>JAJTUV010001212.1:415000-450000 GCA_021653895.1 Mastomys natalensis | reverse complement strand
ATATAGGAACAGGGGCCAACTTTCAATCCTTGTAGAGGGAGACTTGCCATCGAAATGCCTGAGTTTTGACAGGAATACTGCAGCTGCTTGTACGCACGCCTTAAATTGGAGTGAGGAAAAGGCAGGGTCTGTCATAGGCTGATGATGGATTTTCATCTGCTCATAACAAACCCGAGTAGCTCCGACAGCCTGTTGAAATAAATTTAATGTTATTTTGGAAAAAGAGAAAGAAAGCAATAGTGGATTCATTTTTTTGGCAGCTAAATTCAATCCTGTGTGGAAGTAAGGCTAACATAATTTGAAGTGTCACAGGAAAATTAATCTCCCACAGGACTTTTTAACATGTCCTTTCCTTCTTCTGCCTCCCAGGGTTCTGTTTTTTCTTTCATGGAGTCTGGTTTGCTGTACCTTGCATCTGAGTGTCTTTTGCCTGGTTATATAACAAAAGCATGTACTTAGTTTGGCTATGTCTCTCATAATATCCAGGGAATTTTATCTTGCTGCATAGGTGAAGGGTCAAATAAATTCCAAAAGAGTTACTGGTTGGCTGTTCACTTTCTATGTCCCTAAAGTCATAGATAATAAGGATATTTGTAATCTCTCTTTTGGGGGGCAATATTTGATCAATAAAAATGGCTTTTATGTTTCCTGACAAGTTAATGATGATGATGACAGATGTTTGTCTTTCTTTCTTTCCCAGACAAAATAAACTGTCAGTCCTAGAGTATATCCTGCATCAATAGTAGAAATAACTATCTTAGACCCCACTGAGTTATATTTATTGAGATACTAGAAATGAATATATTATGTGTAAAGAAAATGATAAAATATTTCAGAAAAGTATTATAGCAGAAATATCCTCTCCTCATACTTGTGTTATGGTTATACATTTATACCTTTGTAATCTTTTGTGCTCTCTCTTCTCTGTCTCTGTCTCTGTCTCTGTCTCTGTCTCTCTCTCTCTCTCTCTCTCTCTCTCACACACACACACACACACACAAAACCACACATTAAATAATAAATCTTTGGGAAAAGACTCTTTTTATTGTATCTCCACATTCTCCACATTTTCATTGATAGTGATGATTTTCTTTCTTTCTTTTTTAACATATAGTTCCTATATAGTTCCTCAAATGGTGGCTCCTCTTTTAGCAGCATTTTTAGTACCTGGATTAATGAGAAAGATTCTCTGGTCAATACCTCAGATTTACCCAGCCAGAAATTCTTGAGTCAAGGCCAGCAAACTGTCGCAATATCTCCCCAGTAATTCTGATACATGCTAGTAAGTGGGAACAGCTGGTAAGCAGTGTTTGGTAGTAGGAAAGAATTCCCAGTTTACAACATAACACCATTGGGGGCCTTTGTAAGTTTTGCAGCGATACTGGTATGTTGCTATGGGAACAGACAATATCTACAAAATCCAATTATTTGCTCTGTTTCTATTCTTCTTCTTCTTTTTTTTTAACCAATTCTGAAACTAATGGCTCTTCTGTCAGACTTTATTTAAGGTCCTTATCATTCTTACATTTAGAATTTACCTTTATAGCCTCTCATGTGAGAGACCATTCTAATCTCTTGACATTTTCCCTTGCAAGCTTTTCTTCATTGATAACTCTATGGTTTGGATATATACTGTTCTTCTCAAGGTTCATGTGGTAAAATACTTGATCCCTATTGATGGCTGTTTTTAACAAGGTGGTGGAACATTTAGAAGGTGGATTTTCACTTGAGGAAGTGGGACATTGAGGATAAATTTTGAGATGTTATAGCCTGATTCCATTTCCTATTCATTATACTTCCCAGCTATGGATACAGCATGGCCAGAGGCATCTCTTTTTAGTTCTCCTGCTTCTCCATCATGTTGAATTCTATCCCTTTGGACCATAAGCCAAATTACAACATTGGTTCTTCAGTTTGCTTATGTTTTTGTTCTTCAAATCTTGTGACTATATGCTGACAACTATAGAACAAGAAAACACTGATTTTACCTCTATAGTCTTTCTAATTCTTAATTAGGATGGTTTAGTTAGGGTAATTTAGTTTTGTACACAATGCTACAATAACAAGAGAAAACCATGCATATATTTGAAGCTTTGATACTTCATATATACGCTGTAGATACTTAGGAACGTGAGAAAAGTTTAGGAAGGTAAGATGTTTAATATTGAAAGTCAGTTTACAAGGATCTATAATCATCTAGAAGACAAAATTCTGGAAATCTCTGTGAATATGTTTCTGGATTAAGTTAATTGAGATGGGAAGATGCACTCTCTACATGGGTATCTTGATTTCATGGGCCAAGATCCTGAACTGAATTAAGAATGGGAAAAATAAACAAAAGACAGGCAGACAAACAAACAATAACAATAAAACAAGCAATTTGAGTACCAGGATTAATTTTTCTTATGCTTACTGACTATGGATGCAATGTTACTGGCTGTCTTAAGCTCTTGCAAGCCATCTTCTCTTCCATCTTGGATAGTGTCTCTACCACTGCATGTAAGCCAAAATAAGCTCTTCCTGTGCTAAGTTGCTACAGGAAGAAATTTAACTGTAGTAGGAGTATAACTAGTACAGGAGGTGAATTTCAGCTTCAATACTGATTTCTCCTGAAATGAATAAGGGTGTCAGGAAGGCAATTGAGGGGAGCTGACTAGGAAAGGCACAGAAAAAGGGGGTGTTAGGTTAGTCTGGCTAACTCCAGTCTTTGGTGCTTCTGCCATTCCGCTTCCTTCAGTGATTTCCCAGCCTTGTTTCACAGTGCAAGAAGAGAAATTTATAAAGAGAGCTCTCCTTTAAGATTGCCAAGTCCATTTAAAAAGGACAAGTTCTACTTAGATTCAGAACATTTCCTGTGTCTGTACTTTCTTAAAATAATGAGCTCAAAATAATCCTTATGGTACATAGGCATGGTTTGGGATAGTTTATTCTGGTTTCCTGCAGTCCCACTTTTTGTCTGTCCTACTCTGATCTGCTACAGATCTCATCTGCTGCTACGTACTATTCCAGACTCTGTTTTGGCCATTGATTTTCAGGATTTCACGCCTTAACATAATCATCCTGAAGCAGTCTTCCAAAACTTATAGCATAGGGAGACTTCATTCTTCCTTGAGGTTGACTTCATTGTTAAAGCACCTGCGCAGGCTTCTGTGTTAGTTTAAGTCACGTGATTTCTCAGGTTATATTAATTAGAATATATTATGAGGTTCTGATCAGTGTCTATTTAGTTTTGAAAGATTCTTTCTACATAGCCCTGGCTGTCCTCTAGTGCATTAGGCTGGCCTGATACTCCCAGACATCTACCCAGCTATGCTTCTCAAGTGCTTGGATTAAAGGTATGTACCACTACACCTTGCTGTTCAGTGTCGTAAATGAGACTTTGTAGCCTTTTTCAAAGACTTGATGGGAATGAAGGGAAAAGATAGCACTTTTGAAACTCTTAATACAGAACCAAGTAACAAGCATACTTTTAATGGTAAAGCATTAAAAGGGACTGATGAGTGAGTCCGAGTCCTCTGAGTAAAGATTTTTGTCACAAACCCTGTCAACCTGGGTTTGATCCTCAACATATACTCTTGATCATTCTTAAGATCATTTCTCACTGACAGCAGGAGGTACAAAGATCAATATTAACAGGATTTTGAAGAAGTAGATTACAGCTCTTTTGGGTAACCAAGAGAAGTTCAAAACTTCATTAGAGGAACAGCAGGTAGATAGTGCAAACAATAAGAGAACAAAATTTACCACTGGATTATGAAAATGGGACTGAATTTCTGCCTCTGTGGAAAATGATTACAGACTAGGAATCCATTCTGACAGAAGAGCAAAGAAAGTTATGTGGAGATGGGAATCTGCTTCCAAGGAAAGTGATATCATAAAAGCTCAGTTGACACAACAACAAATGTTTACAAAGGATTGATTTTAGTTTCTGTGAGTTCTATTTGTGCAACATGCTAGCACAGAGTATGAAACCCTACCAAATAAAAGTCCTGGTTATGAAGGCTCCTGTGGTGTGTAACCCTAACATGGAAGGATTCAGTAGAAGATTACTATGAGTTTGAGACCAGCACCAGCTTCAGAATAAGGGCCTGTCTCAAGCAAACCAACAAGCAATATTAGCACCAACGCTATCACCACCACAACAAAACACTACAGAATCTTTCAAGAATAGAAAAATGCTGTTACTAACTTCATTGCTGCCATATGGTGGGAACTGTGTAAAGGGTTACTGCGGCAGATTACAGCGGTGCGTGGCTTAAAGCAGACCACAACAGACCAGCTGATCCCACGGGAAAGTGGATTTATTAGGATAGAGGATGGGGGAAGAAGTGGGGAGAAAGATGGCGAGAGAGAGAGAGACCTGTCGCTTTTCCTGAATATTTATATCGCCTCTGACGTATTCGTCAGCAGGTAACAGGTGAATTGTGGGGAGGCTTGGCGATTGTCTTGGTAACGAGGTAGAAGTCGCAAGTCACCTAAATATGATGTCACTCACAGTTCGGGCTTGATGCTAACACTGTGGAAACTTAGTGCAGTGCAACTTTCTGGAACCTATGAGGGTGACTCTAGTGAGGACTCCTAGTAATGGTGGATATGGAGTCAGAAATAGCCATATTTTGTACCCAGGCAAGGTTTCCAGTGGTGGGACTGGTTTACATTTGATCAAGTTGTTGGTTAAGGAGGTACCATATAGATCCCTGAACAACCCAAGCAGATGCTGGGACAGAAGATTGCCTTCTGAAAATTGGCAGTAGACCCCCATTACTAAGGACAATATCCACAAAGCTTATTGAGTATAAAAGAGTTTAGCTGATGCCTACATAGAGCCTTCAACCCTACATTCTAGGTTTTTTGATATGATAAGGTACTCATCCATGTATAAAAGAACAATACAGGCACCAATACAACCACAAAGCTTCGAGAGGGAGCCTATGCTCTGTATTGTTTAGCTGGTCTGAAACCTGAGGGAAACTGGATAACCCAGAGACCTGTGGTAAATTCAAATGCAACTGGAAAAAAAATCAAGGAAATGTTTCCCAATGGTAGTCTGCTATATTCATAAAAAGGTACCTTCCTCCAGTAGCAGACAGAAGTGGGTACAAAGAACCACAGACAGATGTTATGCAAAGTGTCTAAATCAGAGATTTCCATCAGGTCCTTCCCCTTGTCTCCCACTGGAGCTCCAGAAACCTGGCAGAAGAATGTAAGAAAAGACTGTGGGAGTCAGAGAGGATAAAGGACACCAAGAGAACATGGCCTGAATAAACTAGGCAGGGTTCACATGAGCTCACAGAGATTGAAACTGCAAGCAATGCAGGACCAGCTTGCTCCTACACTAGGTCCTCTGCGTGTATGTTCTGGATACTACTTCCTGTTTTTGTGGAACTTCTAATAGTGGGACAAGGTGTGTTTCTGACTCTTTTGCCTGATCTTGTTTCTTATTTTCTTCTATTGAATTGTCATGTTCAGCCCCAACATAATGGCTTTCACTTTGTCTTTTTAAATTTTGTTTTGTAGTGTTTGGGTGTTATATCTTGAGGGGTCTTTCAGAAGGTAAACAGAGGGGCAGTGGATCTTAGGGAGAGTGAAGTGACAAGAAGCTAGGAGGCATGGAGGGAGGGGAAATTGTGGTCAGGATGTATTGTATGAAAGAAGAATCTATCTTCAAATAAACAGACTACATATTATAATAACCACCGTACTTAAAGGGTACCAAAACTGATCAAAACCCTGACCACCACGATGTAACTCACAGAAAGTTCAGACTATTATTACTAACTTTTAACAACAAAGTACTTAAATCATGGTATGTACATTATAGTTTTAGATCTAATGCTACTGCACAGTTATAGACTACACTGGAATATAAGCATAACTTTTATATACACTGGAGAGCTAAAAAATTCATGTGGGCTTATTTTATTACAATGCTTTCTTTATTGCTGATATGAAACCAAACCTACAACATCTATGATGTGTGCTGTATTGAAAGTCTGGAAGAGAGTAGGTTATTCATCCAATAGACAATAACACAGATGTTAAACACTTTATATATCAAGACAATGTGTTTAAAATATTTTTATTAAAATTATTCTTAAAAGCACTCATAGAAAATTAGATGATTCAATATAAATATGAGGAATAACTTTTATAATGTCTTACTGTTCTCATTTCTTTAGTAAAAATAATGTTCTAAAATTATGCCCACCTTGGTCTATTTGGCTAGGAAACAAAGATGGACTAGATAATTTTGTTGTTATAAAATAGATTTGATTATCATAGAATGATACAGTATTGTTGGAAATAAGCACTTGACACTTAAAAAACAAAAAGTGTTTAAAAATAGGTTTTCTCATTTGTAAAGATGAGAGTTCAATCATTTGAAAATAATGTGATGCTTTCAGTACTCCACCTGAACTAAAAGCCCCACTACTTTTGCTTTGTTCCTTCTTATCTGGGTATTCATTTTATTAAGCAAATTTGAGGCATTTAATTACACCTTGCCATTAGGAGATGTCTATTCATTGCTTTAATCAAGGCATGGTTGGTAGGGCTAGTTTTCAGGGTCCATGAAATCACTGTCACTCAACGAAGGGAATATGCTCTGTCTCCTACATTAATTAAGTGATTAGATGCAATGGTTGACCATGGAGTAGTGTAATGCTGTAGTATGAGGTAGTTGTCATATAAGACAAAACCCTTCCCATATACTCCAGACATACTTTTCATATGAAACAGTTACACCCAAATCAAAATGAGATCCCATAACTGCTGGAATATACTACACATTCCATACTGTGCCTGCTCCCATGAAGCTACACTGTATCTTACTTAGATTTATGTATTCAGTCCTGAAGGGAGTCCAGTACATGTCACCTCAAACTTGACACATTTATATACTGAGTAAGATGCTCCAAGAAACTCGTGTCAGAACTTCTACTTGTCTACCCTAAGAACTGATCCCCTAACATGGATCATATTTGTCTTCTCCTTTTTTGATATCTAATCAACCAAAGGAAATTCAGCTGGTGTCACAGAAATAAAAATTTAAAGTTTACTATACTCATGGACCAGCTATATACTTTATTGTTTATTGTGCATGTTTCATGTAAATTCATTTTCCTTAAATATTGATAATTTACCTAAAAGGTCCATTTCTTTCTCCTTCATAATTAACTAGATTTAAACTTTTTATACTTGTTATCTTGCTTGACACTTAGCTTCTCACAATTTAGGTAGCTTTTAATGTTGTCAACTTTATAGGGTGTAGAATTACTGAAGGGGCAAACTTCTGGATATGTCTGTGAGGAATTACCTGTGATGAATTATTACAGAAGGTTACCCGACGTAGAAACAACTATCATAAGTTTATGCAGTGCCATTTCATGGTTAGTGGTACCAACCTGAACTAAAATGAGAGAGTAGACTGAGTACAGCATTGGACATTATCTGTTTCATCATTGTTGATGCAATTTGGTCAGCCATGCTCCTACTCCTGTCACCATTCCTTCCCTGTAGGGTTCTATCACTTTGTCTCCAGAAAGGATTCCTTTCTAACTGTAAGCAAAAATCAAGCCTTGCACACTCTGAGCATGCCTTTCAATGAGAACCACATAGGGATGTCATTATGATGTAGACGTATACATGAGGAATCAATCATATCAGCACACAAATTAGAACCTGTATATTAGGTCCTCTAATCTTTTCTCTGGTCTGGACTCAAAGAACACTACTAATGTACTCAACTTAAGTATGACTCATCCCTTATATGACCTAACTAGGGACTAATATTCCAACATGGGAATGTTTCAGGAGATAAGTCACAACTAAATCAGCAATAAGCAAACATAATGGGCCTTAAGTCAGTAGTATTCTTGCATAAATACACACGAATACTGCCTAGTATCTTCCAAATAAGTATGTTAGTACATTGGTCTTAGAATCCCATGACTTTAGGAAGAAGTAGTTACTCCAGAAAGATGAACACTTTGGCTATATATCCCTTGAGATTATGCATATGTACATATTTTCCTTGATAAAGTACTGGGAAGCATAAAGCATTAGACTCATTGAAAGCTCCATTACTCTTCCAGTATGGAAGTTTCTTTGGCCTTCTGTACACAGAAGAGATACCAGTGTTGACCTGTAGTTCATCCTATAACCCAACAATTCCATTCCTAAGTACATGCCTAGTAGACATCTATGGGATGCTGAAAAAAAAATGTGGTAGCAAAACTTGAAGCCATCCAAAATTCTCACCAAAATTCAAGTGAAATGACTTTATTTGGGTAAATGCCCAGAAAGCTGAATTGCATACAGCACAAAGAAAGAAGGAAGAAAATATAAACTGCACATAACTGTCATAAAAAGGGAAAGTAAAACGTAAATGTGGTGTGCGTGCGTGTGTGTGTGTGTGTGTGTGTGTGTGTGTGTGTGTGTGTGTGTGTTTAGACTGGAATACTGAAAAGGCATAATGCTTAATTTACGTGTCAACTTAAATGGAATATAGAACATCCAGATATTCTTGATATTTTAATAAAAGTATTTTGGATGTGATCGATATGGATGATCCTCATCCAACAAGTTGAGGAGTTGAATAGAATTATAAAGGATTTCCTGTTACTTGAGTTCTTTGAGTTAAGACCCTGCCTTTTGTCTATCTTAAAATCTGAATTTAATTATGTACCAGCACTTTCAGCATGCCGACAGCTAGTGAATCTATATACTGAAATTAATTTCCTGGCCAACTCACTCTGTAGATGTTGGCTTTGACAACATTCATAAGTGCACCATCAATTCCTTACTTACATATATGCGAAATATGTATACATATCGTTCTATTGTTTGTAGACCCCCAAAGTTTTGTCATGTGCGAGCAATATTTGATTTATCTGAATTCAATTAGCTGTATCATCATCAGAAGAGAGCAGTCATGTAAGTTTAGGTTGGGTCTAAACATTGGAGAATTTTTTCTTAAGGTTTTCAGGAACTGTTAGTTAATAGAAACTTTCTGAGTCTTCCTTTGATGTGAGAGGTTATCAGACTTTCAGTGTCATATGAAAACTCACCACTACTGTTCTTATAATAGAGTATGAACCATGGGCTATGTGGGGGCTTTTGGTCACTCACAGGCCAGAGTGTCTGACATCAGCCAAACTACTTCTTCAAACTCTCCGCACATCTGAGAGAGTGATCGAGCTGTTATTCTGCTAGGGTGAAAACTTACAATCACAGAAACTGTATCTGGTAGCTTTGATGTAGACTGTGTTACAGTCTTTGCAAAAGCCACCTCTCCTGGGACTTTCCAGTTACTATACAATATACAGGAGAAGCCTTGGGTAACCTGGGCCACATCAGTACAAAATTCTAAGACACTGATCCTTCATTGGATTTTGATTATGACCTTATCCTCAATGTGTTTTAAAGTAATTTTCAGGGTTTCATGACTATAAAAAAATAAGTAAAATGCTAAGGCTTATCGGGAATATTGCAGTTCTTAAAAGATACGAAGTTTACACTTTTAAAATGTTGAGAACAAAAATTCTTCTTTATATAGTCAGGGTCCATGGTCATTATCATATTCAGAATTATATCACTAAGCTACTTTTTACTACAGTCATAATGCTGACTCTGGGATATGTGCCCTTTCCCAAAGGACAAAATTCTAATTATTAAAACTTTTTAAAAGTTAACAGATTAAGAAACAAACAAAAATATATACCTGAATCTAGACTTACTCCAGACTGTCCCATCCACTGCTCACGGCAAACATATTAGTAAATACTGAGAATAAAAATGAGCAGCATTTATGTATTTGTCAATGCCTAGGACTAGATGGTAAGATTTTAATGGATTCACCAATTTTTATTTAGAAAGTGGATTGAAACAGTAAACACATCATGATACCCATGCAATTACCATTTTATATTCACAACCTCCTTGGGTTTGCAGACACCCTTATCGGTCATAAAAATAAATGAATCCACCCCCATTCCATATGGCCAATGTTTCCTTGATACCTTTGAGACTCTTGACATGTGTGGTGGTTCTATTTAAAAACAAAAGTTTGGCACTTTTCACGAAAAAGTTACTGGAATTTTCTTCAAAAATATCCCCTTCAGTGGTGCTTTTCAAAACCAGTCAATCAAAATCTGCATTGCTGAATACTCTTTGCAGGTGTCTTGATGGTTTTCCTTACTATGTTGTGAGTCACTCAGACTGGCCACTTACCAGAAACCATTGGATATCTAAGTCAAGCTTTTGAACAGAGTTATTCCCAATTCTTTATCATGAAATGACAGCCAAAATGCTTAAATGCACACATAAAGTGTCACCTCTTGATTAATCATGGACTCATTTGAAAGCAACGAGCTGTATTTCCTGGTGGAGAACACCACAGCCATCAAATACTGGGGTATGTTTTCCGCTATTGGCCAAGAATCTGTGTGTATGAACAAAGGTAAATGAAATGCAGGGTTTTAAAGATAAGCTCTCAATCTCAGGCCAACACCAAGCTTGTACATAACACACAGAGAGGAAAGCTGGAATGGATCTACAAGATGAGTTTGAATCCATTAAATATGGTAATTCATATGCAGAGAAAATATTTTCAATAAATATTATTGAATATTCCAGGTAGCAACTGACATCTGGTACGCAATGAATGCACATGTTCTCTTGCACTGAGCAATGAAGGGTAGGCCATACCAAATGAAATGTTAGGACTCCCAAGGGACTGTGGCTGTCCTGAAAGAATAATCAAATTCAAATAAGCTTTGGGTGATTATTTTCTAGGCAAAAGTAGAAATGACATTACCCTGATCTCTCTGTCTAAGTATGTGAAACTCTCATCTTCTTATGAAGCATAACCTAGGAGTCTTTCAGTCATGTTTCTCTTCTGCAGAGCTACATGTATGGACAAATCTTGACCACTCTTATTTACTATCATTCAGACAACAGCATCTGACACAGGGCCTGAATTACAGAACCAGGAAAAATTTGAGATCTGGAAAGACACATAGAGATGGGTACAAAGAATGTCTCTCACTGCTGAAATGATGCACTTGGGCTTAGAGCAACCGTGTACTTTGTGGCATGGAGAGATCTGATGTGCAATTAGATACAATGAGATAAACATGGACAAGCAGGAATGAGAGCTGGGCAGATGTCCTGGTCATATCAATTTACCCATAGCACTTACACACACACACATTGCTGAAATCTGGTCTCCAAAACTTAGTGATAAAACAAGTGTTCTACTGATTTATGTGTGTATGTGCGCGCGCGTGGGCGCACCATATTATGTGTGTGTGTCTGAGGAGGTAAGAAGTGAGTAACTGTGAGTCACCAAACCCTATGTGGGTACTGAAAATTGAGCTCAGGTTCCCTGCAAATACCACAAGTGTTAACTGCTGACCCATCTCTCCAGCCTCCAGAACACTAAATTTTTAAAGTTCTTGTTCTGCTTATATTATAAGTTAAAAAGTGTCTCCTTGTAACTCTCAGCCTGAGAAGTCATGAAGAAACCTACACAAAGTACACACGTAAGATCTCCTGCATTGCCAGAGTCTCACATTTCTGTAGATAAAGTATCACTGAGCTCAACTGAGAGAATCAAAGCTGACTGCTGTTGAACACGAGTATGTTCCAGTATGACACATCCTTTGTTCCTCAGAGCTTTCTCTGGCAGGTCAGGGTAATAACTACACAGACCGTGAGATCTTAGATGAAGTCTGAGTGCAGAAGAGAAGTGCTGGAAAGGTATCATATGTAAAACAGAACACTGCATGATGGAGAAATATGATGAGAATTGGTCTCAAGAGCGTCGGTGTACTCATCTTTTTAAAAATAGCAGGTAGGATGATACATCTGAGAAAGATTTGAAATTCCAACTAAATTCAGCCAAAGCCTAGGAAGTGCCAGAGCAAGTCAGTAAGGAAATAAAATGCAGTATCAAACTATAAATGGAAATATAAAGTACCATGTTGAAAAATTTGTATTTCAGGAATTCTTAAGTTGATCATCCAAGTGACAAAAAATTCCACTTGCTCTACAAAGATTCAGGATATAGAAAATAGATGAGGTTAAACTGAGGTTATTAATGTCTGAAAATCAGGTGAAATAAGAAAGTTTCATCCTTACTGGTAATATGGGCATTTGCAGATTAGTTGTAGGTAAGAGACTGGCATAGATTTCTTCAGCTTGATATAGTCTGTCTCAAATCCAAATTACATATTTTAATTCTGAACAGTTCGTGGATCAGTCTGTAATCTCACAAAATAGAAAAAGTGATCTTGATGGATCTACTAAGACTTTCTAATTCAGGTTTTAAAATGATGTTAAAATTAATTTTATGTCAATGTACATGTACTTGTTTGTTTATCTTTTTAAGTAACTGAGGCAATATTTAGCTTCATGGATGAAAGTTTGTGTAGCATATTCTTAACTGTTCTTTACTTCATGTTATTTCAGATTCTTTTCATGGAGCCAAGGATATGATCATTTCTATAAAACGGCAAAGAATATCTTCCACATGTATATCCTTTGTCAATGACTTGTGAAGTTTCAAAGGCCAGATACTTGAAAAAGTTTTGCTAGACTTTAGTCTCTGCAGGTGCCGTCTCTAAACTCTTATGTAGAATGTGAAACAGCCATCTTTAAAATAAAAACAATTCCTTTAAAATCAAAGAGGATATAGCAGAGAGGAGTTAAAACTTGAACAAAGAACTATATCTTAGTTTTATTTATAGTTCTGTGATAAAATATTATGACAAAATAACTTAGCAGAGAGATGGCTAATTTTGAGCTAAAAATTCCCTATATAGTACATCACAGCAGAGAAAGCAAGGCAGCAAGGATTTGAGGCAACTATTCACATCCTAAAGTAATAGCAGAGAGTGAACAGACACAGGTCAAAGTTCTGCTTTTTAAATGTAATCTAGGACCCATCCCAAGGAATGCTGACATGCTGACTTAGGCTGGTTCTTCCTACATCAGCTAACATAATCAAGACACTCCTCCACAGGTATGCCCACAATCCAGACATTACACAAGTAATTTAAATTTGTTTTCAATTTCACAGTTAAAACTAACCATTACAGCATGAGTTCATCAGAGACTTTTCTATCTTACACAGAGTCACTTTCCATATCTATAACACTAAAGTCATGAGTTCATCAGTGACTTTTCTAACTTACACAGAACGTCTGACTCACTTTCCGTATCTAAATGTTAAAGTCAAATTGTCTGTGTTGTCATTTTTATTATGAGTTTTATCATTGTTTCTAAAACATCTCATATGTTATATTAAACTATTATAAACATATTTTATAGATGTAAGAAATAATATAATGATACAATGTGTCCACAAATAGATAAATTACAATAACTAAATTAAAGAGACACATGACAAATGGCACACGGTATTGATGATTCATCTCCACAATTCTAATGGATCAATGTCAGGATGGTAATTTGTTTGAGACCCAATTGTAAAATGTTTGACCAGGCACTATGGATCATCTGCAGTTCCTTTCTATAGAAAACGTTTCTGGAGTAGGTGGTCAGAAGAATTTAAGGTTGTAAACTCTGATGTAATGAATGGTTAGATTGATTCATAATGTATTACAGAAGAAAACATATTAAGATTTGTAGAATATATCACAGACATGACTTATCTACGGAAGCTTTCTAAAAAAGATTTGGTACGGTGCAGACTTCATAGCAAGACAGAAAGAATCTAATGAACACCAAGCTATGTAAGCAAACAGGTCAGCATATATCTATTAGCAAAGGACCAAGAATCTGAAAGACTTTCTAACAATACAAGACTAAGAAACATTCAGTCTATGTTGTTCTCTGCTTCAGCATTTTATTGAATTCTGAGATTTATCATCTTTCCAGAGCAGAGAACAATATAGAATACATTCCAATGCAATTACTAAAGTCAGCATATAATATCATATATAATTTTGAATATATCTCAAAAATTCCATTATCATCAGATGAGGGATATATATCATTACTACATAAGTTATGTAGTAACACAATAAGAAAAGTGGCATAATATTGCATATCAGTCTCAAGGACAATATGAAATGTTTGTCTATCATAAGAATTCTTCTTTGAAAGTCTAAGAAGTTAATTCCATTGGAGCTAAGATATTAAGTTTAGCTTTATCTACTTAAGTAGCAAAGGTATAGAATTGAGACATCAATTTTATTACGAGTGATAAAACCTGAATATGGTATATGGTAAACAGGTCCACTCAAAATCATCAACAAAAATGCTTGAAAAATCATTTTCTAACTGAACGAATGCGGTTTATTTTGCTGAGACATGCAGAAGAGGACTTAAAAATGGAGATACATATCAAGTCCACAGATGGGAAACTGAATATGATAAGCCAATTTTCCCTTTTTAGATTTTATGCAAATCCAGTAAAATCATAACATGGTGTTTTTGGACTTGACAATACAAATTTAGGACTCATTTAGAGAAATGTTGATTAAGAACTCAAGAGAGCCATTTTTACTCATCATAACTAGTGCACACAGTCATAAGTTACAAATATTTGCAATTAAATTATAAAGATAGAGCTTATCAGTATTTAAACAAAAATAAATAGATCAAATCAGCTATTCACAAAATTAAAAAAATAAATAAATGGAATCATTACATAACAACCAGTAAGTAGATGCAGAATGATAAGTCATTATTTATAAATAACACTTTTAAGGCTCTTGAGGTTTTTAATTGAATGTTCCAAATGTCACTTATAAACATTGGCAAATCTCATGTAACATGGAACAAATGCAATCAAAGCAATTGTTTCTAAGCTTGGACTAAACAGCAGAAATAGGGCTGAGAGACGACTGTGTAATCACAAGTAACATAAAAAATGATTTATCTGCTCAAATTTAAGTCTGTGATGCTTCAGAAAGTACTGAAAATGCAAGTAGAATTTCAAGAATTGTATTTTGTTACAAATAAGTTGAACAGCTAAATGCCTTCATGTTTAGAAAGATCAAAGGGTAAAACATCACAAAATAACATCTATAGAATGCTAAACACTAACAAATTGCTACCCTGACTGAAAAGAAGACAGGTTAATACACTGATGCACGTTTTTTTTTCCCCTTTGGTAAAAGACATAGAGGTGAATGGTTAGTCCATACAGTCTCAATTGTATTTGTGTATGTACATATGTTCAACTCTGTGCATTTTGTCACAAGTGAAGGTCTGTGCTCATCCCATGCCAAGAAAATACCATAACATCTGTTACCACAGGGACTCCTCCACTGACACACCTACCTCATACGTGTCCCTTAGCATCCCTGTGTGATTTATGGAAACATCTTATCTGTTCTTCACCTGAATGGTGCCTTCAGATTAAGACTGCTACATAAGAAACATTCTGACTTTTGAAGATAAGGGTTTTTTTCCTATTACTTGTTCATGTATAATACCCTTAAGAAACATGCAATTGTTGCATGTAAAAATAATTCATTTTTATTGCAGGATGGTGTATCCCATGGTGTAAAGCTTCTGCTGTTCACTTAATTATTCATTGTTTGAAAAAAAAGTATCTTTGTTATATCCATTGTTGGCAGTCTAGGGATACTATGAGAGTTAATAGTGCTATAAACATTTCATGCAGGTTTTGGAATGAACATAATTCTTTATTTCTCTGGGATAGAAGCCCAAGAATACAGAGCTGCCCAACTGTTTTGTGGTTTTGTTTTGTTTTTTACTTCACCTCCCAAATCCTATAAGGAGACATTGAAAAAGAATAACAGAAGCTAAAATACTTATTGCAGTTTTCTGAAAATCTACAAAAATGAGTTTCTTTAATACAAACCGTATCATACTGTAGTACGCAATCCTAAATATATTCAGGATCTTAAGTGTTGTTTAAAATAATGATTTGTCTATGTGATCAGTACCTAAAGTAGGTAACAGAATGGTACTGGGTTCTGATGCCCTAGCTAGATGGTACTGTAACTAACAGTTTCAGTGTAACTACACCTATATTGTCAATTCCTATCACTATTCTAATAAACAGTGGACTTTACATAAATAGGTTCATATAGTATGTACAGTTACATCTCGGTAATTTATGGTTTTCATATGGTTTATTCATTTTCATTATTGTGTGTGGCTCTAATCTATGAAAATTTTATTGTCTGTTTTACTTATCATTTCCAATTTTTAGGTAATAATTACAAATAATTCTATGTATCATATATATCTCTACAAAGATATAGAAACACTTGTTTAGCATATCTATCTCACAGAAAAATTAGGATTTCCTAGTTCAGGAGGCATGCATATACTCAACTATAAAGGCTTTGCCAAGTAATTTTCTCAAGTATATATGCTAAGTTATGCTCTCACTTGTAGGATATGAGATCTCTATTCACATATGTGTCTCTCATTTTTTTCCACATAAAAAAATATAAGATAAAACGGTCAAAAACTTTTTTAATGTCACACAGCTAATAAGTTCTTGTTTTTTAATAAAGGTGTGTTAGGTCCTAGTGATGTAATTTTTATGTTAAAACATAGTATTGATTATTGGATGTCAATTACTATAACCCAATGTATCTCCAACTTATTCTGTAATAAACGGCTCATGAGTTTTGTTACACTGGCATTTTTCTGTTCAAGGATAAATCCAGAATCGTATCCATCCACTTCTGTTAACTAAGAAACTTAGGAAACCCAGCTTGCCATATCCATCACATCAATGGATCTTACATTTTGCCATTTAACTATTTTAATTCTTTTTTCAGTAGCTTGATATAAAAAGTATGTAACAATCTAGAGTAGGTTATATATATGAAATATACATATATATCTCACTAACCTGGACTTTAAAGGGTATGCAAGATTTAACTCAGATAATAATTGAATTAAAGGAAAAGTCAAGAAAGTGAGAAACTTGGAGACATTCTGCATATCTACTATTGGAGTTAGGAGACATGATGAATCCAAAATACTAATCAGAGTTGAATTTAATTCTTCCATGTCTTTATGATTTATAAATTTTCAGAGACCATGGTATATAAGACTTTCAACAGAAGAAACATAAATTAAAAGATATCATTAATTTCCTAATAGCTTATATTAATAGAGGGTTGAATAATAACAGAAAGTTAATGAAAGGTGGGATATCTGGCAGTTACTCTTCTCAAACGTAAGAATTATAAGGGAAGGTTTTTTACCCCATGGAAAGGAAAATTTTCAATAAATCCACTTATGTTTGCAAACATTTTCTTGATCCTGTTGGTGTGCTTTACTTGTTCAACAATTTAAGAGAGGAATGGAAGAAATAAGCTGTTAAATAACAGAACACACAAAAAAGTTCTGGAATAGTTTCTTCAGAAACCTTTGAGCATGGTTAATATAAAATAGTCCTGGTTTGACCTACTTGGAACATCTTTTAGGTATATTAGATGATAATTCATAGAATTGTTTACAAAATGGAATCTATAGTGAAAATGGAAAGAATAACCAAAGGAATTGATGTTTCTGTTCTCATTTTGTTACTCCATTTCTTGAAATATCAATACTTTCAACAAATCCACCTTACAATATACAAAAGAAGTTAATCTTAGAGTAAGATTAAGATCAAATATTGAACATCTAGATTAAGGTATTTCTTGCATTGTATAGACTTTTCTCTGAATTGTGTCTAGTGATAAGTTGTGTCAAACTTCTTTATGACGTGAAAGCATCTTATTTGACAGTTTACATCTTTTTACTGGCCATTATTGGCATGGATACCATATTGCATTATTTCTATGTGACTCAGTTTTAGTCAGTAATTTATATTTTAAGAAATTAGAAATAATTATATAATGACAAGATGCTAACTTTCTTAGTTATCAGAATGAGACAAATTATAGTGACAAAATGTCTATTACACACTGGCTTGTAAAAATTTGGCTTTCGTTTTTAATGGTCCTTTTTTTCTTGAAAAATGTTTCTATACAATATATTATGATCACTGTCTCCCCTCCCCCAACTCCTCCCAGTGCCTCTCTACCTTTTCACTCTACAGGACTTCTTTGTCTCTCTATTTGGAAATTAAAGAAGCAAAGAAACAACAAACAAATAATAATAATAAAAGGGAAAAAAGGACAAGAAATGTATACATATAACATAAATACATTCATAAACAATATTCCTAGAAATACAAAATTGGAAAAAATAATATACAAGTGAATAAGACAGATAAAAAAAAAAAAGGCCAAACCAAGCCCTCTGAGATAAAAAAAAAAAAAAATCTATAAAAAACACCATTGAATTTGTTTTGTATTGACCATCTACTTCTGGGTATAGGACCTCTCCTTAAATGTATTTGCATACCCATTGAGATTCCACTGGAGAAAATTAACTTTTCTTTTGCAAGTAGATGTCAATTAATGACAGCTTCTTGGCTAAGGATAGGAAATTGTGTCCATTTACCCCTCTCAGGGCTGGAGTGCCATAGTCTCTGCATGTTCATATGTACATCTGTATTTTTTTCTAGGATCCACCTATCCCCTCTGTCTCTTACAATCATTCTACCTCATCTTCCATATAGCTCTCTGAGCCCTGAGGGGGAGAAGTTTGATGAAGACATCTAACCTAGGAGTGAGTATTCCCAAATCATCCAATCTCTCTTAGATTCTATCTACTGCAAGAGGAGATTTTTCTAATGATAATTGAGAGAGACACTAATTGAGGAATATAGCAGAATGTCATTATATTTATTTGAATTTGTCTTTGGTAAGTATTTGGGATAAAGGCTGAAGTTCATATATTTTAATGGGATTATGATGGTTACCACCTTTTGGGATTCAGTTAAAATTTGAAATTCAAGTATATGTTCACTTAGCTGAAGGAAAAATTTCTAGATTTTAGAAACTCAGTTGTGTCAAGTGATATTTTTGAGGGAGCTGTCTTATGAGAGAGCATGTGGTGTTTTTCAGGAACAGACACGAGTGGATATTTTGTTGAAGCAGACATGTGAGAGGGCATGTGATGTATTACTGGAGCAGATGCTTGTGAGTGCACATAATATATGGAAAGAGTATAAGTAGAACTCCACATAGAATGAGAGGATGTTCTTCCATTGCTATATCTTGCAATGCTTCTTTCGCTAATCTTTGCTGATTCTTGTTTCATAGTTCTTGTGCCAAAGAACTTCTTGTATTCTACCTGCTTCTTGCCACTTCTGCTGACTCATGATGATTAGGCAGAGCCTGTGGTTTTTGCTAGGTCAAGCCACTGCTACTGATTGTGTGTTTGGTGTTTATTATTGGACTGGACTGCTGATATCCTGACAACAAAGATTAGAATGGTCTGAAAGAACTACTTCTATACAGGTCCACAATCCCTTTTGTCCTATTAACTTTCTCCCTTACCTTTGGTCAGTGGGCCAGATGAAGCTTTAAAGAATCCTATATAAAGTAGTCTTTGAAATATCTAAGCCTACAGGTGGTACACAACATGGCTTGGGCATAATAGGTAATTTCACTTCTTTTTTTTTTAACTTTTAAAAGGTGAATTTATTATAGCTTTAAATACAAAATAAGGAAATCTATTAAAGCAACTAGTTAGCCTTCTTGTATCTTCTGAAATCTGTCTTAGTATAGAGATACAAACATTTGCTTGAAAATTCCCTGTGAATACCATTTACTTGTTACTTTCAACATACTGCATTTAGAACATATATTTTGAAGGCAAAGGTAAACAAAAAGAACTATAGGGATTCCTAAATGAAAATATATGTAGAAAAATCATTATGTACAAGTTATGTAATACAATAGTGAAATCATTAAACGTTCATTCATAACTCATCACATCAAGATAATAAAAACCCAAGTGATTTATTAATGAAACTGAGACATCAGAATCAATTCATTTATTCATTGAAGTTATTATAGTATATCCTTTCATTTTAACAAATCTCAGTTTAATGGCAAAAAATGTTATCTCTCTTAATATTAGTATTAGTGGATAGTATAAAGATTGGAAATACAAACATGTATTGATAGTAAATTTTTATCTGATAAATGTAGTAAAGGAAAAGGCAGGTTTTGATGGGTTAAAAATGTCTTTTAAAGAAGTTGACAAAGTAGCAGCTACGACTTCTGGGTAGTATTCTTACTTGACTGCAGAGAGGGTTTTCTGGTTTTGCTTAGTAGTCTTCATGCATAACGTTCTGGAAAAGATGGAGGCTGGGGCTGGGAAGCTAAAAATTCAGAAGATTTACTCAATTCTCTTATGTTCTAAAGGATTGCAGGGTTGGCTAGGTACTTATAGAGTTTGTGAATAGAGTTTAAAGTGCTTGGAAAGCAAAAAGTGCCAGTGAGAGGAGAACAACAACAGGGTTCAAGCTTGGTGTCTGAGACTGGGAATTTACCACACAATGAAAGAGGGAAACAAACTGGGTTGGAAAGCAAACTACTGCCCTGCCCTGGTTGAAGAACTTTTACTGCTAGGTATCCAGAGCAAGTTTGTGTGACCAGGGTCAGGGAAGGGCAAGAGAGGCAGTATAGGGACAATGGTTAATGTTTATGTAAGTGTACCACAAGAGGATTTACTTGGGGCTACACAGCCTCATTCAGCCTTGCCATTATTTGTGAAGCTTATGCCTGATAAAGGTGGTGGTCATGCTTAGAATAAGCTGACATAGCATCCAATAGAAATGCTAGATTTAAAACATTTTAAGGAGGCTGTTTTATTGTATGGCTTGTATTCTCCTTTTGTTAAAAATAATGTTAAATACCTAGGCTATGCAGCACAGAGTTGTTCCCCAAGAGTAGAAAAGATTGCTGTGAGCTGTGCTAAAAGCTGGTCAACAATCACAATTTGCTGTTGTGGAGGCACAAGGCTATGAAAATAGAACAAAATAATATAGTAAGGAGGATTAATACTGCTAAATACCAACTGCTTGGTAAAGGGCATTATGCTGACCTATAAGAACAGATCTGATCGGATGATTCTGTAATTGAACAATGTTGTGTTGCAGCTTTAAGAGCTTGGGATATGATTGGGGAGCCAGGGGAAACTCCACTTCATTTATAAAGGTAACACAGAATCCTGCAGAAGCATTTACTGACTTCTGACAGAGATTTGCTTTAGCTGTAAATAGAGGCTTATCAAAAATTAAACAGTTATTGATGGAGATCTTGGCATTTGAAAATGTAGATACTGAACATAAGAGAACAATCAGACCATTGAATGCATGAGGAGCCCTGATAAATGAATGGATAGGAGAGAGAATTGGGACTGGTTCTCAAGAGCATCATGCCAATATCACAGGACAAATAGTAGTTAGAAGTTTCAGAAATGAAAATGCCTGTGGCTTTAATTGTGAACTTGGCCATTTCCAAAGAAATTGTAAGGCTAGATTATTCAGAGTTCAAAATAGCAGATACATTGACTGAAGAGAATATGGTATTTTAAAGAGAGAACAAGCAGGCATTGGCGACAATGAAACACAAAGGCTTCTAGGGTATTGAAGCCACTTTGGAAAGGGCAAACGTTGGTCTAAGGATTGCAGGTCCAAGAGAGACATAGGAGGTAACCTCTTGCATTGGAAAACAAACAGGGGGACTGACAGTTTGAAGACCCACAGCGAACAATAACAACTCATCTTCCTTTGATCAGCCAGAAGGCACCAAGCAGGCAAGATACTCAAAACTAACCATTTCTGATCATTATACATGATACAGAAGGAAGTGAAGATTTGGATCTGGTGATATGTACACTTCTTACACTATCAATAGAAGCTGAATGTTACAAGTTAACCACTGTTGTTTATGGTCCTTTACCTTCAGGGACAGTAGGAAAATCTTGAGAAGAATTAGGTTAACTGCTCAAGGATTTGTTGTCCGTCCATGTATGGGGGTAGCAAGGAAGCAATTAAGATTATGACATATGTGAAAAAGGAGATGCAAATTAATGCAGAGGATAGAATTGCTCAGTTGTTATTGATTTATTACACCAAGAGCAAGACTGTTCTAGTAGAAAGAACAGGGACTTTTGGAGTACTAGAAAATATGTATTCTGGCAAACAGTTGTTAATGATTATTGACCCAAATTAATAGTACAAATGAAAGGTGCTGACATAGAAGTTTTGATGGATACAGAAGCTGATGTTAGTATATTTCCCAAATGTCTGGATTCCAGATTGCCTACTTCAGAAGGTTTACATACAGTTGATAGAAAATTGTTAAATTATCATAAATAAGACAACATGTCAAATGTATTAACTGTGTTGGACCAGAAGGGAAAACAGAGAAGCTGAGACCTTATGTAGCTAACATACTCATGAATTTATGGAGAAATAGTCTTTCACAACTAGTAGTACTCAAATTAATATTCCTTGCAACTCTAAGTATAGCAAATAATGAAATTAGGGGTGATATGGTAGATGCTTCTGGGGAAGGTTTTGATATGGGTAATAGAGAACAATCACAAGCTGTGACCATTGTCCAAACACAGGCCATCACAGGGATTGGGTAGACACACACACACACCACACAAACACACACACACACACACACACACACACACACACACACACATTTAATATATATAAAATATATATATATATATATATATATATATATATATATATCACCACTGCTAACATACCGATAGCCTAGTCCCTAAAATGGTTATCAAACAGATTTGTGTGGCAAGAGCAGTGGCACATAACAAAAGAAAAATTGGCAACATTTGAACAATTGTTACAAGAGCAGTTGTAGGCTCAACATATAGAATATTCTATCAGCCCATGAAATTCCCCTGTGCTTGTTGTTGAAAACAAAAATAAAAAAACAAACAACAACAACAACAAAACAAACAGGAAAATGAAGGATGATACATATTTAAGAATAAGTAGATTAATTCACACTATAGGTCCTTACAGCCTGGATTTCTTTTACCTATTTGTTATTGAGATCATGACTTGTAATAAAAATTAACTTGAAAGATTAGTTTTTCACAGTATCCTTGAATAAAGAGGATAGGGAAAGGTTTATTTTCTTACTATCTACTCTGAACAACAGTAGTCCAATAAAAAGAAAACCATTAGAAGGCACTTCCAAAGAGTATGATGAATAGTTCTACTTTATGTCAACATTTTGTGCAACAACCATTAGAAATAATTCATAGGCAATTCCCACAGTCTATCACTGAGCATTATATGGATGACATTTTATGGCTGATTCTGACTAACATGTGTTAGAGAAAATGTTTAAAGAAAGAAAAGAATTCTGCCATTCTGCTGTTACAGATTGCTTCCAGAAAAAGTAAAAGGAGGAGAGTCACTTATTTATTTGGGTTATAAAATTAGCAATAATTCAACCACAGAAGTACAATTCCATAGGAACCAATTGCAAACTTTAAAGATTTTCAAAAACTAATGGGAGATATTAACTGGTTGAGGTCTACAATTGGATTAAGTACTTATGAGTTATTTCATATATTACATGGAGAATTCAAATTTAAATAGTCCAAGATGTCTAACAGCTGAGGCAGGAAACTAAGTTAATTTTTGTAGAAAACTGCAAGGTGCATATCTGGATTGAATTGATCCTAACCTTGATTAGATTTGGGGCATTTTGTCTCCTACTGGGTTCACTATGCAAAGGGAAGATAGTATTATGGAATGGATTTTCTTAGCTCATGGACAATGAAAAAATTAAAGACATATATAGACAAGATTTCTGAATTAATTATAAAAGGTAGACTAAGATTATGTAAATTTTCAAGAACAGATCTGGCCTAAATTGTAGTACCTCTTATTGGTGCTAAGATTATGTTATTATGGGTGATAAATGAAGACTGGCCTTGTAGTAATTACTGGAAGAAATAAATACCAAATACCAAAAACAAAAGTAATAGTTTATAAAATGAACTAATTGGATTCTTCCACATATTGTAAGGAGAATACCAATTTCACAATACCAGCATTCTGTGTTGATGCAGACAAATGCAGTTGGCCAGTTATAAGTCAGACAAATAAGCAAGGTGATCAAACGTCCATATACTCAGTTTAAAAACAATCAGAATTTTATGAAATACTTATGGTATTATTAGATTATTCTGAATCTCTTAATAAATTACTGATTCTTTATATGCAAGAAGAGTTGCTTTGCATATAGACAAGGCTGAATTTGTATCTGAAAACTCAGAATTAACTTTGTTATCTATACAATTGCAACAGGTAATCAGAAGTAGAAACTATCAATTCTATTAATTTTTGGTCTTATACAGGATCTCCGGGTCCATCCATTAGGTAAAGAAAATGACAAAATTGACAGATTACTAATAGGAAATGTGTTAGAAGCTTCAAAATTTCATGAGTAATATGATACTAATGGGAAAGGTTTAAAGAAAACAATTTTCTATCACTTGGCAACAAGTCAAAACAATAACATTTTAAATGCCCTATATGTTTTCTATGTCACCAAATCCTTGAGTACTAAAAGAAATGCCATCTGTCAGATGGATTTTTTCATTTTGCAGAATTTGAAAAACAAAGATATTTCCACCATATCATTGACATGTACTCAGGTTTCAATGTGCAACTGCTTTAATTTCTAAAAGAAAGGCTGATTGTGTTATTACACACTTATTGGAAATATGACAATTATGAGGATACATGCACAAATTAAGACTGATATGTATATCACTCTTATCCTGCATATGTATCCAATAAGATGAAGCAATTCTTTGCATATTAAAATATAAAATATGTTATTGGTATACCAGAGGACAATCCACAGGGCAAACAGTTATAGAAAAAGCCAACTGTACTTAAAAGAGATGTTTATTAAACAGAAAGGAAGAATAAAACTGCCAGGAACGGAATAAATAATGCTCTGTTAACTCTAAATATTCTTAATACTAGTGAAAAAGAATCAACAGCAGCTGAAAGACTGGGTTATCAGAAAAAAATACACAGAAACTAGGCAAACCAATATATTATAATGATGTGTTGACATGAGAATGGGAACCTGCAATAGTTTTAAGATGGGGATGTGGCTATGCTTATGTATCTACAGGGAAAAATATGGTTACCAATAAAACTTATAAATATTAGATCTGACCAGGGAAAACCTCTTATTTGCTAAAAACAATAAAATAAAAAAATAAAAATAAATGTCTTTATATAGCAAACAACCCAGGTGATTCACTCACACAGACTGTATAAGTTACTGATTTCTCAAAAATATGCATGCAAATCAAAGTAAAAAGGCCTATCCCAAATGATCCATCACACAGAGACTGGACAACAAAAAAGACTGGACATACATTACAAAGACTGGCTAAGACTGGACAGACAACAAAGAGACCAGACAACAAATTCTACAGCTAACTTTATTAAGACTAACCATTTTTTCTTGGGCCCCAAACAGGAATTCTTTACCCCAGTTCAGCAGGAAGCAATGGTAAGGAGACTATTGTCCAATTCCCTTAAGTATGGGTGAATGGTTTTGATCAGTTGATGTATTATAATTGTTATCATCTAGGGTATTAGGTTGTTATTAGTTATGACCAGGGAAGTAAATAAAATAAAGCTTAAATTAAGGATTTTTCTCCTCTATTTTTCTTTATGATATATATATATATATAGATAGATAGATAGATAGATAGATAGATAGACAGAAGATAGATAATCTAATGACAGAGAAAAAGGAGGAAGGCGGAGTAATATAATAATAAATAAAAATAATAAAAATAAATTTACTAGTCATCAATATTTTACTTTGGAATGGATTAATAATGTATATTATTAGAAAATTAAGATTGTTTTACTTCACTAGTGTTTAATGATAGAAATTTAAGGTTGTTTTTCTTTATTGTTTAACGGTAGAATTTAAAGTTGTCTTGTGTGACTATTGTACATAGCAACTTATTTAAAACTGTTATATAAAATTCTAGTTTTATGTTTTTTCCTAATTATTTCTTTCGTGTGAAATTGTTAATGTTAGAGAAAAGTTTTGTTTCTTTTAAACAGAAGTGTGGTATCAAGTGGAAATTTCTGGTTTCTGGGGAATCTCAGTTGCATCATGATGATGTTTTTGTGGAAGCTGTCTTGGGAAAGAGCATGTGATGTTTTGCTGACACAAATACATGAAAGGATGGTTTGCTGAAGCAGAAATGTGAGAGGGCATGTGATGTGTTGCTATTCAGCCTCTTGAGAGGGTGCATAATGTGTAGAAAGAGTGTAAGTAGAACGTCACTGACAGTGACAGGATGCTCTTGCATTGCTATGACTTGTAGTGCTTCGTTAGTCTTCACTGATCTTTAATGGTCTTTGTCCTGAAGATAAATGTGCCAAAGAACTTATGTGGTAATCTAGCTGCTGCTTGCTGCTTCCCCTGACTCATACCCATTTATCAGAGCCTTGTAATTTCTGCTGGATCAAGCTGCTGTTATTGATTCTTGTTTGCTATTGGAATGATCCGCTGATATCCTAATAACAAAGATTAGACTCACCCTAAAGAACTACTTCTAAACAGGTCCACAACTTTCTTTGTCAAATTGACCGTCTTTTTCCTTTTCTTTGTATGGTGGGCTAGAAGGGAGGTTGAAGTATTATAGAACCCTAAATAACATAGCTTTGAAAAATCTAAACCTACATTTTGCAATTTTGTAGGGTTATTGGCCTGTTGGAGAGATGAAACTTGGGGAGTTTGACTGCAATTATCCCACATCCCTGCTGGGGTGGGTGGCAGGCTGGGCTGTATGGAAGTGCAGAGGCACCATTCTAGGAGTGAGAAAGTCGGAAATGTGGTAAAGCAAGAGCTGATTCAGGGATCCCCTGACCTGCTATGAAGCCCTTGGCAATGGGGTTCTCAGACTCATAGACATCCAGACACTGCTGGAAGTTGCAGGAAGAGCAGAGAAAGGAGTCAGGAGCATGCAGGCTAGGGACAGAGTCTAGCCTTGGGGTTTAGGAGTGGGGAAGAAGCTAGTCTCATGGAGTGATTGTTCTTAGCTTGGTGGAGGCAGGCTTGGTGGTGGTTGTGTCTGAAAGTGCAGAGAGGCCTTCTATGGGAGATTAGGCTGCAGCTTTGTAGGTGAAGGCATGGGTCCCCACTGCAGATTTTGATGAAAAGAGACAGCCCATGGTTCTAAACAGTTTATTGTCATGGCAGAAAACGGAAGTGTAAAACCATACCCCAATTCTCAGGGTGGGCCTGTGATTAAATACCCTTTGCAGCGAGGAATATCTGTGAAGGGAAGCTTATTGGCTAAGCCCCCCAGGCCTCTAGTTACCTCATTAGCATGGAGAACTCTGTTTTGGGTCTACATAACTACACATCATGTCTCTTTTGTGAGATAAGCATGACATGTGTGCCAAGTCAGGAGTCTGACAGGGAGCTGGGAGTCACCTAAGCCTCAGATGTGTGCCCACGAGTCTCTAGGTCTCTACCTTAACCAAACTTCCTGGCATGGTTTTATGTCCCACACAGTTTTATATCTTAAAATCTGTAATTATAAAATATCTGCAGAAGAGTCAGACACATAGTTCCTTGGTAGGGTGATGGTCAGATGAGCAATCCCTAGTGATACCTCAATATAAATAAAAGAAATAATAAAATATTTAAAACTAAAGATTTAATAGAAAACTGTCTGCCAAATGCTTAAGGATTTATGATATGGAAAACTGGCTAACTAACTCATCAGTATTATACTTCATTAAAAATAGCCATGCTGTGGGTGTGGGATGGTATGCTCTTTTATCCTCAGCACAGGGGAGGAAGAACAGCATATATCTGTGAAAGAGAGGCCAGTCTGTTCTATATAAATAGCAAGTTCCAAGTCAGCTGAGCCATGTAGTGAGATCCCTGCTCAAAACAAACAAAAAAGCTCCTTCATGTGGAGTCACAGAAAAATGAATTCTAATTGATAAATACAAAATAAAGAGTAAGGTCACAAACTTGTATATTATCTAATTTCCTATACTATTAGTTAAATATATATTCTGTTTAAGAATATATAACATATATAATAAATTATTTATGAATGGATCTACTTGACTCACTAATATCTATATCCACTTACATTTATATTATCCATCAAAATCTGGCATTTTAGTAATAATGGAGCAGAAAAACTAAGTCCTTCTGTTAGAGAAATCTATATGGTAAACACATGTAGAGAGAATTAATTGCCAGCTAACTAGAAAAAGATATTTCTCCTGAGGACCTTCAGGTTGTTGAAGGTGTGTGAAACCAGAATAATATTCTTCAACACCTGTCGTTCTTCCCGATGTTGCTCCATGCCTGCATTATGATATTTCTAGTGGGGTACCAATAGATCATCTACCTTGCCCTTTGGTAGCTCTATATTCTAAGCACATTTAGATAAAGCAACTAGTCAAGAATACCTCCTTTATAATCTATACCCTCTTCTCTTGATTTAGTGTCTCTTTGGATCTTTCAGTTAGAGAAAAAAATCGATTATTAGTTATTAGTTTTTCATTTTTGTGTTCAGGCCTCCAGTCATAACAGTTGAATTTGTCCAAGTATATACTTTCTCTAGTGAACTATTGATAATGATGTGTGTGTGTGTGTGTGTGTGTGTGTGTGTGTACCTGTTTATCTACTCATCTATCAACTGATTAGGAAAATCAGAACTAATTCTGAAAAAAAAAAGTGACATTTAAGTATCGGTTACTCTGAAACACGATGAGCGTTGAGAATTTCTATAAGAAATTACAATTGTTCTTATATCATGTTCATATTCAACATGTTTTACTCTATTTTTTTTATTCAATGTCTTGTGCATTTGTTTCCTTTCATTGAAAATAGATAAAACAATAACTTTCAAACAGGGAATTTTAATATGATTTAAGATGCATTAAGTTATACTCATGTTTATAGTTGTTTATATTTATACCTATTCAAGCACCTGCTCCACATTAAACTGAGACTGAGAATCAGCCTGTGTGTCCACTCCAAGAGGATTGAATAACATCACATTCAAGGTGTGCTTTCAGCACATTTCTGGCAACAAGGAGCACGTGGAGCAGAGAGAAAAATCATGTTGAAGGAGTCAGCAGGCCATCCTTACGTCTAATTAGCTGCTTTTCCATACCTGTTCCTCTGAAAAGAATGACAGATGGAAAAGTAATTAATGCACAAACTAATTGGAGATCTCATTTGTCGATTTTACAAGATAAATAAAACAGATTGCAGGAAACACTCAGCTGGCTGAAGCAAGGTGAGGAGATGTTTATCACTGGCGTTAGTAGAAGCTGTGCAACATGTAATATATTTCCTTACCTGTCATTTTAGCAAGGCGGCAAGGAAGCGTGAACCTTTTGTTTTTAAATTATGATGTAACTAATACCATCATATAGGACAACAGGTGTTCGTCAAGTATTTGATTGATTGAAAATTACTATCCGTAGTGGGAAATATTAAAAAATGGGCCAATAGGATTTCTTGCTACGCCCTGCAACTCTCAGCCCGTTGTTCTACTGCCTCTGTCTCTAACTTCCGTAGTGACTGGTCATGATATTCCCAGCTCCGGTTCCCTTGTCTCTGGAGCCACTAGTTCCTTCTTCTCTCCAGCCGCAACCCCTCTGTGGACAGCAGTCCCAAATTCTGGTAACCATCTAGCAGGTTGTTCTTGGCAGACCCTCTGGCTGGGGCCCTAGACTTCCCTCCCAACTTGCTTATTTCCCTTGTCGTGGTCGCTGCCAACCAGGCCTGCCTCATGGTTAGATATCACAATACCCAGTAACCTGGTAAAATCAAAACTCTTGAAACTTACAATTAACCAGTGCTTCATATATCAATAATACATCAATAATTTCTCAATACACAAGATGCCCACACAGTAAGACAAGTTACCCCAATTATTTCATCCCTATATTCTATTAATCTACCTGTGGCTATTTAAAGCCACGTGGTTCTGAATCATCTGTCCTGTCTCCATCTTGGCTCTCCCTCTTGCTCTCTTGTCTCTGTCTTTCCTGGAACTTTAGTTCCGCCTCCCTTTTCCCTGTCCAATCGCAGGCCTCCTGCTGCACTATGATTTTAATGCAATTGGACAAGGAAAATCCTGCCACAACTATACATATGTTCAAATTCACTTTTAAACATCATCTGATCTTCCGAGAATATCCATGAACTGTTTCCCAAATGCCAAATATTGAAACACTAAAATTCAGTGTAAAAATATGCATTTTTTTTCAACTTACGCCTTCTCTTTGAAAACTTTTAGTCTTAGTTTATTATACTTCAGAAAGTATTTATTTCCCTACTAGCGTCAAGATTGAGCTCATGCTGTGGGTGGGGTTTCAATGCACTTCACCAAGAAAACTATGGATGATGAAATATGAAAGTCAAGGAATACTGCAAGTGATAGATGACTCAAACCAAACTTCTCTGTGTTCACAGCACAGAGCATAGCTGCAGGGCTCCTCTTCACAGAGTGATAGACTCTTAGACACCTGTCATGGCTCACCTTAGTATAGACAGCTGAGAAACATGGCTTCCTATACTGTAAGGAGTCTTGATGATGAACAAAGTTACTGTCCTTTTCTGGTTTATCTTACTCATTTTGAGAATTCTTAAAATTGTTCAACCATTTCCCTAGATAGATAATTATAATAATATTTTTTTAAAAGTTGATCTTACCTATTCCAAACTCCCTTCCCTCTCATATCTCCATCTAACTTCTTATCTCCCTTGTCACCTCAGAAGCACAATGTATATGGGAAAGAAAATGTCGATATTTTTGTCTCAAAATAGAAAACATAACAGAAATCCCATGTGGCATAGGATATACTATTCTGTGGAAATATATAGAACCCATCAGTACAGTGAAAGCTAATTTAAAATAGCTCATGGAAGGTTTCACTGGTCTTTTGTCAAGCAAAATAATAAAATATATAGACATTTGGGTACACACAATATCTCTGATTTTCTCCATCCCTAACAGTGATGACTCCTCCACCCAAATAACATTAAAGGCCAAACAAATTTCACAGAATTAATTACCTAGCAATGTGACCTAACCCTGTACACTGTTCTAACAGATGTTTACTTGATTTTCAGGTTTGAAATTCTCAGACATTTAAACTCATCTTCTCCAGTCATCGAAAATCTGAAAGATTTATTTGAAGTTAATCTGGAAATATATTCAAGGACATTTAATCTTCTTTTTTTCTTCTCTTTTTTTTCATTTATTTATTTTAAATTACTCATATTTTTTATTCCATTTAATCAAAAGAGGTTGGTGAATGCAGATTATCATGGAGAGTATGATACCTTCAAACAGGTATCACGCAGTCAGGACAGTCCTTCAACTCTGCTATGATTCTAGCTCTTTACCTCAAACTCAATTTATCTCTATATATTGTTTTATTTTAACAGATAAGGCAATGTAAAGAGACTCATTAATAGATTTTGTTGCCTTCCTAGACTGATAACTGCAGAAATTTATCATTACGTAAATTTGTGGCTTCCACACAAAATTTTATTGTAAATCGTGTAGGTTAAGGTGCACTGGACATAAGAGACCCAACTGTTACAGTTACGTCCAAGAGAAATTCTTGCTATGACCTGTTTTACCAAAATGAACTTTTTTTTATGTCTTTGATGAAACATTTGACAGATTCACACAAAAATAAGAAGCACATATTTCATTCAACCTTTCCTGATTTTGTCTAGAATAATGGTTTAAAGGTTATCTACCTATTCATTTTTGTATGTACAATAAGTCCGACTAAGACCACTTCAGAAGTGTCACTGTTTGGCAACTTATCTTCCTTCTCACTACCTTTTCAGGTTTGCGTGCTGATATAAAGGTTACATCAGTATTAAGTTTATCTTTCTGGCTATAGTTGACTTAGATATTGATGATTTTACTGTTTATCTCACTTCATCTTACTGGTCTCCTGATTACCCTCCAAGGCCTGTAAGGCAACAAGTGTAGGAGCATAGGTTTTTCTCTGACCTTATTGTAGCCAATCTCATTAATAATTTTTAAACAGTTCTTAACTCTTAATGACAATGTGGCATAGGACTTAGCGTCCTAGAGGGCAATGAGTTGGACACATTCCTCTGATTTACTTTGGACCTCCCTTCCGATTTTCAGGGTATAGCTAAACATTAGCTTTACTACTCCCTGGGATTTAAAACACCTTGTGAAAAGAGGAGGGGGAGGTATGGACTTTGTTGTTACTAATTAAGGAGAGCATATTCCTTCTGACTGAAATAAGAGGATCTCTCTGCGGCCCTATCTATTGAGAAGACATGCTTATCTATGTCAAGATTAAAATATGAACTACTATTATGTCCTGAAGAGTTAACCCAGGTGGTCCTATCAGTCTTCTGGCCAGACTACCACATAGATTTACGACAGACATGCTAAGGAAATGAACGGAATACTTATCCCCTTAATGAGAAACTGTACTAATGTTGCATTATGCACCATTGATATGCTGGGCTTTCTAATTCTTTCTCTGTGTTCCCCTCCCCTCTGCTATGCAACTGCTTCCAAACTTCTGTAATGGAGCATGTTGGCTTTCCTGGATCCAAAATCAAAAATCACGCTCTTCTTTCTACCAATTTTCCACTTTCCTTTTCTTAGAAGCTGCCAAGTACTAATGCTGCATTCCATGACTTTTCCCTTTCAAATTTAGTAATTTATTATTCCCAAGTTTCCTTCCAAGAACATTCATAGATTCTTTTATTAATGAGAGGCCAAAAATCCAAAATGCAACCTTGGTAACAAAAAGAATATATGTATTATGAAGCACATTTTAGAGAGGCAGCCTTGCTGTGCTGAGAGTTCTCTACTCAATATCTTGGCCTTTGTGCCTTGATATATGGAACTGAAGATGATATAGCATGTGGCTCTTGACACATGTATGTTCTTTGTTGCACAGGCCTCAGTCTTTCCATATTTAGAAATGTATTAGGGTGTGATACTCATGGCTTTGGACTTGAAAAAAATTGTGTATTTCTTTAATTTTTATTTTATTTTTATTTTGTTGAATATTTTCTATATTTACATTTCAAATGTTATCCCCTTTCCAAGTCTCCCCTCCAGAAACTCCTTATCCCATTCCTCTCCCCCTATCTCTATGAGGGTGCTTCCCCACCCAACAACCCACTTTCTCCTTCCAGCCCTGGTATTCCCCTACACCAGGGCATTGAACTCCCACAGGACCAAGGGTCGCTTCTCCCACTGATGTCCAAAAAGGCCATCCTCTGCCGCATACATGGCTGGAGCCATGCGTCTCTCCATGTGTATTCTTTGGCTGGAGGTCTAGTCCCGGGAGCTCCAGGGGTCTGGCTGGTTGACACTGTCCCTCCCCACACAGGGCTGCAAACCCCCTCAGCTCCATCAGTCCCTTCTCCAACTTTTCCATCGGGGACCCAGTTCAATGGTTGGTTTCAAGCATCTGCCTTTGTATTTTTCAGGCTCTAGCAGAGCCTCTCAGGAGACAGCCATATCAGGCTCCTGTCAGCAATCACTTCCTGGCATCTACCATAGTGTCCGGGTTTGGTGACTGTATATGGGATGGATCCGAGGTGGAGCAGTCTCTGGATGGCCTTTCCTTCAGTCTCTGCTCCACACTTTGTCTCCGTATTTCTTCTTGTGAGTATTTTGTTCCCCCTTCTAAGAAGCACTGAAGCCTCCATAATTTACTCTTCCTTTTTCTTGAACTTCATGTGGTCTGTGAAACATATCCTGGGTATTCCGAGCTTTTGGGCTAATATCCACATATCAGTGAGTGTATATCATGTGTGTTCTTTTGTGATTGGGTTACCTCACTTAGAATGGTACAACCACTCCGGAAATCAGTCTAGCGGTTTCTCAGAAAATTGGACATAGTACTACCTGAGGATCCAGCTATACCACTCCTGGGCATATACCCAGAAGATACTCCAACATGTAATAAGGACACATGTTCCACTATGCTCATAGCAGCCTTATTTATAATAGCCAGAAGCTGGAAACAACCCAGATGTCCCTCAATAGAAGAGTGGATACAGAAATTGTGATACATTTACACAATGGAATACTACTCAGCTATTAAAAACAATGACTCCATGAAATTTTCAAGCAATTTTTATTTTCATTTTGTTCTTTTAAAAACTTTCCACAATACCCTTAATATCTTCTTTATTTACCCCTTTATTTTATAACTTTCTTTGCTATACAAAGGCTGATCCAAGAACAAACATGTGTAGTCTTCCATGAAGTTTCTTTTATAGATCAGAATAAAACAAGTATATATATATATATATATATATATATATATTATATATATATATATATATGTACATGCCACAAGACTCATACATGAAGCAAAATTGCAGGCAATTGTATTAGTGTGGCTGCCTAGCTAGAATGGGAAGTATGTCTTATATATGTCTAGTTATTTTCATTCACTATAAAAAAAATGAGCAAGGCTGTTTGATATGTAAACAATAGACATCATTTTGGTTCTTGGTTCTGGAGGGAAAGAGGTTCAGAGCATGGTTATAGTACCTGCTTTGCTTCTATCGAAGGCCTTACACTTTAAATATGAGGAAGGACAGTGGAATTGGCTCACTGAATCTTGGGAAATAAAAAAATGGAGGGGGAAGCTGTACCATAGGTAAGCCATACCAGTGAGCAGGAGACAACAGTTAATCAATGGGACATACTCAATTACTCAAACACCTCTCAGTGAGCCTTAACTGCTTCACTGAAAAGTTACTTTTCTAATGTATGACCTTAAGGAGTATATTTTACCAAAGCACAGACTTGATAAAATGTTTATCCCTCATGCCGAAACTTTCTCTGGACCTGTTCTGCCTAAGGAGTGTGTTTTAAACCATAGTTAACCAAAACTCTAAACAATATTTATCAACTGTTTTCAGCTTTTAGATGGTGTTAATAAAACAAATCATTTCCATTAAAAGAACTAATTTCATGATTATTTTTCAAGAGCTGGTTTTTGTGAAGAGTAGACA
>JAJTUV010001212.1:0-410000 GCA_021653895.1 Mastomys natalensis | reverse complement strand
ATCTGGGTTTCACAACTGTCCTTCCCATCCACTACAGAAAAAAAAAATAAAACTGGAGTCAACAAAGTCATACTATATTCTGGTGAAATATAGTTTTTGTTTTGTTAATGTTTAACGCACCTCACAGTGTTCTAGACCCCTGACTTAGAAGAAAATGATTTTTAATGCAGACATTAAAGTGTTCACAAATGTAGTGTACTGTAGCTTAGTTTTTAAAACCACATTTCATCTTAACTACCATTGAGTTATCTTTGTAAATAACGATTAAAAAAGCAAATCCTTAAATAAGCCTCATTGGAAAACTGAAAATTAATTACCACATTATAACCAGTTAAGTGGAAATGAAATAAATAAGACAGAGAAATAATTGCTGCCTGTGGGTAATTTCATGTCTGCAATCTACCCTGCGAGGGAAATTTCCCTCAAATGACTTTTAAAGATGTCATAATGGGAAATAAATTTTTTTTCAAAGAGAAACTTTAGAAAAAAAAATCCTTGATCTTATTTTCTGACAACATCTTTTAACGAATTCTTTAGATTCTGTCTTGTGTATAGTCATCAAACTATTTTTGTTTAGCATTTGTACTCTATCCGATGTTAGATGCCTGGAAGGAAGTAATCTTTGGGGTTATTCCATTCTGTAATTGCTCAAAATCTTTTGTCCACATTGATAATCTGTCTCTAAAAATTGCCTGGGGCAAAATCAGCACTGGCTTGGGAAGTGAGTAATATCCTATACTGTCTTTGTCAATTGTAATCTCGAGGTCAGAGATCAAACAACTTTCAAAAGTAATATTTATATTTAATATATCAACTACTTGTCTGTTGATATGACAAAAATGCATGACAAGAAGCAGCTTCAGAAAAGAAAGGATTGTTTAGTACATAATTGCAGGGCATATTGTATATTATGATAAGCAGATGAATAGTCATATTCAATTTGTTTTCTCTTTATTATTTAAACCAAAAACCCTAGACTGTAGGCCAGTGCCACTCAAATTGATGTGGGATTTTGCCCCTCAATATACCTTGTCTAGAAAACCCCTCATTTGATATTTGGAAAGGTTTATTTCCATGATATTTCTAAATCATATCAATTGCAAATTTCAAGATTAAGCATCATACCTAGCCTTCCTTTGGTAAAGTTTCCATTAGTATTGTTTATAACTGGAGCTACTTCCCTAACCCCATTTCCAGGGTAGGGATTATCACATGAATATATTGAATGTGATTCTGTCTTGTGTATAGTCATCAAACCATTTTTGTTTACTATTTTTACTCTATCCGGTTAGGTGCCTGGAAGGAAGTAATCTCTGGGGTTATTACATCCTGTAATTACTCAAAATCCTTTGTTCAACATTGATAATCTGTCTCCAAAAATTTCTCCTAATTATCAGGTTTCTGGTTCAAAGTTATTACTATATATCATTTTGTATGAATGCAGAATTTATCTTTCCAGACTCATAGAAATAAATTAATAGTATCCCCATACAACTTGTGATGGATGTGACAAAAATATAGATCCTATACACATGCTATACTCCATCTTAAGAAACTGTTTCTTAACTATTTCATTTCAATAAAAATACATACTATAAAAAATTAATTTATATTGAAATTATTGACAAAACTCATTATTCAATACTTTGATGTTTTGTTTTATTTTTCTTAATTGCTCTCCTCTTTTGCCCCTATCTTCTGTAAATCTTTTCTTCTTTATTGTAGTTGAGGTCCTATGATTGGTTTGTAGAGAATGAGATATGGACCCTCAAGAAGTTTAGAAAGCTATGTCAGATAGAGTTCGGTCTCTACAAGTTTTAAATGTAACAATAATTTGGTCTATCAAATACACTCATAATTTAGGATGAAAATAGATGAGTGAAGATAAAATGAACCTTTCAAATGCCACTTGCAGAATGTATCCTTGGAATTTATAGAGTGGATATCTAGACCTTAAGAAGACACACTTTATGTCTTTGAAATGTATGATCTCCTGATACAATGACAATAGTTGGCCATGAGAATTTACAGATAGCTATTCAAGTAGAACCCACTGAGTGAGCTCTTAAATTTGATTGAAGTATTGCTAAAATGATCAAAGCTCCATGTTGTCAAAAAAAAAAAAAAAAGGCAATGTGAAATAATACATAATTCTCCCAGAATATATGATGATACCATAGAATAGGATTGTAATTTTTCAGAATCACACAAATAAATGCTTTGGAGCAGGTATCAAGTAATGCTTTTGAGGTGCATACTGATTATCAAGCTAGATTATTGTAACACACGAAATCAAAATATATTCATGAAACTAAATGAGTCTCAGGAGACATGGGGTTATAAGTAGTATTTTCAAAGTGAATTTTGAAGACTTTTGAAATAAATGATGAAACGTCTAGCAATATCTACTTGTTCAGATCACATTGCTATGATTTACTACCACACATGCAAGGATCCTGGTACCTAAAGATTAATCATGTCATGACTACTTCAGGGTAACTACCATTTGTGTAAAAGTGGGAGTGGAATTATATAGATGCAGGGAAAGCTGAGGGATCAGCTCTGTGACCCCTACTTTGTCATACTGTATAACAACATATCACATACTTCACATTCTATGGAGTGAACAATGCCCCAGGGGTATTTTGAGAATGAATTAAATAGCCATTTTTCATACCTTGATAATGAATGAGGACAGATTTTATTCAACACAATAAATGTGTCTAGCTGTACATAATGGTACTTAAAGAGAAAAAAATTAACTTTATAATTCCTGATCCAAAATCTAAGTCTAGTGCCTGTAAATATTCAAACTTTGTAAGGTTTGGTGACCATACAATGAAGTTCTTATTTTAAGCAAAGTCAGTGCTGTGAGAATGCGCACGATTGAGAAAGACATTTCCAGGTCAAGTTCATTTCTTTGTTTCCCTAAACTTTAGAGAACTTGTCACCTGAAATCCTTCAGGAAGAATAAAAAGCATCACAAGCACATTTAGTTCCCCTCATTTGGGGGCACTGGGTTGTATGAAAATTGGATTTTTTAAAATTACAGTTGCTGCATTTTGTTTGCTAACGGTCAGTCACCATTAATACTGAAATGAGATCAGGTAAATATTTTCTTAATAATTGCCCAATGTGAAGTGTATTTTCCCTAGTTAGTTGCTATCCTCCAACAGGAAAGAACTAACTCGTCTGTATTGCCAGAGGTATTTGAGAGTATGTATATGTATTTGAGTGTGGATGAGACTGCTTATCCCAGTAGCCAGAGGTCAACCTCAAATATCATTACTCACAAGCAGCCAACAACCTTGTTGATATATATAAATATATAGTCTTTCCTAATCAGATTATCTCACTGGCTAAGCTGGACAGCAAATTCAAGGTAACCACATATCTCTATTTGCCTGGTGCTGGGATTACAAGTCTGTCCAATCATCCTCAACTTATTTTGTGAGGTTTTTATTTATTTATTTTTTTAGATCAAATCCATATCCTTACGTATTCACATCAAGAACATTACCAACTTAGATATCTTTCAGACCTTCTTCAGATCTATCTGAGATGAAGAATAATTTTAATAACTTTTGTCAAACAAAGAAGGAAAGCTATTTCGATGGCATTTTTGATGTCTTCTGGATGCATAGCAATCTTTGGGTCTATAAATCTCTGAGAACTTTAAGTCAGAATAAGGCTAGAGAATGATAGAAGAAGACAGCATGTCTAAAGAAAAGAGTTAGGCTGATGGAACTTTTAAACAGGAGCACTGAGCAAGAACATATGCTGTTAACATAGATATATTTTTCTTTAAAAAGTCTTGCTGGCTTCAGATAGAAATCTTACTCTTAGAAAGTATTTGGAATCCAAAACCCTTAGAACACATAATACATTACAAATGAAATATCTCTTTCATTGTAGATCTAAACAATATGACACATTTATATTCATCAATCAAATAAAGTTTCCTTGAAGTACATATAATGTACTTTTAAAATGTTTGTTGATTGATAAAATTATAGGGGCACATGCATCCAATGGAAAGCTGTGATTTGAAGTAGTCAGCTTACAAAACGCTAACATACACTAATGTTTAAGGTTCTTTTGTAGCTTCTCAGATGCTATAGATTGTTTTTGCTAAATATCAGTCTTTAAGACTGGAGAGAAAAGTTTTATGTCCTGGAGTTGTCATAGATTATAGATGCTTAGATAATCTTACATGTAAAAATGTACACTTAATTAGACTGTGATTCTCACTTAAAGGTCATGGGAAATGTTAGAGGCTCAGAGTGTCTAAAAGCAATGTGATCCAACAGTTTGGTTGTCTGGGACTGTTACTGACATAACATAAGTGGGATATGAGATTGGGGCAAATTTGTCATCACCAAATATGTGTTTAATAAAGTGTATAATAGAAACTATCACTTATGCAAAACACCTTGAGAATTTAAATAAGAAAATTTACAGTCAACACGGTCTTTAAAAAGTGAATTATACATGTATTAGAGATAATGCATAAAAACAGAGTATGCAATACATTGTTGAGCAGACAATCCACATATATTCTTGATACTGTGTGTTAAGAACTTCACGTGTATGAAATCCTGAACCAGCATCTGGAAGCACGGAATGGCAGAACTGTGAAGAGGGCATGAAGAGGATGTGATGATGGCCCTGGTACTTGTGTGGAGAAGCATCCCAGGACCACTATACTTGTTTATGTCACTGCATGTCAATCAGTACCTTGTGCAGTGTGGTCTGGATCTGTTTGAGCAATTTCCCTCCAGGCACACAAAAGCTTTGAAATGTTAATTTCTCCTCTAGTTTAGACTACAGAATATATTTTCTGGTTACCTTCTAAACATTTGTAATCGTGGTAGTGAACTGTGATCTCTAAACATTCCCTAATTGATTAATGTGGTTCATGCATACCCATTTCTCCTCATAGACTGCTCAATTTGTTTCTTGTTGAAATTATTTAAACATAAGGCTAAATTACTCTTTTCTTTTAGGATATGCACATTTGGTTGTGACTTTGTTACTTTGGAGTTATTAGATTATGACCAAAGTAGACTTTATCAATTGTTTTTTTTTTCCTAGAATTTAGCAATAATGATATTTTCTTCCTTTTAGATAAGTCGAATGATTATCAGTTGAAAATACTGTTCAATCATTAGGACAGGACGTGGAGCACAGCAGTCACAAAGAAAATATGTATCATTATTAAAATAGTGGCAATCCTAAGAGCGTCTGCTCTGATTACTACGGATGACACCATAATATACACTTTCTTTAGCATGGAATTGATATCTGGGTTTAGTCACTACTAATATTAGTTCTTTCTTATTTTTAAATACCACCATAATTTATGCATTTAGGGTCTTGGGATATGTTTTAGTTATTACCTGATTACCTCACAAGCATGTGAATTTAGATGCATTTCCAGCACCCATATATAAATCACTATGTGATGGCATAACCTTCTAATACCTGCCCTGGTGAGATAGAGACAGTGGAATCCCTGTGGGCTTACAGGTCAACCACTTTGTTCTAAGTATAAGCTCATGTTCAGTGAGAAACCCTGCTTCAAAAATAAGATGTGCTGATTCAAGGAATAAAGCAGTTATCCACACACAGGGACCAATTCTGCAGCTATCCAGAGCAAACAAAAATGAAGGGCAGGTGTGCCAGCCTACCTCTAATTACAGCTTCAGAAGCTTGAGAGAGCAGATGCCTGGAACAAGCTGGCTAGTGAGATTAGCTGTGGAGTTGGCTGAGAGTCTGTGCCTTAGAGAAGATTCTGAGAAGGTGTAAAGGAGTTGGGCCTAAGATATATTAATGATATCCTCCTGTAGAATAGCTCAATCTATCACCTCTATTTCTGCAGTTTATTCTCTGACGTTAGTAATTTCTTATGATCACTTTTCTTATTGTTCCCATGGCTTTGTGAATAACATCCGTACATTCCAACAAACACTTAATTATGGAGAAGCTATTTTGAAATAATATATGCATTGTCTACAACATGGAAACACCTATGATGTCTCCAGGAAAAAAACAATAATCAGTATTTATTTATCTCAAGTGTGAGTAGGTTAGCCAAAGGTGAGCTAAACTAGCTTGGGTTTGTCTGGGGTGGATCATGTTCTCGCATGTTGGTTCACCTCCCCTGTGATGGGCAGTATAGGCTGGTCACATTCTTTTCATGGGAGCAGAAATACAAGAGAAAAAAATAGGACAATGAGCCTAAATTTCAGAAATTTAATGTATAATCTGTCCTGGTGGATTCTCCATTTTATTTATTATTCTATGAAAGTTCTTGAAACTAGTGAAGTTATTAGAATGTGAACAACACACATAACTGTAGAGAAAAGGGCATAGAAAAAGGGAAGAATAAACATTGTGACAAATTACATTATCAAAACAGCTGATTTCCTGTTTCTTCAGCTAATAGCATTTCTAATTGATATGAAGTCTGGCTACTTTCCTTTATAACGTCTGCCTGTTTTATAGTTACACGTATCTAATATCAAAAGATATCTTGAATATGCTAAGAGTTAATGTTACGTTTAGACTAAGATGTCTTGGGTTGGGTAACTCTTTGCCTTCCCTGCTAAAGTGAAAAGATTAATCTTGCTTTTTTTCTGAAAAAATGTTTATGTTTCATAAAAGAAAAAAAAATTCTGGCTACTTGAAGTTCTTCCCACAATTTAACATTCAAACATTTGGAACTGGTTTGACTAAAAGAGAAAGAAAAAGTTTAAAAATGTTAGCTGGCAATGTTCTAACATATTATAAAACAAACAACTGAAGCTCTCGACCACCCATGCTGAGAGTCGTTGCCTGGACTTGTGAGATCAGTTGAAAGTCTCTTGAAGGGACTGTGTATTACCTCAGAGAACCTGGAAGGAGCTGACAAGGCCTCTGCATGTTGATATCTGTGCTTCTATTACTATTCATGTGATTGGATTTTATACCTGCTCTATCTTTAGGTAATTTCCTTTTATTAATCAATATTCAATTGTAGGAAAACAACCTAGATGTAAGGATCAGCTATCCTTCGTATTACATTTTGGTACTGCTATTTTCTGGTTGTATTTTTTTTAGACAGCATGATTTCTCTGTACTTACATTTCCTGAGGGAAAAAAAATCACATATTGCATGTAATTCATAAACTTCTGAAAGTGACTAAAAAATGAACCCACCGCTGTCACATAGGAAGTATTTTAAAATGGACTTATTATTTACAAAGTTTACATAGTCTACTGGTTAACTTTCTCTGAATGCTTTACAAGCTTATTTCTCATTCATATTTGATGTTTCACTTGGGCCAACTTGGGATTTGGTCCATAACATTTTTATGTTGGTGTTTAGAAAGGAAAAAAGGAGAAAGGATTTTGTTCTAGTGCACACTGGCATTCTTGTGGCCAAGGGAAAATGCAAGGTTTCGAAAGCATATTCAATGTCAAAACCATACCATCATCATTAACCTGTGGCTGGGATCAGAAAGAGGCATGCCTGTTCATACCACATTGCCCAAAGCCATTCCGTTTTTGGGCCCATGTTCACTTACTCAGGAATCGCACACTCACACACACCTATACCACAGTATTATACAGACATACACACAGTACTATACATAAAAGCATAATAGAGACTAACTAGATATAAATATTATATGATTGTTCAACATGTCTAAAGAGTCTATTTCAGAATTGTCTATTCTGAAATATATAAAATCTGTGTGTATGTGTGTGTGTGTGTGTGTATGTGTGTGAGTTCCACAACATATGAGCTCTGTGTAGGAGAAAATTTGTGAAGTGTGTGTGTCTGTGTGTGTGTGTGTGTGTGTGTGTGTGTGTGTATGTGAAGAGAGAGAGAGAGAGAGAGAGAGAGAGATATTTCCCCTTTACTGAGCAACTAGAGTGTAGAAGAATTTTAATTTTTAATCCAGCAACATGGCTGCTCTGGTAATGGATCATATTCAAAGACCTTCCAGGTCTCTGTGACCTGGATGGAATGATACACCTTCCATCCCTTTGGCTGGAATACAGACATACCATTAGTGCATACTTTTAATCCAAAACAATGAAGATAATTTTGTTTGGTAGAAAGAAACGTCCATGTTTAAAAGTTATGTCTAATTGAGGGTCAGACAAACTAACAAATCAGAAGTTTTGGCAGAATGAGTCAGAAGTAAGATATACTCTTGAGAACAGACAAGAAAGAGAGGCTACTTAAGGGCCGCTAGGAGTTAGTCAGGGGAATTCAGTACAGTTCAGTACAGTGAATGCAATTCATTTGAGTGATTCAGTGCAGGGGAGTTCAATTGAGAGGCAGTTTCTGGGACAGACAGAAAGAGTCAGAAAATGAGAAGGAGCCACCAGAAGATGAGAACAGATTTCCAGAGTTAGCTTGAGACCAAGCAAATTAATTGAGTCAGAAGCTTAGAGAAGCCAGCTTGAATCAGTCAGCTTGGAGTGAAGTTTGGGACAGATGAGCTGAGTTGATCCAGCCAACCAGAGTGCTAGCAGGTAGCTAAAAAGGTGAGTTTGTTCAGCATAAGCCTGGAAGACAATTCTATCTGGCAAATACACAAGAGTGTCCAAAAACTATTCTAGGTCTCTTTGGTGAATCACATAACAAAAGATAACAGAACCCATCAGCATATGGAATTTTCTTTTCCAGTATAAATATAGATGAAAAGCTATTATGATTGAATAGATAGTGAGATACTTAATGATATTAAGAGAATAACACTGACAAAGGAGATGGCATTGTGGAGTAAAATGTGGAAAGTAAGACCAGGGACTTTCTTTATAAATAAAACGATTAGTCAGGGCAAATTTCTCTTTAGGAAAGTGAGAATGGGTTCTATTTTACAAAAAGAAATGATCTGAGTGTTCTACATCTTGTGCAGAAAGCAAACAGGAGAAGACTGGCTCCCATGTGGCTAGGAGAGGATCTCAAAACCCACTCCCACAATGGCACACTTCCTCCAACAAGGCCGTGTCTATCCCAACAAGATCACACCTACTCTAATAAGGCTATACCTCCTAATAGTGCCACTCTCCAGCCAAGCAAATTCAAACCACCTCATTCCACTCCCTGGGTCAAACATGTTCAAATCACCACAGTGACCTCGGCAGAATTTCCTTGGTATACTGTTAGGTAATATTCATCTCCTCTAAGAGAAAATGTGAGGCAGTAGAAACTTTCGAGAAAACAAATGATATTATTTCTTGCTTTTAAATATAGAAACAACTAAAATTTCTACTTGGTGTCTGCTGGTGGTTGATCTGAGTATTGTGATGGGGACACACTGTGTGAATGATGGATAGCAGAGGAATTTCATATATGATTCAGTTGTGTGTGACATGCACGGATAGTGGAGACTTACTACCATGGAAAAGTTGACTGCGGAGATGTGAATGGAATCTGGACACACATTTGTGCCAGATAAAAATGTAGTTGGATACATTTTAGATAACTTGAACAAGGATGCTGTAAGAAAGATTAAGTAATGGGGAGGAAATTGAGTAAATAAACTGTAAATGATCAATTTTTGTAGCAACTATTTATTGTTTATAAAACTGGAGGGTGGTAGACATGAAGGCTAGAACTTGGGGCCCATTATATATGTAGTTAGATTTGAGGGATATTCTAACTTATTACCAGAAATAAGGTGGCTGGAAAAAGAAGAAAATGCTACATATTGGCAGAAGTTATGGGCATATAATTAAGATTAATACAATGTCTACTCTGAATACTGCAGAGAATATTCATCCTGAATACTGCAGGATGTCAAGAGGAGCTGAGAGTTCTACTTCTTGCTCAGAAGGTAAACAGCTACATGGGAACTTCATGATTTTTTAAGGGGACACATAGTAGCCCATGAATTAACTTTTAAATTCTAAGAGGAAAACCTTACAATAAAAAATGCCTGGAAATTGTCATAAAATTATGTATCATACTTTACTTACTTGATTCATTTGATGAGTACTAGAATATACCTTGTATAAAAACTGGGAATTTATTTACAGTAGTCACCAAGAATGCATTTGTTAGTTTCTTTTCAAAATATACAAAAAAAAAAAAAAAAAAAACCCAAAAAAAACAAACTAAGAAACTCATTACATAGACCTTTATATAAGAATTGGATGATAAGAAAGTCAAACTTTTAAGAAATGAGAAAAAAAAATTTTTTCTAGCTGAAAGACTGTATTTTCTTGTTTTTGTGTTGAATCTAGAGACTGGGCCATGCTAAGGATGTAAACTTTTTTTATTTTCTCAGATGATGAGATAACATGACAGCTGTACCAGGGCTATGAAAAGAGCATTTCTTTCTTTGTTCTAACTATCCCTAGACCTAAATCTGAAAGTTTCTAGACTCTGTACAGTCTAATCTTCCAAGCTGACTGATTCAATCCAGCTTCTCTCAGCTTCTGACTGAATTTCTCCTTTTTGTCTTCACAATAACTTTAGCAACCTGTACTAATCTTCTAGCACCTTCTCATTCTCTGGCTCATTCTGTCTTCACCTGTCTCTAGCTTGTTCTTTCTCTACAAGCTATCTCTGTAATACTGTAGCAGTAAAACTGTCATACACATATTCCGCACTTTTTTCTTGATTATCTTAAGTAGGCTCCTTCCTGTCCTCATGAGAGTTAGTCCTATTCTCTCTCTGACTCATTCTGTCAAATCTTCTCTAATTTGTCACTTTGCCCCCTAATTAGACTTCACTTTCAAAAAATGGCTGCTTCCTTCTACGGAAAAATGAGTGTATTAGAGGTGTGTCTGCCTTCCAGGCAGATCATACTATAATCCAGGGTGTGTCTGCATTGCATCAGAATCATATAGATATAGAAGGTCCTTTGCCAGAGCAGCCATGTTGCTGGATTAAAATTCCTCTATAAAACATGCTACTGCTTTGCTACATGCTCCAAACACACAAAGCCACCTTTGAAGAGTTATGTATGACTCAGTGCTTAAATCATTGACCTTTTCAAGAAACCATTCCTCTGAAGACACGAAATGTCCAGGCCAACAATGGATACGCAACTTAACATTAGCAAGCATGGTGCAGACATATCAGGAAGACAAAAAAAAAAAAAAAGTACACTAGGTGACTCAGGTACAGCTCATTTTACATGGAATTAACATCCAAAAGTCTGTTGATTCAATATAGAAAGGTGATGGTGCTTAGTAGGATGCCTAAAATGTGAAAAGCAAGGTTGTAAAGTCACTAGCCTGTAGTAGACTCTCCCAGACATGGGAAGTTCTACTTTTTGACAGGCTTTTGAATGTTCACATCTGTCTAATCCTGATGATACTTCCCATAGCATGGTAAAGTGTATTACTATTTTAATAGAGAAAAGGAAATGTACTAGAATGTTTCTATGTTAGGTGGAGGGCAGTATTAGTAAGTTTGGCTTTGGTAAGTACTTTTTGTATTTTAACTTCTTGCAGCTTGCTTGTCAGATTACTCTTGGTAAGGAAAGGAATTGGCATACTTGGCCTTTGGTAGTTTAGCTGTGTTCTAAATGTTCAATAATATGGACCTGAAATGGCATTTTTCATTTTGAACTACAACTTGTGCTCTTTACCTCTGTGTGTTTCTGTGCCTGCATATGTGTATATACATGTGTGTGTGTCTCTTTGTGTGTGTGCTAGAGAGAGAAGGAAAGATATAGATATATATATATATATATATATATATATATATATATATAAGAGAGAGAGAGAGAGAGAGAGAGAGAGAGAGAGAGAGAGAATTTTAATGAGGTTATGCCACAAAAGGAGTCACAGGATGTTACTTTTCTATACTATCAGCTCTTATATCTAGCGCCATTCATTTAGAAGCCTTAATAAGTTATTTCACTTCCCTTGTTGGGATTAAGTCAGCAGCAAATATTCGTGTTTTTTTTTTTTTTTCCTTCTGAGGTATCATTACATTTAAATGATAATAACAAGTGACAAAGTGGTGGGAATGTGCATGCCACAAAAGCTGATACCCTTCCTGGATGACTGGGTTCCCATTGGGAGCTTGTCATGACTCATCAGCTGGAGTCCCTTTCTGCAGAGAGCAAAGGGATGTCCATGAAAGTACAAGGACTCCAGAAACCTTCCTTCAGCTCTGTCTCAGTGCTGAGCTTCCCTTCATGGATAGATGTGTGTGGTCGGCAGGTATTCTTTGTTAGTTATTGCTGAGACTTGACTCAATATTATCAAGTTTGGAAAAAACCCAAACATTCCCATATCTATTCACCTGCACTCCGTTGTCCTCAGGTCTTTATTTTCGTTGGTAAAAGACAAGTTAGCTAGAGACTGTTGAATTAGCTTTGAGGATGCCACTGTGTCCATTCAGTTTCCTAAAATAGGATGTCTAATATATAATACACACATGTATAATCTCCTACAGCTTCTCCCATTCTTATTTAGGTTTTTTTTTTTTTTTTTTTTTGAAATGAAAAGATCTTAAAATAATTAATCTAGGATGGGAAAATGGAGGGAAAGGAATGTCAGGAATAATTTGTATGAAAAAAATCTTTCTGGTTCTCACATTTTGTATGTGAGAAGTATAAAATGAACTAAGAAACAAGAACCTCATGCATACAACCCACTTTGATCTTATCTCTTATCTAGGAATGCAGATGCATTCTCTAAATTGTTGTTAGGTGATTACATGTCTCTTCACAAAGTTAAATATTTATCTACATGTTTTAAATTACTGAGCTAGAGCATCAACTTTGAAAGTACTTTCTGTATTCCCTATTTGTTGTAAAGAGTAGTTAAAGTGAGTCTTAAGTCAGCTACCTTTATTTCATGTAGCCAATAGATTGCATATTTTCAAGTTACATATATGTCTATGCTAGCTATGATATTTCATATTTTGATTCCTATCCTTCTTTCTCAGTTCCTGAAAACTTCTCCTCCATAGGTTTCAATCTGTGGAATAAAACACAGAGCTCTTTTTAATCTGGTTGTTGAGGCTACCTAACAATAAGGAGAGCAGAGTATTTAAAAGAGGGACAGATATATAGCCCAAGGTGAGGGGCCAGGAAACACAGGTTCTTTACTCCCTTGCTTTTGAATTCAAATCTTCTATTGTTACAAAGATCATTAATCTTTCTCATGAAGCCAAAGGAATCCCATTTCTAGGGGTCTTATTTACAGAAAGGATCTTAGGATTCATGCTTTAAAATCCAACTTGCAAGATACTAACTGTGCCTTCAGTGGCCTAATGACTACAATGTTCTCTGTGATATATACCCTTAAATTTTGTAAGGTAGTTGGTAAGGGTGTTGCTGTATTAATCAAAACATTGTGATGAGCGCACCAAAGAACAAGGTGTCTTTGAATATAATTAAAGGCTATGTTGTTTGAGTTTATCAAGGGAGGTAAATTAAGCCACATTGGGGGTGTTTGCTTCCCTCTGACTCCCCGATAATGTTTTTGCCTTCATAGAACACATCGATATGTAATTTTTTATGAAATATTGGATTAATGATGAGTAAGCATGAAACTCACTTATTATATCAAACTCCTTTCAGATGACCCGGGATGTTTCAAAATGTTGTTTGAAATCAGAAAGCATCCTTATCCCATAAAATCCCATAATATCTGAAGGTTTTGACAGTCTACTTGTACCTGCTACCAGACCACTGTGTTTTCCCTGTGGCATTTGATCTCTGTGGTTTTATCCACAGAATCAAATTTAAACCAGAAACTGTAAAAATAGTTTCAGATCCTCAGATTCTGTTCATCAGGTTGGCTCCAAAAGATTCCAAGCCAGACATTTGTTCATAGTTTTATTTGGAAGTACTCTGGGGAACGACATGTGTAAAATGGAGAAGGAAAACAGGACTGGGCAGATTGATGTAAGCAGTGACCCTGTAATGCTGCCTGGGATTAAAACAAAGGGTCAGGTTGGTCTGTCCCTTTCTCAGACAGGTGGTACCTGTCATGGGAAGCTGGTTGGATTTGAGAAACAGTTACTCTGGGCTAAAACAATTCATAGGTAAGAAAAAAGGACTGACTTGCTGAATGCTTTGCAACTGTGAGGTACAAATGAAACAGCCCAAATGTGTGATCTGAAGTACCTCACTGCCATTTGTGTCAGTTTCCTTTCCACAATAACTGGGGATTCCTCAGAAGCCAGGCATTGAGTGTAAAGAAACTATGACTTTGAGTTTCAAAACTAGGGGAACATCAGGGAGGTAGAAGTAATTCCAGTTGCTATATCTGATTTTCCTATATTCAAAATTTATATTTTTATGCAAAATCTATAAGTGTAGTATTTGTTCTCCTGTAGTAATTGTCATCTTGGACACTTATTCCCTCTGTTAACCTAGGCTTAATCCTGGAATCTTCCAGACTCCATAGAATCTTATTTAGGCCTGGAATGTTTCCAGTCTTTGAGACTTGCTCCTGAATAAACTCATTCCTTCCTAGTTCTTTCTGATCTCTGATTCAACTCAGCTGTTCTGTCTTAAACTCCTCTGCAAACTGACTGATTCCATGTGGCTTCTCTCTTGGACTCTGAATTTCTTTGCTTGGCCTTAGACTAACTCTGGCAATCAGTTCTAATCTTCTAGCTCCTTCTCATTCTCTGGATCATTTTCCCTATACATAGCTTGTTCTTTCTTTAACCTGTCTCTGTAAAACTACTTCCTTTCCTCTCTCTCTGTGTCGCTTCCTCTTCAGTAGCTTCCCTTTCTCTTCTTTTCTCATTAGAGTTGGGCATATCATATTCTGTAGAAACTTTCATTCGTTTGTCTATATGTCTTCTACTCAATTAAACATCACTTTTAAACATGGGTGTTTCATTCTAAAAAGTAAATGTATCTTCTTCATTGTTTGTAATCAAAAGTATGTACTAAGGTGTGTCTGAATTCTAGCCAGAGAGATTAAAGATGTGAGCTAAAGGGCTGAGCCATACTACCATTAGAAACAGTTTTCTTTATCTTTTTCTTTTTTTTTTTTTCAAGAAATTACACATTCACTGTGTGATCAAATATCCTCCAACAAAAAAAGAAGAAATCTGGTTTTGAAAGAACCAAGATTTATAATTTACCAATTTATTTACCTTAGGGCATGATCTGTGAAACAAGACATCCAATGATGAAACGAACAGGATTTAAAATAGCTATAATGTCATCAAAATGCATCATTCACAATTCATGAAGGTAGAAAAATCTATATTAAACCAAAAACTTTTTTAAAAATGAAGAGATACTAGACCCGTGTAAGAGGAAAAATAAATGAAGTAGAAATCTGAAGAGAGGGATTTTCAAAGAAGAAGTGAGAAGGCAATAACAATAATGATTGTTGTGATGATAATGATGAAATGGAAATACTGTAATAAGGACTCACCAGGGAGCTGTGAATAAGTCATGTAATGTGACAGAATTCACTTTTGTCTGGTATGGGGGATCTTTCTTTTTTGTAGCATAGGGATATGGCAGCAAAGAGTATCCAGATGCTACATGCTCCAGCTATTTATATCACCCTTCTTCTTTTATCTAGTCTACTTCAGTCTCATTTCATAATTTTTATTCAAGGTGTCTCCATTTTGCTAAGTAATTTTGCTTCTATCATTCTTCTCTTCTCCACTTAAAGCCAAGAATAAAACCAAGAACTTAGACGGATAGTTTTGTAATTTTGGAGTGCCTAATGAAATTGCTGACTACATCATGGAAAAGTATATTCTTTCAAACATATATACATATATTTATTTTATACATATTTCATATATATATGTACATATATGTGTATACATACATACATACACACACATGCCCATACATACACATATATACATATAATATGTTCATAACCTGTATTATATTCTGGAGCTTGAAAGATATTTAAAATTTGAGTACATATTGATTTTTTTATTACTTTTGTGTGTGTTTGTGTGTACGTGTGTAGTTTCACTCATATACATGTAGGGGTCATAAGACAATTTGTAAATGTTTTCTTGCATTATCCGAGTTCTGGGAATCCAACTTAGGCCGTCAGCTATAGAAACAGCCTTCTTTATCCACTGAGTTGTCCTGTGAACCCTAGAGTTTGCATCTTGAATGATTCTAGGCCTAGATATTCAGTGAGACTCAGAAACAGAGTATAGAATTTTAGAAGGTAATGTCTAACTAAAAGTTGAGATCATTAAGGTGTTGTGTTGTTCTTGCTTGGCTTCCTCTATGCTCTGCCTTTGTTCCTGGACTCATGGTAAGTTGAGTAGCTTTGCTCCATCATAAGATTCTTCTCTGATGATCTGGTTCTTGCGAGGTACATAACTATGGGGCCATTCATTCCCTGGAAGTGTGGGCACATCCAGAAGAGTAAGCCAAAGGATAATTTGATTAAGAAATACACTCTACCAACAAGCATGACAGAAAATTTGAGCAGAGTAAGAAGTAAGAGATGGGCCAACTGACTTCAGTCATTTTTCAGAAGAACAAACAAAACTCACGAGATTTACATAAATCAGTCAAGACAGAGGGGTTGGATAGTGATGTGGTATAGAATTAACTAATAGAAATACACTACATTCTCTACTACACAAACTCCTAAAAGAAAGGCTTATTCTAGTAATTTTCTGTGTGACTTGGGACAGCTTTCTCTAGTGTTCATTCTGCTCTCAGAAGTGAAGATAACAATTAATCTGAGTTACTATATAAATGGTATATATATAAATAGTTCATAATCTGAGTTACTATATAAATAGTAACTGTGCCAATTATCCAAGTCTCCCCATCAAATACACAGTGGAAAGCATATGCTAACCACACAATAAATGTCCTTTGCCCTCACTCAGTGTCTACATTCTATTCTTAAGCAAGGACTTTTAAAGAATAATAAAGATCTGCCTTTTATGATACCTTTCATTAACTGTTATTTAATAAATCCATCCTTCTTCTCCCAGAGCTTTTAACATATATATCTTTCTTCTATATCACAGAATGTATTGATGTTTGTGTTTATTACATTTCTATTCACTTCCCCTCTACTCAAATGAGTCTTTTTAAATTATCACTGCTAATGAAAAATTTCAAAACGCTCCCACTGTCCACTACACTATCTTATAAACATTTACTGCTTTATACAATCTGACCTAATCTATCTTTCCTATCTTATTACTCATTTTCTCTACCTCCTTTCATTAAATAAATTATTGATAGCATACCATATGGCTAGGCATCAATGATATAATGATTAAACACTCTACTGTTTTAGAACTTTCAAACTTTAGATAACCTAAACTTTTTCCTCTAGCACAACAAAATGATCTTCATACATGAATCAGAGTCTGTGATTAGTTCTAGTTGAAATGACTTATTTTTCCATAAACACATGACTGAATCTAGAGATCTTATGGGACTTACCATTTTTTGTTGTTAGAAGAACACATTTGTCTCCATAGTAGTAATCTGATTTGTACTTTACATAGAACATTTCAAATTAGTTCAGTATATGTTGGTTAATTATGTGCATTTATTGTCCTTGGTAGATTCAAAGGTTCTTAAAGACAAATGCTGTACTTGCATGATGTCTATATATTCTATAAGGCCTGACATATTGTTCTTTAAATAGAACAAAGGAATGGAAATTAAAGTAAAATGATGTTGTTTAATATTTCTTGTTTAATGGTTATTATATGAATTACCTCGAATAGCAGCACCGGCTTGTCAAACTATCCCATCATAAAGGTTGACTTCAAACATTAAGGCTGATTGAACAAACAGATCTTGATGGGTAGGGTGTGAATAGGGACACTGAGTGATTGATATGAGTTAGTTAATAAAGCTTGTCGTCGCAACTAAACTCTCACATCTGCTCTTCTCAATTTTCTTCTAGACATTACTTTAGGTTTTCTGTATTTGTATTCCTCTTCACATTTCCAAGACTTGAAAAGGAATCTTAGTAAATTTTCACATTTCCAAGATGTTTTTAAGGAATCTTAGTAAATTATACACTGCTAGTAACATATTAAATATTTTATTCAAAAATTGAAAATATTAACATTATTAATTTCTTCTCTCATTAACATCTTAGAACATGGCTTATGTTGCTTTTGTATGAAGAGGGTGTGTGTGTGTGTGTGCGTGTGTGTGTGTGTGTGTAGGAAGTTTGATCTGATGACTACGCCTGAGCAAGTTCCATTACATAGATTTAGTTTTGCCTCCACATCTTAAAAATTAAAAGTAGAGGAGACATCCAAAAGGTCAAACTGTAAGACACTCATAATTGTGGTAAAAATTCAACCCTACCCTATGAGACCATTATGGACCCTGTTTAAAAGATATATAGCCCTGCCTTCCTAAATACTTAATGAAAAATATTTTGTTCAGTAAAGCACAAAGCAACAGATAGAAGAACAAAGAGGAAGACTTTCATATCTGACTTATAAACTGATAATGTAAAGTGGAATTTAAAGTGAAAATGTATGCACAAGTGACAGATCTTCACTTTTGATCCTGTATTCCTAATTAATGACAGGGTTATGGTTTTATGTGCATACTAAGAATTTGAAAATATACCCCACTATCATTTATTTCTCATTATTTGACCCTTAGTGATGTTTTAGTTGGTCTGCTTTATAATGCTTCTATGAACAATGTGAATGACCCTGAACAAAACAGAAACAAATCATGAAAGCTTCTTTAGTGTTTATTGTTTTTCTTTTCTAATCACTATGCAAGAATTCAGTAAGAATTTCTGCTTATCTTTGAAGGCAGAGACTTGTTGGTACCTCTCCATAGCTGCAAGGACAAACACTATCAGATACTTGTCAAAACATTTCGATCTTAAACACAGCGAGGAAATTGTAAAAGGAAGCTGTTCTAAGCACTTAAAAATCAATCCTTGCCTTTAAAGCATTTTTTAAGAGTATGGGGGCAAAAGCAACTTTATAAGGTTTAAAATTAGATTGGCTGATTACATAAAAAGCAGCAGGCTTGTTATAGTGGGAATGAATGCTGTAGATTTTAAATTTCCCTGTGCACTAAAAGGAATCAGGAAAGTAAAATACAAACCATAATGAGTTGAACTAAATACCAAGAACTGTCTGGGTCTGTGCAAAAAGGAGACTTGGCCACTTCTCTTCCTTTTTTTTTTAAGGCCATGTGGTAATGACATTAAAATGCACAGCATCAGAGCCTGGGGTAGAGGGAGACAAAGAAAACATTGGCTTCATCATGAGAGGAAATCATGCAGGCTGTTGTGGACAGGAATGGGGCAAAAGGTCAAAATGATTGTTTGACCTTTAAAGAGTCAGTAGTCTCCTCAAAATAAAGGGTGCACACCAACAGAAACTTCCCTAAAATGGCCTCTAATGCTTGTGTGCGTGTATGTGTGTGTGTGTGTGTGTGTGTGTGTGTGTGTATAACTCAGAAGTTTGTCAAAAGTGAGAAAATCTACTGAGCCAACACTGGCCAAAGTATCAAGAATCCTAACAAGCTTGTATGTTTATAGCTAGTATTTAAAACATAGTTTAAAACTGTATGATAATAATCTAAAAGAAGCACATGATAAAGATATAAGGTGAACAGGGATGAGACCCTTTTTACAATATTTTGTAGTAAGTAATTCTATACATACATTGTTGGATACAGTAAATCTGGCGCAATGTAATTTAATACCACAGGTGTGGAAACTGATGTTCTTCTCAATGAAAAGGTCTGTAGGAATTATAATTTGCATATCACCTTGTCCCAACTTCATGAGAATTTAAACCTTCTTTAAAAACATGAAATGGACAGTCACTTAGAGAAACTGCACAAAGAGGCAACAGGATTTAAATCTCTTCACTTGACTCCAAAGAGCTAACAAGCAAACTGGAGAGAGGGCCAGGGAAATAAAACCTTGCTTTAGTAAACCATCTGTCTGAGGTAGTGACTATAATCAGTTGGAATAGCAGAAATTCAGCTTGAATGGTGGGAAAGAGTGTAATCAAGAATTTGAGCAAGGAATTAGTTTGAGGAATGACTAAATCAAGGGTCTCTCATCATATTGTTTCCAGTATATATATTTCACACTGTTTGTTTATGATTTTGACAGTATTTTTCTAGGCAGACTCTTTTTCCATAACAAATAAAATGGGTCACCTCAGACCTGGATTCATATTCTCCTGATTTCTTTTCTGTTTTGCTTTGCTTTGCTCTTGCTTGAGATCAAGCTGTCCTTGAACTCAACATCTGCATACCTCAGCCTCCTGAGTCTTGGTATTATATCTGGTGCATAGCCTTGTATTTTATCATTGCAAAATTTGTTTTCCCAATACATGTACATCATTGTTGTCGATAACTTTCCAAATTCTAAATGATCACTCCAGTGGCTGAGGGAGAGAAATTTACCAATATCTGACTGACAGGGAGATCAGTTATCTGTTTAGAAGAATATACACTTCATTGCCTATATGGGAGTGGTGTGGGTGAATTCATTTGATTCTTTACAAACAAGCATAAAATTTAATGCTGTCAATACCTGGCATCACCAAAAGATGAGAGATCTATCCTTCTCACATCTCTGTCCTGGTATCTCCACAAGCTCCTGTCCTATTTAGTCATTCTATCAATGAAACCTCACTACAAGTTGTATCTTTGCCATCCAATGCCAGTGGTTGCAATGCAAGTTTTACAGCATTGAGTTCCTAAAGGGCTCCTGGATCACCAATACTCAGTGGAGATTCCTCTAGAAAAATTTCCTTAACTTCCTTAGGTCTAATTTTTATAGTTTCAGATGGTATAATAATAGGACAGACTTTGGAGCTATGTGAGACAGCTGGACATGGTGGCATATGCCATTAATCTCAGAACTCAGAAGGCAGGGGCAGACCTGTGAATTCGAGGCCATCCTGGTCTACAAATTGAGTTCCAGGGAAGCAGGACATTTAGGGGTGTTATGTAGGGAAAACTTGTCTATAAATAAATAAATAAATAAATAAATAAATAAATAAATAAATAAAAATAAATAAATGAAAATTGCCATAAATAAAAGCCCAAGAGAGCAGGCAAACACTACTTGGGATCACTGTGGTTTTTCCTTGGTAGAAATGAAATAATTATATGCAAGTGAGTATTATCAATTTGATTATTATAAGACATAACTTCTATGTTAGTCCTCAAGATAGTGTTGAAAATATAACAGTTTTATACTTTGAAAATGATTTATCCTAGCCTCTGACCACATACAGTGTTTCTCTCAGACTACAAAATCATAGCTCAGAATTCTTTAAGCTAGGACTGGTGGGAAGTGTGTAAGGGACTGAGAGAGGTGCCAGTGTTCTTGCCTGTTCTCTTAAAGTGAATATTTGCTTGTTTTCACTTATATGTGAAAAATGATTTTCAATATTAAAAACAAAAAGTCAATAACTCTTTTATCACGTGGTTGAATCAGAAAATGTCTTTGTACGAGAATGTCTGATTATCGTTGGTGTTTAGTGTATAGTTTAATTCCAAAGTAAAGATGACATTCAGCTTGTCATCTTAGATTTCTCTAGCTCATTTATTTCTCATAGCTTAATTAATAGATCTTTTTTCTGTGTGCATATGAGAGATTATTGCTGCCTCCAGATAAAAATGACAGACTAAACAGATGAAAGCTTAACAGTATTCAGAAGAAATGACTTCTGTGTTTTAAAGGCAGAATACATTTTGCTTCCCTAGCTTTGGCTCCTAAATTATATGCAAATTTAATCATCTTTCATGGACACAAAGAAACCTTGCAAGATACATAGCTGAAGAGTAATGTAACTTCATACCTCATAAATCATAATTTAAAACATGCACTATTTTTAATTGCCCCATTAAATAATTAAGTTTGACTTAAGGAGCAAGTCACACCCGTCCTGGAGATTCTCCAGAGTAGACAGGCTGATGTTTGCTTAATGAATACCTATCTTCACAGAGCTAACTGCTTTCATCCATTAAGTCTGCATGCTGGTGGGTATTTTGATTCATTCGAAACAGTTCATACTATCATTTAAATGAGATTAATGAGGGGCTTATAGTTTCCTCTCATCGGTTCTAAATTAAGAGTAATTACAAATCGAACAAAAGATTGGTCAAAGATTCTGCTAGCTTCTGTTTGGAGATTTTTCCATTTAAATTGTACACTTCAACAGGAATGAAAAGTTTGTCTCCACTTGTAGAGTTCCATGTGTTTAATGTTTAGACATCTGGTATTTGTTTTTGCAAGGTACATCTTATTCGATGTCCTAATAGATAAAGTAGACATTTATGTTTGACCTAAGGCTATGGCTCACCTACAGACCTCTGAGAAATCCATCAGAAAAAGAGTGACATGATACTGCCTTTCTCTGTTTTACTTGTGAACATCAAAGGCTGTGACACAAAGTTTTTTTCAGTTAATCTTCTAAAATATTTTCTTTAATTTCACTGATTGTGTGTGTGTGTTTAGTGTGTGTGTGTGTATTGTATGTACATTTGTGTGTTCATATGGGTGGGGATACAGGTTTTTGAGATATATTGTCTGAGTGCATGATGGTATCAAGTCAGAAGTCAAACTCAGGGTCATTTTTTGACCTGTCTACCTTCGGTTTTGAGACAGAGTGTCTTATTTTCTCAGAAATCACTAGTTATGTTAGTCAGGCTGTCCAGTAAGTTCAGAGTCCTCATTGTCTCAGTCTTTCCAGGCTTTAGATTAGCAATGGTTGCCTTTTTCCTGGCTTTTTAAGTGTGGGTTCTACAGATCAAGCTCCAGCCTTCATACTCAGACAGCAAGTACTTTCCTGATTTAATGTTAGCCTTAATCCTCCCATTCATCCATTTTCAATGCTAGAAGCTGAGGCATCATCATGAGGCATCATCAGGAGTTCAAAGCCTGCTTTCAACAAAGGGTAAAGGCATGCAAGTTTGTTTTCTGGAGATGTCCCACTGTTTGGCATGACCTGCAATGGATGAGCTCTAAGAATACAGGGTCCTGGGTGATTTCAACCCAGCATGCTTCCTGCTGCTGATATGCTTTTCCTGTCACTATTACATAACCCAACGATTGTTGGGCATCAGCCCACACAATAGTGTTATTGGTCAAATTTCTTGCAGATTGATGTGAATATAAACTTTCATGAATTATTGCTGTTTAGCTGAATTAATGGATTTATGTAATTCCTGATTTGATTCAAATAATTTTAGGAAGAGAGTTATAAGAGATGGTTTTTGTTGTTTTGCCAGAAAGACAAAATAAAGTTAGAATCAAGAATAGAATATACCCATTCCTTATAAAATACTAAGTAAAGGCTACATAATAAGGAATATATGAGTTTTTGCAATTACAGTAAAAAGAGAAATAGATTTAGGACAAATTTGTGATCAAAGGAAAACATTCATTATAGATCAGATCCAAGGTTGAAGTCTTAGATGTGCACAATGATAAAGCAAGGCCATGTGAAACCGTTGCTTTGAACTTATAATTTTTGAGCTTATAGAGTGAAACACTGCTTTAACCTTAATATCATCATTGTCTGTAACTCCACTTTTATGTAACATTTAATATATGAGGTGATTTTCCAAAGAACTTCTGTCTAAGAAGGTAAAAGAAGGTCAGAGAAAAGGAATAAAGCATGGTTTGGGAGGCTCTGCCTCATCTACCATGTGTATATATGTATATGTTTGTTTGTCTATACATACATGTGTAGGTATATGAGTATGTATGTAATATGGATGAATAGATTGTGGAGTTGATGAGAAAGGTGGTTAGGTCAGATCTCTCTCTCTCTCTCTCTCTCTCTCTCTCTCTCTCTCTCTCTCTCTTTCTCTCTCTCTCTCTGTGTGTGTGTGTGTGTGTTTGTGCATATGTGATGCACAAACACTAAATGAATTCCAAGCCTCTCGCCTGGCAAGTGAGAGGTCCTAGAGAGAGAAAAGAAACCAGAAATTATTAGAACAGAATAGTAAGAGAGTTACAGATAAAGAAACCAGCATTTATTGAAGCACAAAATAATAAGAGAAAAGAAACCACACTTATTAAAACACAAATAATAAGATTAGTAGGCCTTGGATGATTAGTCTTTGGCCTTTGTCCGATGCTGTGTCCTGCCCAGTACTATTCAACCCCAAAGGCCAGGGTGGGTCCCTGACATGTCATTTTCTCCACTGAGTCAACAAAGAGTTGAAAAGCCACGTGGGAATTGCTTCTTCATGGTATTACTGCTCTGTGTTCCTGCTCATGGAAACCAATTACTTCTTGACTCTCTTGGCAGTCAAAATGTCTTGAACTTTTCTTAGTTCCTTTCTGTGTCATACTTAAAGGGAGTGTCTGAGTTTACCTTGGATGGATTTCTGTGGAAACCGCCCCACCAACACTGATATCACCACTTGAAAGAACCCTTCAAATGATGAGCATCTTGATACCTCCCCATCCTAATATGCATTCTATTATTAGGAGGAAGTCAGTGCCAGAGTGTGGGGAAAACATCATAACTTCACATTCTTCCCATGCTTCAATTACCATTTATCATTTCCCTTACATTGATTGAGCAAGAAGTCACAAGCTGTATTTTTATATGTACTATAAAGCATACAGTTAGATGAATAAAGTCAGATATACATTCCTGAAACTAGCAACAGAGTTCTGTTTCCATAACAAAATTTTCTTGGTGAGAGACACTAGGGATGTAGTATGAAAACGTGATTAATCCTTGAAACCATTGGTGAACAAGACCAAAATTCCAGTCAGAGGGAGGAAGTGAGGGAAATCAAAAACAGCAGACAGACTGACAGACAGACAGACAGACACACACACACACAGAGCACCCCCCAACACTTGCATAGAATCCTACGTGTTGTGTGTACTGAAAAAATATTTTTGCATGTACATTTTATTTATTGTGTTTCTCTGTGAAACTCTGAATTTGACTCATTTCTACTCTACTCATGAAGAAAATAGCATCTCATAAGTTTTGTGTCTTGAACATATGTTTACACTATGGCAAGAAGTCCCATGAATCTCAAGTAGGTCATATTTTATCTTAACATGACTGGCCCTAATACATTTGGAGTAAAAGTCATTTTGCACTAAAACCAAGACATATAAAATTAATACAAGGTAATTTTACTATTTTTGGAAAGACAAATGACTAAATGCATTTGCTGCTCACTGCATTTCTCTACTCTATGTTCATATATTTCTGGCATTAATGTTCCTTCTGTGAAACACGTAAAGGAATTCTGAGTCTGCTACATTGTCTCTCATGGAATTAATAGTGAAAATGTCCTCTCTAAAAGGTTAATCCTAGATACTCAGACTGTGGGATACACTGAATCGTGGCAGATATCCACTGTGCATTCTGCCAAGTATGGGGTAGTCCTGCAGAGTTTATTTTGAGAAGGCTTGTGAAGAAAAGCCTGTGATGTCCACATGTTCTTCTTCTTCTCTTGATCTCATACACTGGGGTCAGGGTGTGAGGAGAGATGACACTCGGATGTCCCAGTTTCTTCCTCTGAAATTGTTTTGGAGCCTGTAGTTCCTGTTATGTTAGGTGCTTCTGCAACAACATGTTTAACAGTGTTCCAGGAGATTGATTATGTAAACAGAAACAAAAGGCCATTGATGTAAGACTCTTATAATAATATATAGCATAGATGTGGATATTTCTATAATGGCAGGGATGGGTTTAAAATGTCTAAACAATGTTCCATAACAAATCACTGCTCTAGGATGAAATGAGCAATAGAATAGTGAAAATCCACCACCAGTTCTTCAGCTCATGATTCTTCTTCCCCTAAAGATGATACTCACAACCTCACCTTCTCTAATATTAGAAAATTTATATTCTTTGACCTACTCTGTGCAAGCCTACTGTATAAAAGCATTCTCCCCCAGAACATGGTTTGTCCTCTAGAGCTGGGTGAGGAATCTCAAGAAGAAAACACACCGAAGTGTTGGCCACAGAAGCCTTGAAGAGTTCAATGTATGTATATCCTCATAAGCAAAACTAGAGTACCCACTGAAGCCTTTTAACGCATCAGTCACTGGCCATCTGTGTTTGCTGTTCACTTTAAATATGGGTAGCATATGGTAAATATAATTTGGATATAATAAAATAATACTATAGTTTATTTTATCTTTTACTGTTATATTCCTAATATGGTTCCCAGACATTTTTAACTTATGCTTTGATTCATATTTTTTCTCTAATAGAATAACATGACTTAGATATGTTAACTTTTGAGAAATTTAATAAATTGAATGTGAAAATTTTAAAGGTTTTAGACTACATGTAAGATCAGCTTTATGGTAACTGTTATTTTCTAAATAATAGAAATAGCTGACATTAAAGTTTGATTAATTTAATTTTTCTAACATTAGTTAACAGAATATTGATTAATGAGTAGTTGCTAAATGAATGGGTGGAACTTGCATATAGTTACCACATTTTTCAAGTATGTGTTTATATCATTGTGTTTCTGTGATTTGTTGTAGTTATGAACATTTTTCTGTTGTCTTGATTTGTTTTAAATGGAAATGTATGACTTAATAAAGTTTAAAACTTTTGAATATTGGCTCTTTAAATTTTAAGTGTTTTTCTTGATCTGAGCTACCTCACTGAGGATGATATTTTTTTAGTTCCATCCATTTACCTGCAAATTTAATGATGTCCTTGTTTATGAAAAACAGTGGAATAATGTTCCATTGTATAGATGTATAGTATTTTTTAATCCATTTTTCAGTTGAGGGACAACTAGATTGTTTCTAGTTTTTGGCTATTATGAATAAGCTGCTATACAGTGGCTATAAACATAGATAAGCAAGTGTCCATATAGTGGGACATTTTTTTGAGTATAGCTGGATCTTGGAGTAGAACTATTCTCAATTTTCTGAGAAACTACCAGATTGATTTCCAAAGCTTGCACTCCAACAGAAATGGAGGAGTAATCATTCCCCTTGCTCCACTTCCTTGTCAGCATGCACTGTCACTTGAGATTTTGATCTTATGAGGTAAGCTAGACCCAAAAAGAAATGTATGATCTGTATTTCTTTATTAGTGGACATTAGCCACAAAGTGCAAGACGACCATGCTACAATACACAGACCCCAAAAAACTATATTAATAAAGAAAACCCAAGGGAAGATGCATGAATCTCACTCATTAAGGGAAACAAAATAGTCACCAGAGGTAAATGGAGAGAAGGAACTTGATGGGGAGAGGGTGAGGAGAGGAACCAGGAGTGAAGATTAGTTTGGGGACTGGAGGGCTTGAGAGGGCTGGAATTAAGAACAAAATCAGTGGAGTGCATTCCTGAGACTATCTGGGGACCTGGGTTAGGGGAGACTCCTGGGGGTCTGGAAAGTGACCCTAGCTGAGACTCATAGCAGCTGGGGATATGGAGACTGATGCAGCCTCCTACTGTAGCCATGAGGAACTTCCAGTAGAAGGCATGGGACATCAATCTACCCACAAAACCTTCAATTCAAAATGTGTCTTGCCTACAATGTACAGGGATAAAGATGGAGCAGATAGTGAGAGAACTGCCAACCAATGATGGCCCCCAACTTGAAACCCATGTGAGAGAGACAAGCTCTGACACTATTAGTGATACTCTGCTATGCTTGTGGACAGGAAAGTAGCATAATTCTTTCACGAGAGGTATCATTCAGCAGTTGATGGAAACAGATGCAGAGACCATCAGCTAAACATCAAGTGGAGCTCAGGGAGTCTTGTGAAAGAGTTGGGAATAGAACAGAGTGACCTGGAGGGGTCAAGACGACCTACAGTGTCAAACTGCACTCTTGGGACTAACAGAGACTAAATCAGCAACCAAAGAGCATGCAAAGGATGGATGTAGACCCCAGACACATTTGTACTAGATGTACAACTTGGTCTTCATGTGGATCCCCTAACAATTGGAGCAGGGGTTGTCTCTGACTCTGTTGCTTGCCAATAGATCCCCTTCTCCTAATTGGACTGCATAGTTGGGCCTCAGTGGGAGATGATATGTTTACTTCTGCTAGGACAGAGTCCTAGACAGACTACGACACAAAGGGGTTTCTCCTCTGAGGAGGTAATAGGGGAGAAATTTGTAAGGGTGGGACTGGGAGGAAAGAAAAGGAGGGGAATTTGCAGTGCAGTTGTAAAGTGAGCAAATACATTAATGAAAAAGTAAATTTTTTTTTATAAAATTCTTGGGAACTTTGAAGTAGAAACTTCTGGTTTCTTTGGATAGTTAGTTATGTCAAATGATGTTTTGCTGGGACACACAGGTGAAAGAACGTCTTGCTATAGCAGACATGTGAAAGAATATTTTCCTGGAGCAGACTAAGGTGAAATGATGTTTTGATATAGCAAACATGTTTAAGGACCCGTGGTGAAGGATTATAAATATGACCCCAAAGACATTGGCACTAAGCATTGGTTTGGTGTACTCCGCCAACATGTATGTATTGGTTTGCCTTACATAGAGTTGTTGAGCTCAACTTATGGTAATGACCCCTTAGAGAGAACAGCTCCTGAGGTTTCTGCAGGAATGTGCAGCTTCAGCAGCCTTGGCTTAGGTCAGTTGGTGAGCCTTGTGGTTTCTGCAAGATTGAACTATAGCTGTTGGTTCCTGCCTGGTGTTTGCCTGCCTACAGGACTGGTCTGCAGCTTTTGAGTCCATTTGATGTTTGCTATGTGACCAAACTGCTGAGAAAGAAGATATGGCTTGCCTCCAAAGAACTATTGCAGAACAGGTCCATATCCTAATAACTTTTCTTTTCGACTACCTCTGCTGAGTGGTGGGCTAGAGGAGAGCTTGAACTGTTATTAAGCCAAGGTTGAAAAAATGTTGTGCCTATGAGCATGGAGGTGTAAAGAGAGGTGAGGCTGTGGTTAGGATGTATTCTGTGATACTTCTATCACAAATGAAAATTAAAAAGCATAAAGTTGATAAAATTTAAAAAGGAAATAAAAGTGCTGTTTGATAATTTCCAGCACATTTTATACTACTTTCTAATTATGCTCACCTCCCACACTCTTTTATCTTCCTATCTCCCTGTACCTCAATCCCACAAGGCTCTTTTACACCTTCAGGTTTGTTTGTTTGTTTGTTTGTTTGTTTGTTTTATGCCTCACTGAATATAACCAGGAACATCTTTGTGTCCATGGCTGTGCAACTATCCACTGGAACAAAATGAACTTACCAGTGTGTGACCAATTGAATGAAATGACTGTTCCTTTCAAAGAATCTATTCATAGGCAAACTTCATGAAGAAGAGCCAGACCCTACAAGCCCTTTCCTCCTCCAAGGTCTACAACTGAGGGCTCTAGACTAGAGCAGATCATGTTGAAACATCCACAGTTGCTTGCATTCATGATTGCAATGGCCGGTTCATCTTCTAGGCTTTATTAAGGAAACATGTACTCCTCTGCAAGCTTCACAAACTTATAGACCCTGTCTGTATGGTCATGTCTCTCTCTATGTAAAGACTAAGTAACTTTCATCTCATTTGTTAGCTTGAATTCTAGGAGATTTCTGCACTTTAAATTAGTCTCCTTAAATCGCTGATTGTGAGAGAATGTGGACAGTATTTTGTTTTGTTTTTATCACTTTTTTTTTTCATGGCTGGTAGAGATGACACACTCTCAAATATTAAAGTAACTTACTTCTCATTACATCATCCCCATTTTAAGATCCTTCTCTTCAGATCATTGTAGCTCATCATTGCTTCAGACCTTACAAACAAAGCTCTGAAGAAAACTGAAGTCATGGGTTACAAAGGCATCACCAGAGTGTACTGAAGTTGCAACAACTTAAAATTCTGCACCCACCTTATAGGTAAGGGATAGTTCTTTAGGACCAAACTGGATTTAAAAACAAGTCACGTTTTAGACTCTACTCATACAACCTTTAGAGACATTCTATCTGATTGAGTTTTTGCTAAATACTTTTAAATTAGTCAGATAAAGGCATCAAGGCTGGAAAAAAAATAATGCATAGCATGAACAGATCTATCTTTTACTTTAAACACATTAAACCTCTATAAATGATTCTTCCATCTCTCTATATCTCTTTGACTCTTCACCTTGGTTTAAACTCAAAATTCAAAGCGTCATCAGTTAGTACCAGATATGGCACACATCCTTCATAGATTACCTTAATTTAATGAGATTTTATGGAAGACTGTAATTATTACCAAATAGATACTCATGAAATGCTGTATAGAACTATATTTTCTAGAAAATGTTTTGTTTGCATATTATGTGATTGGACATTGAACAAACAGTGGAATATAGATTTGTCTTCTTGTAATCGCATCTTTTATAACTTATTTAATCCTGAGCTATAGGATTGATTTGCTTAACATCAGGTATTATTAAAATAAGATCATCTCATGCTATATTATATGGGTTATCTCAGCTATCCCCACTGTCAATAATAATGAGTTAACATTCAGAGCCACTGTAAGGCAAAGGGTTTGTTGTACTATAGAATGTCACGCATTATAGTGCACATTTTTATTCTTTACTATTAATATTACTGTTACTATTACTATTAATATTAATTTTTATACTTTGCTATTCAATGATGACTATATCAGCTAATAAAATAATGAATCTGAAGCAAATAAAATAGAATTACAACTTAAATGTTTATTTTCATACTAAGAGCTCTCTACTTCTTTCCACTGTCCGTATACAAGTCTTAGCAAAAATAGTATCAGAAGAGCTATGACTTCAATTAGTTTCTTTATTAGAATCTGACTCACAAACTCATATTCAGCCATTGACCTTACTGACCAAATAATGAAATGAGACTTAAGCCACAAGATATTTTTGTAACCCCAATTTTTCATAAGTCCATATGTGACCTATGTCCACATGTGACAATTTGGTGGTGTGTGACCATTGGATATTATTTTTAACTGTTTTTGCTGATACCTACTTTCATGTAAAAGTTCCAATAAAATCCTACCTATTTTTGAAATCGAGTGGGTATATGTTAATATCCAATAGTGTCATGTATCATTACACAAGTAGATAAAATAATATGAGTAATTTTATTAATTTTGAGGAATACTACTTTTATCCAATTCTCATTGATGTACATTCAGTTTATGAAGGGTATGATGCTTTTAAAATATGTCATTAGTCTGTAGCAGTGAGTCGAGTTCACCTGGCATAGGTTGTCTGAAATTTAAATGGAGGATGTTGTAGTTTGGAATCGAATTCATTATGATGCCACTGGAGAGGTCTATCAAAATCTCTGTTTGCTTCATTATACACTTGTCTGATCAAATCCATTTATATCTAAAATTTGCTAATTCCAAAGACTGACAAGATGACAGGAAACAGCTGGTAAAAGGAAACACAGTGCTTATGTTCTCTCCTATAATTGCAAGCAGGTTTTCAAGAATGTTCAAACGGATTACTTACAATTATAGTCTATTATGATATCATAGATCTTTCTCCCATAGTGAATAGTCAAATTTATCACATTCTTATTGTAGTGATATCACTACCAAATTTATCTGCAAGAAAAAATTACCAAAACCACTTCTAAAATAGAGTTCAGTTTTATTTTCCTGTGCTCATGAAATAAATTTTATAATGCTATGATTGCATGTATATAAATTGAAATATGACAAGCAAACCACTGTAATACATACCTAAACTGCGAGATAAATTTCTTTGCTACAAGTGACTTTACCCATCATATAATTTTATTTCAGCCATATTAAATGACAATCGCTGGTATTGTATTTTATAAAACCAACTATTTCCATTTAAGATGATTTATTTATTTATTGATGTATTTGTGTCAGTATATCTTTCTGTCTGAGTGGATCTTTGTCATGTGTATAGAGTGCTTATGGAGACCAGAAGAGAGTGTCATGTCTCTTAGACCTGATTGTCAGTTGCCAAACTTGAGTACTAGGAACCAAAATCAAGTCCTATCAAAGAACAGCAAAATTTTTTAAAGACTGAGCTGAAATGTCTCTTAAAGCCCTAAGAAACTTTGCTTTTCATAGTTACTATGAAAAAAACAGGTCTAGATTTTCTAAGTACAAATCCAATCACCATTTGTCTTTAATATGTAATAGTGATAAAACTTTTATGACGTCTTCCTGATGGTAACAAAATACCCATTTATTTCTGTAATGCATTATTGATTTTCTAGTGATTATTTTTTTACAAAGAATTTTGTGAAATCTGTTGTGTCATTACCTTAACAAGTTTATGGGAATTCTCTGTAAAATTTCAAAAGCAAATCATCTTAATTTGATAGTTTGATTCAATGTACCTGAAATTATGTGTAGATCTGCTTACTTGCTGGAACTTCCATACTGTGATTCTGATCCTGTGCTTCTTATATTTGGCAGTATGCTATCTTTTCTTGATGATGGAATTTAGCTATCTAAGCCCACGGAACATATTCTGTCATTGAATAAATATAGGTACCAACTTTGGAGGTCTAGGAGTATATTGTGTTCATCTGACATAGAAACACATATTAGTCCAAGCATGCTGGTAAGTGCTTGTAATTCTCACATTCTAGAAGTGGAAGCACGAAGATCAGCATTTCAAAGTTAGACTTGACTTTATGTTCCATGATACAACATGAGACCAACTCTCAAACAACAGTCAGTTATTAAACAAACAAATAAGCAAACAAAAATTCACTTAAAGTCAACAAATTTCAATTATACCAAAAGAGAACATTATAGTGTACCATGGACATAACTCTGATATCTTTAGATAAAGAATGATGAAAGATTACCATGGTGGTTATTAGTAACTTTTTCTTCATGGGGGTCAAAAATAACCATGTTGATTTTGTTGTTGTTTGGTATCAATTATTCTTCTTTAGTCATGTTCACTACACAATAGAGAACATTTTTGCTCAAGGACGAGAGAGAAATAAGCAGAAAAGATAATGGGAAATGTAAAATTATCTGCAGATTGGGTTTATGTTTGTTCCCTAAATAACAATAAGACAAATTTAATAAATTTAGTGTTCTGTGCCTTTTAAATAGAAATACCGTGAATTTAATTTTTTATTTTCCATCAAATATATTTGCTTGAGAGAGAAAATTGGTCTTCCTGTGGACATCAAGGAGAAGGAGAGGAGAATGGGAAAGGAAAACTAGGAAAGGGATAGCAATCTGTTTGTAAAATGAAAAAAAAAACAAACAACAAAAAACCCCTAAGACCGGTGAAAGACTCTGGAGACTAATTTTTTCTCTGTTTGTTGCCTTTGAGCAGTCTGAGGCACATGCTCCATACAACACATATGGACCTTCGATTAGAACTACAGATAGGATCCTAGTTTATTAATTTCACTGCCTATGGTTCCCGCACCCTACATTTACTTATGTAAATTGTTTGGCATGAAATTGAATAGATGCCCAAAGAATGCAAACCACATGTCCCCTCATTCTCTAGGTCCTTAGTATGTTGGGATCCATGTATGGAAAATGGTTTTGGCCACCTTTCAAGTATATGCCTGTTCCTCCGTCAAAGACCCTCAATGAATATAAAGGACAAGATGTGTACTTTATGCTACATGAAGTGGTAAACATTAGGACCTTCACTCACTACAACGGATAATTATATTCATTACAACAGTTAGAAAACCACTCTACAAAACACTGGGAAAATCAAACCCCATTCAAATAAAAGATCACAATTGTATAAATAATGTATGGAATACAGGAAGACTTGGAATTCCACATTTATGCATCTGATAATGACCCTGAAATTATGTTCATCATCCAGAGATAGCAAATTACCAGTAACAAGGTCTGAAACACTACTGGTCTCAACAAAGTGTTAAACCCTCTCTCTCTCCCATGAATGACAACCCCTACGTAACATCTAACAATTGAACATTTTGTTTCTTCCACTATGTTGCTGACTGGCCTATGCATAACCTGGCTTGCTTTTCCCTCTTTCCTAAGAGTTCTTTCCTTCCTCCTTGGAACTGAAGAAACTAAGGTTCTAGATCTTTAGGTCATTATTGTACTTTGTAACATCTTTCTCCTAAGTATGCTACTATTCTGAAGAGAGAGGCTGGGATCACCTAGCACTTTTACCACTGATCCTGAATGGCCAGGGCAACTCTAGTACTATTCCTCTCCAGTATACATGAGCATAGCGAGGTCTGCCAGTATGGAGCAACAGTACTTATTAAGGAAGATCAAAAATTAATTATTTATGTTTAACAAAATCAATCAAGGCCTGTAAAATTTAAAAAGCAATATCAGTTACTCATTTTACTTTCTTTGATTAAATAGCTGAAGTCATATTACAATACAGAAGCAGGCTTGACCTTCTCTTCATTCAACCAAAGAGTTTTATTTATGGCTCTAGGTAAATAATGCTGTCCCTATGCTAATCATTCAGGCATATTTTTAAAAAGCCTAAACTTTGTCAAATAAAGAATCAGAGAGAGAAAGCCAATAAAATGCCATCAATGGGTGGTAGAAAACTTTGTTAAACTGGCTTCCTGACATCAGCGGAAAACTTTGACTAAATGATTTGACTCCCTTGAGCAGCTCATAATGGAGAAGGGATTATTTGTCTCTACCTCACTAGCATAGCTGTACCCATTTTATTCCATTCCCACCAGCTATTTTATATTGCTGCTGTAATATGCTGCCAATAATAGATGCAGAAGAATAACTTAACTCAGAGCAAAGTCAAGCTGACCACATACCCTTTTATGTTCTGTATGTTATAAGGTTTGTTAATCTTAAGATGTTCCATTACTATAAACATAACATAGGACCCATCAATTAAAGATCAATATGAACTGTTATGTCTCAAATGATTTGAGTCAGGACTGACCACCATGTTATACTTCCAACACCTGTGTGATGAGCTGTGTGTGGTTTTGCAGTGTTGGCCTTTATAGGACTGGCCTCAAGAAATGTCCAGTGAACAGATTTGAGCTATTGCCCTGGTCGATCAGTCTTGTGGTGTATGCTTAATAAACTATCTTTCTTTAATAGAGATCAGTTTTTATGTGGTTTTTAGGGTGACTCTTGGACTCCAACACTTAGAACATTAGCAATAGAAAAACAGATGAAACATGGATTTGCTACTATTCAAAGATTTGTGCATCTCACATACTAGGCAGTAAGAATGTAATGTTAGTTATAAAATATTCATTTGTTAATAAAGTATTAACAAGAGAAATCCTATTTAGTTGTCTAATCAGTCCATCTTCATGGTTAGGACTGTTTTTCATGTTACTAGATATGCCAATGAGTCTAACTATAACTCTTCTTTATTTGACTTTTTCCCACTGGAGGGACTTCTTGGAGAACACTATAGAGGAGATAATTCTGTACTTTTCACTTACTTTGGCTGTGTTCTTGGGTCTGGATTTATACTTCTGTTGCTACAAAATTGAAACCAACTATCATTAATAAATCTATACACACAAATGCAAACACACACACATATACTCATACACATAGTGGTCTTTGTTACACTATTATTAGACAAACTAGGACTATATCTTCTTTTTTTTTTTTTTTTTTTTTTTTTCCTGTAAAGGCAAAGGTGTTTGAGGAAATTTAGTCTTAGGCACCTGTGAGTAACAAAAAGTGAAACATTTTTGGGTTTGCAGGTATTCCTGATGGGGAGAAAAGTCATTAATGGCAGGTTTAGAAGCAGTAGGGGAGGGGACTGCTCTGCCATGTGGTTGCTGGGCTGCCATGTGGTGGCTGGGTGCTCTAGAAGAGAGGCCAGGGTATTTCCCATTTGTTTTTCTTAGCAGTTTTAAATGTAGAGAAGAAAAAAGCCAACCTTGAAGAAAAGCTCAAAGCAAGAAATATAGGGGCTTGATAGGAGAGTCAGAAAGAGTGAGATTTCATTTAACAACTGAGCCATTGGGGGAGACACGTGGAAGCTGGCGTGTAGCTGGCAGCTCCTGGGAGAAGCTGGGAGTCGGCGCCACAGTTTCTCCAGGCTCAGCCTGGAGTTTTAGCCACAAGAAAGAAACTGAAAGGAACACAGGGGTGAAGGGGCTTCAGGGAAGCCAGCTGGGCTGTAGCTAGCGGCAAATGACCTAGGAGGTGAAGGGGGAAAGGGAGCAACCAGGGTGCCGGCCCTATTGCTTCAGGCAAGCCAGAACTGGCCGCAAATGATGAGGAGTGGGGGAATCTATGTTAAGGTATCAGGCAGCCTGTGAAAGACTGACCCCCTGAGGGAAAATCACTGGGGACTAGAGTTTAGAGCCAGTGTTCTTGAGAAGCTAGCATCGCTGCCATCTTGTTGAGTTGGAGAACAGGTGGGAAGAAAGAAACCTACCTAGCAGGCAGTGTGTTAAAGACTGAAGTCGGAGCTTTTGAGAGTGACAGGACAGTCTCAGCCTCAAGGAGAAGTCTCTCACTCAAGGAAAAGAGTCTTAGAACGACAGGATCACAGCAGGCACTGTGGCCTTAAAGACAGTTTTAGCTATGAAGGAGCCCTCTCTGTGGAGCTGGGGGATGGGCAGAGTAGAGGCTAGGGAGTGGCCGCCATCTTGCTCTTGGGCTGGAGAACACGTGGAGGAGAGGGAAAGAGGGGGGGGGGAACAGAGAGAAACCTGCCTAGTCTTGTGAACTAGGCTGGAGTTACTCTTGGCGGGCACCAGCAGGGGTACTCTTGGAGCTGGCTTTGCCCACATCCTCTGTCACCTGTAGGGAACGATGTAGGCATGAGTCTGTTGCATTGAGGGTCTGTGTGTCTGCCACGACACAGTAGGCTGGGATTGTAAGTCATTGGTTCCAAAAGGGTTTATTGTCATGGCAGATGGTGGATGGATCTTTAAAAAGATAGAAGCATGGACAATGGTACATGTGCTTTTCCGGATCTTTAAAAAAACAACATTCTGACTACTATGTATGGCAGAGGTATAGTGTTAAGTGTGGTTCAGTAACTTGGTTGTCATCTAAGCTTGCAAATGAAGATACAAAAAGTGTGATCTGATGTGGCACTCAGTTTCTGCTCTGAAATATAGGTGCCTCAAGGCAGAGAGAGGCTGAGAAGTCATCAGGAAACTCTTCTATGTGCCCAAGGCCAAATTTTTGACGGATTATGTATAGGGTGAGGTCTACCAAAGCAATAATGAACAGACTCTGTGGAGTTGTGAGCAGGTAACCAATATAGGAGGTCATAGACTCGGGCAGTAGATGTGAGGGGACTGAAAACTTGGCAAGAGCCTTATATATTCATCCAACACCACACTAAGTCTATGCATTTAAATAATAAATGTTCTCTGGAATAAGAATGTTGTCCTAGGATTGATGACCAAATAATTGTAGACCAACTCTAACAACAACTAAATGCAGATCTTACAAGACTAAAGGAAATCTATAGTCATTTAATTTCATGCAAATTGTAGCAGCAAAAGAAACAACACTTGCACATGTGTATACACAATTAATTTTTTAAAAAAGTAACGTAATCATTAAATCCTAGCAGAAAGAAAGAAGGAGATGAGGGAGCAAGAGGGATCAATTTAGAAATGTCACCAGACTTGAGAGGTATGACTATTTTCTACGGACATTAGAATAACAATAAAGAAATAGCATGGCAGATACTTGACAACTCACACCATGCACGAAATGCTCAAAAAACAAAATTTATCCAAACTGACAAAGATAAAGATAGCTAATCTATGAATTTTTAGTAATCAAACGAACTGAATTGAATATTTTCTACAAAAGTCATCCAGGTACCTATGGATTCAATGATTAATTCTTTCTAACAACAAAGGACACATTCTAATTTCACATAAACTACCTTAACTTCAAAGAAAGAAAGCAAAATATATTCCCAATATAACTCTACAACTAGAAAACCAATATCTCTCATAAATATTAATATATTTCCATATATGCCATATATCATATATACATATATATTTTTTTTATAAAGGAAAATTGTGTTGTGACAGAGATATGAGGATATTTTTAATCATGAAAAGCATAGAGTTTTTTTTTAAATATTGGAACACCTAATATGTTAAGAAGAAAGACGTTAGGAGAGGGAATATAGGAGGGGTAGCTAACACTAAGGGCCATTAAAGGGTCACCTGGAGACCTATTATTGTAGAGAAACTTTATCCCAGCAATATGGCTGCTCTGGCAAGTGGTCACATCCAAAGATATGATCCACCTGGAATGCAGATATACCACATACTTTTAAACACTGGCTAAAATACAGAAACACTCTTAGTATACAATTTTGTTTCCAAAATGATATCTAATTGAGTGGCAGACAAACTGACAAATCCGCGAAAGACCTAGCAGAATGAGACAGAGATAGGATACCCCCAATTCTCATGATTGTAGATAGGAAAGAGAAGCTACTTGAAGATCAGAGAGAGAAAAAGAGAGAGACAGAGAAAGATAGAGACAGAAAGAGACAGACACACGGAGAGAATTCATTTGAATTCATTTCAGTGTAGTTAATTTTAGTCTTTCCAAGTACAGCAAACCAGTCAGAAAGTGAGAAAAGCCCATTTCAATCCGTCAGCTTGCCGAGGAGTTTAAGCCAGAACAACTGAGTTGAGCCATCCAGCCAGAGTAGAGAAAGAGCTAGATAGGGTGAATTTATTTAGCAGCAAGTCTTGGAGGCTGAAAAATTCTAGGCCTAGGTTAGTAGACAAGCTGGAAACTGAAGCCTTCAAGGTCTGGGTTGGCAAAGATTAAATTGTATGGATGCTAGAAGCTTTTAGGTGTAGGCTTAGGGCATAGTTAGACCAGAGAAGGAAACACTTGAGGCTCAACCTAAGCCATATAGTTGCACACCTTGGGTACAGCTCTTTTCCTCTGAGAAATTAAAACCTTTACATACTAGAGCAGAAGCTTCTTAAGTATATATACATATACTAAATAAATACACATAAGTCACTAAATAAAAAGAGAGACAAAGCCCCAACGTTCCCACCACCAAATGAAATCACCAGTGTCGGGCATTGGGCATTATTTACATGTATCTGAATTGTTCCATGGGAACTTCCAAAAGGGTTCCATGAAAATAGCTCAGGCCACTGTCAATGCTGGTGATTGCTTTCCACAAAATGATGGTAAAGACCTATTATTGAACGCTACAGTTACAAATCTCTCTGAACACACAAAAAAAGTAGAACTGGTGACTAAATAGAGTCTTCACCACTTCTTGCTAGTGTTTATGGTCCTGGAAGATACTCTCCATGCTACCAGAAAAGGAAGGTAAAGACCAACCCAACTATATACACTTCAGTCTACAAAAGTGATATGCCTGCATGATATCCAGGTGCAAATGTGACAAAAGTTTCGATGGTAACCAACCACTATCTGATTGAACTTGAGTACTACTCTATGAGGTAGAACTCTTTTCCTGACACTGTTTAATTGTCGAAGAACTTGAGACTAAGTAGAACACAACCGGACTATCCATAGGGAGAGAAAGACATTAGAATATTCAGTTTAAATGGAATGCCTTCATCAAAACCCTCAACTCAGTTCTCAGGAAACTTGAACACACAAGTAGAAGACACAGTAGAAAGATTATAAATGCCAGTGGGGATGGAAGACAAAAACAAAACAAAACAAAACATCAGAGTCTTCAAAACACAACAGGAAACACACATACACACATGAGCTTAAAGAGAATATGGGAGAATATACTGCGCTTGTATGGTTCAAAGCCAGAAGGGGATTTTTGTGTTGAGAGAAAGTGGGCATGAGCCCACTAACCCTAACCTAGAATCTGTATCCAATATGTAAATATTTACAAAGGCAAGTTAGTTTTTTTTTCAGTTGTATTGTATTGAATATATAAAACACACTTAAGGGAGAACTAGTATTCAGCAATAGAAAGCCAACAAAAAATGAACTCAAGGGTGTATTTGGAGATGTTTTGTTTCATAATGTTTGTTTTAGGTGTCTTTAGACTCGATTGTATTTTGCTTGTGTATTATAGTTTCTGCTTGTGTGTGGTGTGTGTGTTGTGTGTGTGTGTGTACATATCTTTGTGTATCTGTGTTTTTTCATGCTTTTTTCACAGTTTTTTTTTTTTTTTTTTTAATTTTTGTTTCATTGTTTCATTTTCTTCTGGTTTGATTTTTTACAAATGAAAGTAAAACAAGGAATGAAGATGAATGGTTTGTAAGGTGAGGAGGATTTTGGAGGAAATGATGTAGGGGAAGACTGACCAAAATATACCCTATGAAAAATTATTTATTTTAAAAAATAAATAAATAGGTGTCTTCCTATGTGACTGAAGTAAGTTCCAATAAAATCTTAATAGACTTTGACAAATTCTATATAATTTGACAAATCCATTAAAAATAGGATAATTCTAAGAACTTGGAAGCTTCAAAGGTATCCTTGGAGATTGTGAGGTGCTGGGCTGTAGAGGCAGCATGGTTTCTCATCAAACAGTGGCTAGAGATGGCCAGAGACTGAACAGGTTGGAGACCTCATAGGTTTCCCTGCAAGGGATGGCATACATTTTGTCACACTCCCAGATTCCAGGCTCCTGACATGAGGTGGAAGATTTCCACTGGTTCAGACCTTTCAGTCACATAGGGTAACCACCTTACCAGCCCCTTCACTTGTAGAGGGCAAGACTACAGGCCAAAGAGCCTCAAGACATCTCCATATTCATGAGATACTTAAAAGCCAGAGGGCATAGCCAATTTAGCATTCCTTTCCAGACCCTCCTGCTTTCAAAAGGTATTTAACGTCATGCTAGCTCTGAGAACATGGGGTACAGCTTCATCCACTTTCCTCCATGACAATAAATGTTTTAATACTATGGAATACCTCTTATCTTTGGTCCTCAACTACCAAGCTGCTGCCTAACCTCCAGCAGGACCTCTTTGTGTTTAAGCCATGGAGCCTGAGCGGAGACACAGACAAGTGAGTCCCCATGACCATGAGTCTCATTTCCCTTCGGGGCATCATCTTCTCCGCTCGCTCCTTTTAGCTGCGGTTTCCTCTAGCCAGTATGCTCCCTTCCTTTTGTCTCTGCCCTTCCACTGCCTCTGGCACCTAGGAGCCCAAGGGCTTGAGACCAGCTTATTCCCATCTGCCTTCTCGCCTGGGAGGTCTCCAACCCAAGAGCTCTGACCCACATGAGGTCTCAGACTGTGATGTCCCCACGCCTGGAGTGGAGCCCTATGGCTTCGAATACCCTAGTGTCTGCCTGGCTACCCGGGGTGTGAGCACAATTGAATTTTCACCCTTCTGCCCTCTGAGCAGTGGCTCCAGCTGCCTGGGGCAGCAGACACCCAGGATCTACAACTCAGCCCAACAGAACCCACCCCCAAGCACAAGCCACAGCCCTACAGGAGATCATATTTTTAGTTTTGTGATTAGTAATGATTATTCAGTACAACATTCATAAATTATCATGAATAAAGGTCACATTTTCCAAACTTAAATATATTGTTAAAATACAAACAAATTAACCAAAGATTAGAAAACTATTTGAAATGTTTGCAGTTATCAGAAGACTTGTATCCAGAACATATAAATAATAAGAATACATCAAGATATAAGTACACCACCAAAGCACTTAGAAAAATGCATTATATACAATTCTCAAATAATGTCAATTAAAGATAACAAAGTGAATAAACAGAAAAGACGTATCTACTGAGTTAAAAACCTTAGTTGTATACATCATCACAAAAAGGTAACCTAAAGTCACATTTGGTTGTAACATAGTGAATGAAATTTCAAAAGCTTGTCAACCAGTTTAATGAAGAATTTGAACAGCAAAAGATGTTAGAAAAACTATAAGATGATGAAACTATAAGTTGGAAAACTGGTGGATTTATAAAAAGTATATGTTCAAGAATTAGAAATTCTCCTTTCAGGTGCAGTTACAAATGCTCATAGAAACATTCTAGCAATTTAATTAATAGTAGCTCAAAAATTGGAAAGAATCCCAATGTCTATTAACCCAACTGGTTAACATTGTGGGTTATTTAATTGCGGTAAGCTACATAATAGTTCAAAGACAATATAGCGATGATTAATAAAGAAGTCAGAAAAAATATAAACATAGCCCTAGTGTATGATGTGGTTTATACATAGCTCCAAATAAACAGGTGAAATTCATCTTCAGAATGTGAAGTAAGGAGCCAAGTATGGGACATATAAACAATTTCCCTTGACTTGGAAGGTCCATCTAAAAGTGTGATGAATTTCTTACAAGCCTGAGTAGCACAGTGAGAACTTTTCTCACACAAATAAACAAGACCAAATAAAAATCCAACCAAAACAAATACAAATCAAAGTAAATGAGAAATATGTTGTCCAATCTGGGGGAAGGATTGATAGTGAATTCGAGAGAATAACTTTCTGAAATGTTCTAAATTATTTCTTTCTTGTTGGAGAACATTTTTTAACAAAATGTATCTAGTTCAGTAACAACAAATAACTCATTCATTTCAAGCAAATGTTATCTGTGATTAAAAAGATCATTTATTGGTAGGTACCTTGTCCATTCTTTATATAATTATTTCTGCAGTCTTTCTTGCATGTAGCTACCTCCTATGTCTTCTTTTCTCCTTCTGAAGTCCATATCTGAAGGCTGAAGCTTTTGCAAATAGTTTACATTGGGTTATATTGAATATGTGCTATTAAAGATCATTTAACAGGGTAAAAAATAAATAAGTGTGTTGTGGTTATTGGGAATTTGAAGGGCGATATTTTGAATATGTTGTAATGGGAAATGTCTTATTAACTATATGTAATGTTTATTAGAATGTACTGGACAGGTTTACACTAGATATGGAGAATGAAAGAAAATTCATGATTCTGTCTTTTTTTATGTGTAACAGTCTTTGCTGTCTGTGGTTTTACAATTCAGGGTTTAGGAAACTAACAGCTAACTTCTGTCTGATGGTATTTCAGGGGAAAAGACAGAGACAAATGATACACTCCATGTCCCTTGTCACTTAGTAGGAGTCTTTTCCTGCTTCATAGATCAGCTACCACATGACTGCAGTAACTCTTATTTTATTTGACACAGCACCAAATATAAGGGAACCTATAGCGACAATTTGATTATAACAAAAAGAGATGAAATAAATTGTTTCTTTTAAATTAAATGCTGAAGGTTCTTTAAGGAATCGAAAAAAAAAAAAAAAAAAAAGAAGTTTGACTGAGATTGCTAAGGTTAAACATGACTTTGGGAAAGAGGAAAAAATTGTGATGGTTTTGCTGTGACATTTCAGTTTGCAGAAGTTACAGTATTTTTATGTCTTTGCTAAGACCAAAAATGAATTAATTTTTGTGGATAAAAGACATGGAAGAATTCACACTTTGACTGAAATCTCGAAGTTATATCCTTAAAAGATATGTAGACTTCAAACTCAAAGAAACAAGCCACTTACTGAAAGCAAGAGAGGTTTGAAAGAGGCTTGAATTGTGTATTAGTAATGTTTCTTGTTCTTTGGACAGGGTACTGACAATAGCCATTTCAAAAAAGGAGAGCTTTTTTTCCACTCTGAGTCTGAAAGCAAGGTCCATTATGGTGAAGAAGTGAGGGTGGCAAGAGCAACTCTAGCAGGGGTTGCGCAGGTGAGGCTGATAGTTACACTGCATCCATTAGCAGAAAGCCAAGAGGGACACACTGATGCTTCACTCCTTTTACAAGAGTTCTTCAGTCTGCATTCTCAGCACACAAGTGTTTTCTATTCAAGGTAGGTCTTTGCCCTTCCTGTAAAACTCCCTAGAAAGACACCACAGAGACAGAGGTTAGTCTCTTAGATAATTCCAAATTCAAACAAGTTAAAAGTCATGCTCTTACACATTGAAATTTTAAAAGAAAGTAATGGAGATGCTGTATTTTCTGCAGAAAACTCTGCCATAATGGTTTTCTGATGAGTTGAGCAAATCAATTGAGGAGAAAAGACATTCCAAATAAGTTCTCAGTTGTGATGAAGTTGAAATGTTTTAGAAAAGATGCCAAAAAAAAAGTGCAAAAGAGATACAAGATATTCATTGTGAAAAGACAGATTAACTCTGGTATTGTGTCACAAAATCAAGGCAAGTTTTATGGTACAAGAACCTATGAAAGCCAAAACCAATTAAAACATGAGATGATAGAGAGAGAGAGAGAGAGAGAGAGAGAGAGAGAGAGAGAGAGAGAGAGAGATAGAAGATAGATGGATAGATAGATGATAGTAAATATGTTGTAGACAGATAACAGCTACATCTACAGATAGACAAAATTATGTTCACTGAAGGTTTTCAGTTTTAAGTATAATTGTGTCAGTCATTAGTTATTATTAATTGTCTTTACTTACATAATTTAGTCCTTATATTTTATTATGTAAACAAATATGTATAGAAAAAGTCATCACATTTGTAGGCTTTGTTAATATTCATGGTTTCAGTTACTAAATAGGAACATTGGAAAACATTACCCATCAATACCAGTAACTGATATATCTTTATCTCTTGTCTATAATTGAAATTTATTTACTTGCAATCTGTACGTAAAAAGATACATGAGTTTGTTTTCTTTGTACCTCCATTTGGCAAAGACTCTATGTGGGAAAAACTTCGTGTCAAATATTGTAGTATAATAGTAGTCCTAAATTTCTTAATGGAAAAAATGCATAGTAATTCATTAATGCGTTTCAGTGTCATTATTAGAATCACCAACATGATCATGTATGTTGGTGCTAACCAGTAATCCCACTACTTTGGACTACAGGTTAGCAAGGAAACCTCTGTAAATTTTCGGGGCCACCTAGTACAACTAGCGAAATCCAGGACAGCCAAAGATTGATAATGAGATCCAGTCTTGAAACGAGTACAATAAAGTAAAATAAGCAGAATAAAATTGTTAGTATACACATACTGCAATCATATTTATGGTGTTGAGGAGTAGCTTTTGGTTGAAATGCTGTTTTGGTTGAATAACTGGTTGAAATATAGTAATATAAAAATTTTTGAATGATTTCATTAGGCAGGGAAAGCAGGAAAACTTCAGAGTACATGGCACTAATTTTCCATTATTGGAAGAAATGCATAAGGTAATGGATGCATCAAACAAAAAAGATCTAGATGGTGCCATACTCTATGATGTTATAATACATAATTGGTTGACCTTGTTATAGATAGGCTTGTGATGAGGATGTACTTTATTGCATCAGTATACAGCCGAGCAACATACATGCCTCATAGCTATGTACAAAGAGAGAAAGGTGTAAGAAGAGTCAAGGATCCCACATACATCTAATGAACATTTACTAGGTTTCAGCTGTTACCAAGTCTTAGCTGGGATTCAAAATTCTGACACATGTACCTTTAGGAATATGCAATATTCAACCACAGAAGTCATTACTAAATGTCTCTATTATCTCCTTCCTATCCTTCCTTCCTTCTCCCATCCTACTTTCTACTGCCTTTCTCTCTCTTTCCTCTCATACTTTCTCTGTTGACCACCATTCCCGATCCTAGTTCCATCTCCTCTTTCCTCACTTCCGTCACTCCACATCTATCTTTCCACTTTTGATCTTTTATTTTCTTTATGATCCTTTTTCCTCACAATACAGGTTTTCTTGTTAAGATAACGTAATCATTTCTACATAGGATGATTTTCATAATATTGGAACATAACCAATTCAACCTCTTTCTACATCCATTGTTTCTATTTCCCAGGACATAGGCAAAGTACCTTTGTGTCTCAATCACTCTCTGGGATTTCAGTTCTCATACCTAAGTAAAAATATTCAGGAAATGTCATTTTAAGTTGACTTTAATATGATGCTCCTCACAAGTGCTCATCCTGAATCTTTAAATCATAAATAAACACTATAGTGATAATACAGCTTTCATTCAGGAATCATGGAGAACTGTGCATGGAATTAACTGCTTACAATTATTATCAGTATTTAATATAATTGATAACAGAAGAAAAGGTGGCTGTAAGGATTCTACTCTCCATGTGATGGGACAAATATTCATGATTGGATGAATATATGTATAAACCTGTTCATTAACCATTTATTACATACAGAGATTGGTTTTAGTGGAAGAATCCTCAAAATGTTTAACAACCATCACGAGCAATGGGCTTGATGATAGGATGAAAAGTGTAGAGGTAGTAAAGGAACAACTTTACCCAGTAAGTGGTAGAAACTAAATCATAACAAATGGTTCATTTGCCTACTTATATTTAATTATAATTAAAAGGTAAGTCACAAAGTGTTTGAAAAATGTAAAAATGGACAACTAATACTTATTTTCACAAATAACTTCCTTGATATGTTTTAGTATCTTCATTTGAATTATTTTAAGGTTTAAAATGAAATTAAACTCACTCAGCTAGTTGAGTATTACTTTTTAAATTTTCTATGGCGTTTCATTTTGTTGTAAGGGTTATCTTCATTTGCTTATGAGTACATGTAAAAGATTATCGACACCAAGCAAAAACATATGAGCAATGGATAGAAATTTAAATGGTAGTATTGATATTTCCAGTAATGTTTCAGATTTGTTCTTTACTATAATGACAAATGTCATTCACTTTTGTGAAATACTGATAAAGAAAATTGAAATTCATCAATGTAAATTATTTTATGTACTCTGAATATATTCATATTATGTAGTCTGCTAAAATGACTATTAAAAAGAATGTTTTCAAACAAATTATGAGTGAAAACTTATACAAATGCTCTTACTGAATTGAAATTGCTGAGAAAATTTAAATAATATAGAGTATGAGGAGATACTGCAAATATAACCTAATATTCTCATTGATGTTTTGTGATCTTGGAAACTAGGTAGAGATTAGACAGCCACAGAGATACAAATACAATTATATCGACTCTATTTTTAAACTTGGAATAAAAAAAGTTAAAGAAGGAATAGTTGTTGGGGGATGATATTGTGTACTGCATATTCAGATGCTGGTTTCTATGCTCAGATATCTGACTGTATTATGGGGATTAATATGGTCAAGCATCTCTGGTCTCCATGTTGTATAAAAAATGTTTTCCATTACCTCTGAGTGGTTAATAAAGAGTAGATTCAGCCAATAACCTGGAAGAGAAGTGAGCGAAGGCAGGACTTCAGATCCCAGTCAGCAGAGGATCCAAAAGAAGGAGTGGGGGATGGTGGTGTGGAGAGAGTGAGGGAAGTGGGAGATGTGGAAGAAAGTGTGGACATACCACCACGTGGAGATGTCAAATGCCAGCTTTAACAAGACAGGGTAAACAAAAGAGGACCTAATGTGAAATGTAGAGTCAGTGATTAGTCACTCAGGAAAGTTCTGAAGGGAGAAAACTTAATTCTCTGGGGTTGGGAAGAAAGGGGGAAAAATCAGACAGACAGACAGACAGAGCGACTGACAGGCACACACACACACACACACACACACACACACACACACACACTTTGTAGATTATAGATGTTCTAACAAACTCCAACAACTTCATACATAATCATACCCATACCCATAACACACACACACACACACACACACACACACACACACACACACAAACGCTCGCGCATGCACATGCACACACACAGAGGAAGAGACAGAGAGAGAGAGGTTTGATGGATAGAGCAAAGCTTCCACAAGCTCTAATAACTTTAATTTTTCCCTTAGTCCTTTTACACCCACTAAGAAAAATTTTCTATGTAAGAGGAAAATTACTTCATAATCACGTTACAAATTCTCTAAAAAGAATCACACAAAAACCATATTTTTCAAAAAGATTAAAGTCATTATACAAAGGGGGAAATTACAACAGGATTATTGATTATGTATTCTTCCTTTGAAACTGTACATTTCTCATCTACCTTTCTCTCCACAAGTTCATTTTAACATCAAAGCAATAATTTTCATGTCATAGATGAACAAAGTTTAAGCAAGACAGTCTGTGGTAACAAGTTCTTTCCTATACTTAGCCAATGACAATATGTATTTACTAAGGAACTGGTCATCTGTCTTTTGCTTCATTTGTATTCTTGATTAGCTACATTAAGTTCTCATATGTTACATTCACAATGCAATTACCTGTTCTTTGTTTATAACTTTCTGTCTATGGTGCACACTGAAACCTGTGACTATATTCTTAGATCACAAGAGCAAGGAATTCAGGCCCAACCCAGAATGAATTATTTCCTTTATAGGTTCCAAGCCTATTTTTCTTGCTACTACACGTACTTGTAAGTCATGAAAGCTCCATGTACTTATTTTCTTACCAAGGTGGCTGTGGCTATTCTATGAGGATGGGACACATTCTATTATTGATTCTAAAATTAAAATTTCCATCTACTATCATAACTTCCCAAAACTATTTAAATCAAACTAATTTCCGAAAAGTGCTCAAATCTAATCAGGAATTCTATAAAATTATAAATCATCTAAACAACATTATCTCAAGAATCTTCATCTTCTTGTTGATCTGCAGGAAACCAACTGAGTAGGCTATCACCCAGGAAGTAATCACACCAGGCTATAGGCAGAGAGGGTCTCCCCAGACACAATCACATTGGCTGCAGTGGGTATACCTTGGAGAGGCATGGAGCCAGCAATTTCATCCCAGGATTGCTACTTGCTACTTGGATGAAGCTCCTGGGTCTATTCCTCTCCAAAGTATAACTATTGCAGCCAAGCAAAATGATGGGCTATGTCCAGGAATCTTACTTGCCAACTGCAGCTTTTCCTGCATGGTCTCTGGAATGGAGAAACAAGGAGAAGTCACCATGAGGACACACATGACCAGTGCAAGCCAAGTCAAATACAAGTAAGGGACCACATGGGAAGTAGGCAGCCATAGAGAGTTATAATAGATGAATATCTATTTGCCCATTTATAGTGCTTGTAGCCTTTAAATAAATTATTAGGTCTCTGTGTCATAAGGAGGTAAAATGGGGTAGAGCCTGCATAAAAATGCCCTGTCATTACTTGGGAGCAAAAATGACCACAGGAAAACCCGAATTTCTTTTACATATGATTCTTGGTATATTTTTATTGCTTCCTTTTTTTAATTTTTAGTAATTTGTAATCCATATTTTATTTTCAATATTATTTTGTTCTGTGTAAACTAGGATCATTTCAATCATTTTATAGTTTAAACAAGCATGAAGCAGATAAATATATCTTTTTTATTGATTTCCACATGTTCTGTTGGAGAATTTATTGTTTCTAGATATATACATTTCAAGCCTTCATTCTTTTGAAGTGTGAAGATTTTGTGGCAATTATTAGCACGATGACTCACCAGCTACTTCTAAGGAATAATACCTTGCTTTTGGTGCTTGAGAATATAGATTACTCTTATTGGTCCTTTAAGATTGTGCTCATAGACAAAGTGCACATGAGCCTTCACAAAGAGGAACTGAAAGGGAAATAAATGCTGTCTTGAAATCCTCATGACTTACAAACTCTAACTCACTATAAAAATAGTTACTTACCCATAGACTTTGTGAATAATCTGGTTTTCCTTCTGTGCCCATAAGGTTATAATAATTTAACTATGACCAAAAATAGTGAAGAATTCATTGAACTGTCAGTTGGTTGGGACAAGATCGTCACACAGAGGGCCATGTTATGATTTATTGCTGTAGGTTATATTAAATTAGACCAATTAATTTTATTGAGTTACATTCACAGGACCTAGGAATTACTTTGGATCCCACAGGTCTTTTACCTGCAAAGATGTTCATCCAACATTGTAAAGGCTGCTGACTAACAGCGGTGAATGAAAGACTGTGACTAACAGCATTACAACACAAAGACAAAGTATCTCGTTGATGATTGACTCTTGTAGAGTCCCTTGAACGGAGTAGGGGACTAGAGTTTGGGAAGTGAGACTTATCTTTTTCTGACTTGTGAAGTAATTTCAGTAGTAGAAACGTCTTCATATAAAATATTTGCCTATGGAATGCACAGTTTGCTTCAAGAATATAGGACAAAATATTTGAGTATTTTCTTCTTCTTCTTTATCAGGTCTAAGTTAGATTTCACTCTGCAGTCTACTTCAAGGAACCTTAAGCTTTATTTTTTTTGTGTGTGTGTTGGATGAGGCAAATTGGATACCATTATGAACTTATGAAATTTAAACAGAGCTAATGAGTTTAAATGAACTGAAATCACTATTTAGATTGCTGTTCATCTCCTTCTACCTTTCACCATGGAGAGTTGTTTAGAGTTGACTCTGAAGTAATTTTCACAGGATTAGAAATTGTCTACAGCTGCCTTGAAATACAAAGACCTTGAATCATGTTCATCAGTACACTGAACGACACAGGACTGGATTTTTTCCTTTTCTTTTCTAGGAAACTCTGGGTTGTTTTATTTCAGATGTCTTTTCCAGATGCTTGCCTTGTTTATTGTTCTTGGCTTGATTATTATTTTAAGTAATCTGGACCAGGACAATAGCCAAAAATCAAATCTTAGAAAATTGTACATGAGGAGCATCTTTAATCTGCAAACAAACAAAATAAAAAGAAAAATAGTACCAGACAGTCAACCAGATAGAGGATAGGTAGATTGATTTTAAAACTGTATTTTGAACCTTGCCACTTTATTGAAGGTATTTATTAGACCTGTATTTTTCTAGTTGAGTTTTAGGGCCTTCTGATTTAAGAATCATATAATTCGTAAGTACAAATAGCTTGACATCTTTTCCTATTTTTATCATTTTTTATGTCCGTCTCAGCTGTAAGACTTCAGGCACACTATCAAATAAGAGAAAGGAGATTGGACATCCTTGCCTTATTTCTGATGTTAGAAGAAATACCTTGTGTGTCTCTCTTAAATATAGTATTGGCTATGGGTTTATTATATACACCCTTTATCATTTTCAGGTATTTCCATGTAGACTAAATTAAGAGTAAGTAGCACTGAAACATTAAGATTAATGTTTGACAAGGAAGTTATAAAGGAAGCACAGGAGTGATGCTAGTATAACTCAGGAAAATACCTTTTTTAGTGAGAAAGTAGTTTCTCTCTCTCTCTCTCTCTCTCTCTCTCTCTCTCTCTCTCTCTCTGTGTGTGTGTGTGTGTGTGTGTGTGTGTGTGTGTGTGTGCTGTGTGTGTATGTATGCAAAGTTTTCAGTTTGTCTTATTTCTGTATGCTGGCTAATGTGATAGTAATATGTCTATTTTTCTTAATTTGTGTAACTTTTGTATTAGTCATGGTTGACCAGAGAAACCACAATGCATAAGATTTGTTATAAGAAATTGCTCCATGGATTACAGCACTGCTTGTGGCTGCCATTGTCAGTAGACTCTAGAGACCTATGACACCTAGTTGTGTAGATACAAAACCTAAGATCCAGAGGAATTTGATATAGATGGCAGTTCAGACTGAGGTCTGAGACTCGAGGGCACCAGTGTAGGGAGATTGACGACATTCCAGTTCAGAAGAAGGCATTCTACTGTTTTCCAACATTTGCTCCATTCGGACCTGCACTGTTAGGATGATGCCCGCAAACAGGGGTAGAAAAATCATTATGTGTTACTATTTCCAGAAACTCCAGTTCCACATTCATGCCATACATAATGGTTAAGTAGATATCTGAGCATCCTATAGTCTGATGTTAATGTTCACAACATGTTCTTTTTTTGTGAAATGTTTAATGATATAAAATGATTTATAATACTGGGCCAAAATAATTGAGACTGTAAAATATATCTTCTGAAAGAGAAAACGAATAAAACACATCACACCAAACTATGCCTTAATATAGTTTAAAGATTTTTAAAGTGAGTGGTGATGCAAACAGCAACAATCAGGACATAAATCAGGACATAAAACTAGCAGTTATTCAAAATGTTAAAGCTTAAGGCACTTATGAAATGAACTGGTTTGTTTCTCATGATTATTAATACATTTTAGGGCTAAGAAAAAAAACATGCATTTCTTTTAGGCTAGAGAAAATATTTGAAGTAAATGATGCAATGGGTAATTCTATATAGCTCCTATTTCAAACCTAGCCTTTCTTTTCTTTGTCATTTCTTCCTCAGATTTTCCTTTGGGTCCCTGGAACAGTTTTAAATTGTTTCAGGATATCTAGAATGAAACACACTGGTTGGAAATGCTGTGATTTTGTGCTAGTATTACTTTTGAAATCCCTTTTGTTGCCTCTTCCCCTCTCCATCTCTTCTTTCTCTTTTCCTCTCTTTCTTTCCAGCTCTGTTGATGACAACTAGAGGCTCAAATATCTTAAGCATCTACTCTGCTGCTGAGTGCATTCAAGGCACAATTTTGGATTGTCCACGCCTTTTTTGTGAAGAACAAAAATACGCTCAATAGGTTTCTTAATTCTCTTTTGGTAATTCTTTTGCTAAAATTTCCCTGGGATGTCATCTGTTACTGGGAGAGTGGAGTTTTATTTTCTCCTAAATTTCTGCAACTCAATAGTCTCTGGATGAGGGAAATTATAAATTTCAAAACTCTTAACAAAGTCTTAGGACACAAAATTTGTTTATCTTTAGGTTTAATTTTATGGTGTGATCTCTTCTTTAATTTTTATGTTTGATGAGAAAATATGTTGCATTTTATTTTCATAAATATTTCACTTCTAAGTTGTTGGTAATATGTATTTGCTTTTCTACCAGGTCTTTTGTCAAAATTTTGAATTCACTGAGAATTTATCAACTTAGACATTTTGCTTTTTGTCCCATGGCTCTGGAGACATGGAATGAACAAGTCAGTGCTTCCCTGCTTCAAGCATAATCGGGACCTGATTTTCAAATATTACATTACTATTGTGAGGGAATCCTAGAAACATGTTTGCAGCACATCTCAATGAATGCTTGTATAGTCTGACTATTCATGCTGCTTTTCTGTTCTGTGATATACTACTGACATCATCTCAGAGTGATAATTCAAACTTTCCAGTGTAATTAATACAGAACAAATTTCTTTGCAATCATTACATTGAATGTGCTTCTAAATTACAGTCACTAATGCTTTTTAGGCCTACATTTTATTTTCATTCGAATGATATGTTTTACAATTAAAATAGTAGTATAACATTTCCTTCTTATTATTGATAATTTATTTACATTTATGTTATCCTGCTTTTTAGTTTCTCAGCCACAGTACTGTTGGTCCATTTAAAAAAATATAGAAAGACTAAAATAAAACCCATTCATATCTGAGTGTTAAGTGGAAGTGAAAAACAAAGTTGAGGGTGTGTCTTAAATTACTTTCTCTCTATGGCATCAAACACTGGAATGCCGTCGGAATCTGCATTTGTCACATCTCACGCTTTAGATAACTTTCGAAACAGGCCATCATTAGGTAAATCTTAGATGCTTGTCATTACTCCTTGAGAAATACTGTCTAGCAGTACTTTTATGTCCTTGGCAAAGTGTTTGCCAGTATCTAGGCTTATGTTGAAATTCTGCTAGCATTCCATATTTTTCTGTGATCATTACCAAATAATTTTTCATGTTCTTTGTATTAATATGCTTTAATTTTACAAATGGGGAAATCTAAGAGTTAGCATAACAATTTGACTCTTTGACTAAGCTCATTTTCATTGGTTTAGAACTGGCTCCAAATGCAGCAGCAAAGCCATGTGAACCTTCTTGGGCCACATGTCTCTTCATTCTAGCTTTGGCATGAGCTGTAAGTTCTTAGCCTGGTATATGGATTTCTGGGTCTCTGATCAGCTATTCCCATCTGCAAGATAAGTGCAGATAACAGATATCATTGCAAGGGAGAAAGCTAATGCTCATGTGACCATGGATGCTATAAAGGTCATGGTGTCTCAGGGTAAAAAAAAAGAGGATGGCCTTCATTCACAGATGCCATTGTGTATTTCCTAGCATACATGTGGACCTGCAACCAATAAGAAAGCCTAGTTACCGAATTGGAAATCAGGGAAATTCTGAGTAGAAGGAACAATTTTCAGAAGATATCCATATTCAATAGAGAACTGAAAAAAAACCACAATAAACCAAAACTTAGAGTACAAAAACATAATAAACCATCCTCTTGAGTAGCAATTACAAAAATAATATCAGAAGTTAGCATTCTCAACATTATAAATGTGTTTTGAGATTATTGGATTATTATTACTCATAATAATGTAGGTGAATAAAAATGAGAGAATACACAGGAAAAGGAAAGGATTGCAGGAAAAAAGAGAAGAGAATAGAAAGGAGGAAGGGTAAAGAGAAAAAGATGAAAGAAAAGAAAAGAGAATGAGGAATGGAGAGAGAGGGGGTATCCACAAAAACTAAAACATGCAACCCTGAAAGTAACTCGTCATGTTCAGAATGTAATTAGTCATTTAAAAAGTATTCTTAGTTCATTCACATTGGCTCTCCAAATTGAATATCCCAAATGCTTTTATTAAAAGTGAAATTTTAGATTCATTGGAGTAAAGCCATAAAGCTAGTTGTTGTTAGCATGAGGGCTAACCCTTCAGACTGTGAGAACTCTGCTTCATGGATCTTTCCATTTCTATTGGGGAAATAGATCAGAGAAAACTCAGTCTAGCCAATGATGCCAGGAAAAGGAATGGTTCTCATGGCAATGACACATCAGTTTCATTGCATGGTAGCGGCAATGGACATGTTTGAAGTTTGAAATCCTACCAAATGGTGAAGTTATGGCAACATTCCTTTTTATTCATTGTTAACAGCAAAAATAGGCAGTGGAGGAATTGGAGAGAGGATGAAAGAATAGATAAGTAGGAATGGGAGCCTTTAGGAAAGATTTGTTTGTGTCTGACTTGAACAGAAGCATCTCATGAGTATATGAATGTTGGTTGTTAATACTCTACAGTGTTCAAGCATATAGGCTCATGAGGAATGTAGATAGTAATTTAGACTGATTATGATTCAATGGTTCTAAATGGTATCACCCCCCCTAAAAACAAATGCAACCTTAGAAATATCAGCAACCTTACACAAAAAAATGCTTCTGACTGGAATAAGCCAGGATGCATTCAGCAGTGAGAGCTTCAATTTGAGTGCAGATCAGGTTCAAATTTGTGAACTCTGACAGGACCTGAGGAGATAGCTACACACAGTGGTTGAAGCCTTAGGTTGCCTGCTGTGATCTCTAGACAGCTGTCAAGGCTGATAAAACCTGTCACGCTTTCCCGAGCTGTGCAGCCATTTACTAGCAGAAAGACATCACCCTAGGAAGCACAGTCAAGAGGCATAACATCTTTAGAGCTGGATGGATGGATTCTTTGTTGTGTTTCTCCTTGCAGCTTAAATGTCGACCCATTCCCAGAAGGTGTCCACGCTCACCAATAGGAACTGCTTAAAATCTTACTTCCTGAAGTCTGTGGTGTTTGATGGGCACATTACCACGTAGCTGATGAAGAGAAGCAGAAGGCAAAAAGGTCAAGTATAGAGCTGTAAGGATGCGTGTTAGGCAAGATTTAACAGCAGGGCAGTTCAGAAAGACTAAAAGTACTTATATGTCTCAAACTGTTGCCAAAAACATTTTATTTCCTTTCAATAATAATAATAACAATAATAATTTTTAAATGGCTTGAAAGACATAGCCAATGCCTTCCTGGATTTCAGCTTATTTGCAGACTGAGTTGTGGGTTTGGGGTTTTGTTTGTTTACTTGTTTGTTTGGCTGGGGTGGGTGGGGGGAGGAGAAGGGATTTTTGTACTTGAGATGGAGATATCTTGTGGTTTAAAGCAAATGTCCCACTGAAAGCAATTCCAATATCAACAGAATTATTTCAGGTTAAAGCAGAAAGAAAAAAATTAGATAATGTTGTTGCCAGCTGGTTTACTCTACCCCAACCTTTGGAATGAGAAAAATCTTGTTTACTAGAGGACTTGTGAAATTCTGTTTTTTAAGAGTTTTACGTTATTATTCAAGGAAAACAAGTCCTAAGAAATGAACTAATTTCATGAGCTTTCACAGAAAATATTTAAATGATTTCATAAATAGGATGAAGCCCAAATATATTAAAGTTTTCAATGTTACAAAATACTTGTGTGAGGAACAGTTAGTTACACAGAAATAGATGGACAACTTGTCTTTTAATATTTCACTTATTTTTATAATTTTGTTTAGTTTTTCCTGAATTTAATTGTATGTATGATACCTATACTGGCCCTGGCCAATATGGATTTCTGTCCATACATATTGAGGTCAGAGTTCTATATAGTGTTTATTTTTTTACACAGGATCTAAGTGTTCATCTTCCTGTTTGACATGTAGTCTCTTACTGAAATAGAGAGTATTTATCCATTGAGCTATGCTGGATTGCCCTTGAGCTCCTAGCATCCACCTGTCTGCTTCCTAAGTGCTGGGCCAGTAGATTCTTGCTACTGAGTCTGGCTTTTCCATGAGTTCTGAGATCCAATCCCACTTTCTCATGTCTATGTGGGAGGCATCCAATTGACCAAGTTGTCTCTCCATTACCAATCTGTTTCTTTTTCCATGTGTGCATTTTTATGTCTCCTCAACTCTAACTCTTCTTTATTTTAATGATTTTACAGTAAAAGGAAAATCATATTTCTTATATGATTCCTATATGGGTTGTTTTCATACTTGGTGAAAGACTAGGTCTTGCTAGCCTCAAATCTGTGTCTCAATAACACAACAGGCTTTGTTCTGTCTTCTTTATGGACTTTAATTCACAATTTCAATTTTGTTAACAAAATTGACAAATGTTGTCGGAAAACATACAACAGCAGCCCTGGGTTAACACACTGGCTCTGTATTCAGAATTGTCTTGAGATCTTATATATGACTATCAGAGAATGTGAACCTGAAAATACACTGTAGAAAGTCCAAATAATACCTTTTATGTTTTATTAAGAATATTTAAGGTTGACAAATGTGTGTATGTGTAAGTGTGTGTGTGTGTGTGTGTGTGTGTGTGTGTGTGTGTGTGTTTTCAGATTTGTTGGAGCATCATATTTCTCAGGTTCATTCTTCAGATGTAGTACTTAAAATTAGTGTTCCTTATTTTGGAATGAATATAAACAGAACATTTCAAAAGAAGTACGCTTTAGAGAAAGCAGAACAGAGATGATGCCCATTATTTTGTTTGCAGTAAGAAATGACAGATGTTGGAATGGATTTAAATCTGTCACATATATGAACAACACAATTTTGGACAGCTTTTTTGTAATTGAGTGAAGCTGAATACCAGGAACAAGATGTTTTGATAATAAAATTACTTAATTTTTCAAATATTAAAACTATCTAAGAGAAGAGTGTAATGTCTGTGAAAATATATAATCTTTGTAGTAGAAACTGCCCAAATTTCATCCTTACCTCATAGAAACCTATCATATGAGCTCAAAAAAAAATACTCTTAATCTAAACAGATTTCCAGAAAGAGTTATTATTTGTTGTTGTTGTTTGTTTGTTTGTTTTTCTTATTAGGGAGAGGGATTGATAGTGATATAATAAAGCAAACAAAAGAAAAATATATGGTTATACAGACACAATATTTTAAATATCCTTCTCACTAAAATATGAAAAAAATGAACATCCATTTTATTCATTGCTAATAAAGTAATACTTGTTTCCTCAAGAATTGAAATAATTGATATGACTCAGTGTCTGGCTGTAACAGCTGAGTTCAGAGAAGGCACTACAAAGGAGGGTACAAGTGAGAAAAATTACTATTTTTATTGATTGAAAATTGAAACCCATAGTAAATAGCTTTAAAAAAAAACAAAAGAAAAATTTCCTTTTGATATATTAATTTTGAAATTCTGAAGTATATGCTATTGTCACAGATTATTCAGCTATAATAATGAGTAAACATTTTTAATTGACATGAATTACCAGTCAACTTTCACATATTTCACATCCTTTTATATATCAATTACTTTCAGCACTCAACTGAAGTTCTTTCAATTTTCTCTCCAAATTAGAAGTTATTCAGAATCACAAAGTAAAACAGCAAAACAATTTGACAATCCATTCTTCACAGAATTACCATCCTGAAAAGCTAACTTACAACTTCTCTGCCTCAGATTGGGTCAATCTGCAATGTTGTTGAAGCTTTCTGGGAGGGGAACACAGTGGCTTGATTCTCATCAGCTATTGCTCTGTCTTCTTCCAGACCACTGAGTCAGTACTTAGCTGAAGTTACCTTGGAGTCTTCCAGTCACCAAGACAGGTCTCACATCTGGAAAGACTAATGAAATTAAGGAGGAGTCTTTGAAACTTGAGCCTTGATATTTAGATATGTTGATATCCATGGGAGGTCTTCTCTGTTTTGAGGAGAGAATGAAGAAAAGGGGAAACAAGAAGAAGGGTAAGCAAGCAGAAGGAACTGGGAGGAGAAGAGGGAGGGGAAGCTGCTATCAGAATGTTAGTAAATTAATTAGTTAATAAAAAGCAAGGAGCAGCAGAACATATTGAATAAGATCTCTCAGTTAATATCATAGAGCTAAAGATGTCTTCATGGCAGCATAATGTCCTTGCAAGCAGCATCTACCCAATGCACAGAGGAGAAGAAGAATGTTAGAGAGATGAGCATACACATTATATCATTACACAGTGCCAAATGTTCCGATGTAATTTTGAAATAACAAGTACATCATATAGAATGGTTGGTTTGTTCTCTCATTCAAAGTACTGCTGGAAGAAGTTGTGACAGAACCCCAAAATATGCTACTGTAAACAGAATTTAATAAAGAAGGAGTGGGCCCTTTTTCTTAAAGGTATAGAAATGTTCTAAATAGCCAAGTGATTTCACTAATCTCATGTATTTTGGGGTTGATCTTCAATATATTTTCTAAGAAATCCATAAACATTTTTTGGGAAACATGATCCTATTCAAGACATAGTGTCATATCAGGAGAGGTGGAATTTTCTACAGATGGATATTGTTTTGTAAATTCCCACTGGTAAAAACTAGTGAGAGGCTAGAGAGACATCCCCGGCAGTAAAGAAACTGAGTCTGTAAAGTGTTGGCCTTATAAGAGTGAGGTCCTGAGTTTGATCTTCAGAACTCAATTTGGAAAAGCTAAGGATGATAGCTTACCTATAGTCCAAGACCTGTAGAATCATGGCTAAGTAGCTCTCTGGACATCACTGGGGAGGATCCTACCCTAATTGTAAGAGGTCCTGTCTCTTACTAGCTTCATAAATATATGAATAAATTAATAAAGGAAGGATGGTGCTGAGGACAAAAATCTCAGGGTTTTGTATAGCTTCCAAGTGCACACTTGTGAATTCACACTGACACCTGCCTCCATGCATACATACACACGACCAAATACAGAACTGATTATACTTTCAATTTTGCTTTGAACTTAAAACTATACATTGAAAATTCAAACATAAAGAGATGGATTTACATGCAAATTATCTACCATAATTTAAACTTTTTGAAACAAGTTTTCAAAACAGATTTAAACAATTTATAAAGGTTAGGTGCAACATAGTAAAACATCATGTCAAACATAGCCGTCTGTAAGTTTGGTGTATGCTCTACCTTCAAAGCTCATAAAATAAGGCTCTTAATTCTTTTTCTTACATATCATGTTATGTACTTAGGGGAAACCTCTGTTAAGTCCAGAGAAATTGACAAATGGATTTAGCAGATGAACAGATGCATCCTAAACCTAACAGATGGGTCTCCATTTTCTTAGGTGAGGTGATACAGATCCATTTTATCAAGTTACAGAGATGACAGAATATGAAACTCTAATGGTTCATAAACAAATTGAAATATGAGTGGATTTACACCAGAAAGTGAATGAACCTGAATGCTTATTAAAATGAAAATATAAATGTATGGAATTTAAAAAATGTTCCTTCATTGGTGAACTTGCATTAAGTATTAGAAGTCAACATTTCAAAGCAAAAGTCACATGCACAAGAGCTCATAACTTGTGAATGGGTACATTTGTATAATGTATTCTCTGTACACACATGCTACAATTGTTGAATTCCATTATTTAAAAACACAAAATTAATGAATTTACTAAAAGCTGAAGGGAGAATGCTTAAATAGTTTCCAGGGAATCAAGAAATAGAGGACATGGGGTTAAGAAAGTTTCTTCAAAACAAAGTTTTCACTTTTAAAACTCCCCTTACTTTTTCTGTGCAATAGGATTATCTCTAGGAAAAGAAGCCATAATGGTACTGGCATGAGTGTTGAATTCCCATGAAGCTTCATTAAAAGTCTTTAGTGATAAAGTTGCAACCTTCCATAACTAGTTCTTCCAATATTGGTTTTAAAAAGACAACATTTATAGCATTCCTGCTTATTTGATTTTTTTACAAGTTTGTTTCCTTAGACCTTATTAAAGATTCTTTCATTTGATCTCTCTATAAATATAATGCTAATATGTAAAATAAAATACTAATTTAAACATCTAAAACTTAATACAAAAAGTGTACCAAGTACTAATTGCTACAAGAAAATTTAAAAGGTTGCACAACATTTTTTTCATTTATGTTTAATTTACATTTGAAATTTATAGATAAGTTAAGAATTAACAAAATTCATTTTCTTCAGCATCATACTAAAATATTTAATACCCATCAAAAATATGGGTGCCTTTATTGGTTCCTGTTAATAGTCTTATTTAGGCAAAAAAATGTTTATTGAAATTCATGGCTGACTTTTACACGTATTAATGAAATGTTATATAGATACTATAAAGACTAACCAAATGTGTTAGAATATTAACAAATAATAGTGGTTTCCATATCTATTACCACACATAAACTAGATCTGTAAGATTGAGTTTTAAATGAACACTTGATTGCTTGCTATTGCAGTGGTAAAAATTTCTTACATTTTTGAGATGTTAAACCTCCTCTTCTATGCACATGGCTCAAAAAAAACTGCTTAGCTGAAACTAAATTCTCTAGAATGGTGTACTTGCCTATTAATGACGACAGAACAAATTACCATTAGCTGACAGATTCACAAGAACAGAAAGTGCGTTTCTTCCCCCTTTTTATTGTTTCATTTATGTAGATTACAAATGTTGCCTCCCTTCCTGGGCCTCCTTGAAGATTTCTTCACACCATCCTTTGCCTCTGAGAGAGTGACTGCACCCCTAGGTCATCCCTCTGCCCTGCAGCTCTCTTCCCTGGGGCATCAAGTCTCTATAGGGTTAGATACATCATTTCCCACTGAGAATAGAAAAGGAAGTCCTCTGTCACTTATGTTCCAGGAGCCAGAGACAAGCCAATGTATGTTCTTGATTGGTGGCTTGGTCTCTGTGAGCTCCCAGCGGTCTGGGGTAGTTGATAATGTTGGTCTTCCTACAGGTTTTTCATCCCCTTCATCTCCTTCAATCCTTCCCCCAACTCTTCCATAGGAGTCTTTTTGGCTAATATCCACTTAACAAGTGAATACATACCATGCATTTACTTTTGTGTCTCAGTGAGTTACCTCACTGAGGATGATACTATCTATTTCCATCCATTTGACAAAGCAGCCACCTAAAGATTGGAAAAGATCTTCTATAATGGCCCCCCCATTTGATAGACATCTAATTCCAAAATATATAAAGAACTCAAGAAGCTAACCTCCAAAACAAAAACACCCAATAAAAATGGGTACAGAGATACTAGAGAATTCTCAAGAGAGAAATCTGAAATAGTCAAGAAGCACTTAAAGAAATGTTCAACATCTGTAGTCATCAGAAAAATACAAGTCAGAACTACCTTGAGTTTTCACCTTGTACCAATCTTAATACCTAATATCAAAAAATCAAGGGATAGCACATACTATCAAGAATGTGGAGAAAGAGGAACACTTCTCCATTGCTTGTAGGATTGCAAACTTGTACAACCACTCAGGAAACCAACCTGGCAATTCCTTAGATAATTGGAAACAATTCTACTTGAAGATTCAACTATACCACTTCTAGGCATATATACCAAAACGATTCTCAAACACAGCACAAGGATAAAATGTGTGCTCCATTTTGTTCATAGCAGCCTCATATATAATAGTGTCAGAACCTGCAAGCAACTCAGACGTCCTTCAACCAAATAATGGATACTGAATATGTGCTTCATTTATACAGTGGAATACTATTCAGCTATTAAAAATGAGGCTATCATGGATTTTCCAGGTATCTTTCCCTTTAAAAATAATTTTAAGATAAATCAGTAGAGTAATAGTTTGTAATAATAGCATACTTCATAAATGTTGGATTCATAGATGACTGTCTTTGAGTGGTGCTCTCAGGTACCTGAAGAGATGAAGAAACTGTGTGGTTCTCCTACACAGTATCCCTAATCCCATTCACATAGTTTAACTTTTATGCTTTATCTTCTCAATGATTACACAACTAATTCCATTATAATGTAGCAAATTCTGTCCTAGGAATTTTGGGGGCATACGCAATGGTTTGCTTATAATTTATTGTCCTGTTTTTTGGCTACTTGTTTCCCTCTCCTCATGGTCTTCATATTCAGTGGTCTAGTCAGTTCTAGCTTCTTTGTATAATGGTTGACTTCAAGGCAGTCAAAATGATTGCCAATGAACTTCATTCACAAATATAGCTCAGATCCACCAAGTGTTCTACTGTTTTTCATTTTCAACTAGTGAGCAATCACTTAGATAAAAAGACAGTCTAACTTTTAGTGAAATAATTGAAAAAAATGACAGTAATGAAAATAATTGCTATGCCAGGACATGGGATGTCTTCAGTTCAGTAATCTCAGGACATAGAAAATGAGAAAAAGATATGATAAAGTTCAGAAAAGGAAACAAATGAAGTTAAAGGAATAAAACAAACAGAGAACACGGATTAAGCAAAAATTTATAAATATTTTTGTCATAATATCTGTATGATTGAACAAACTTCTAGTAAGATAGAAGAAAATATTTTTTGTCATAACATCTATATGATTGAACAAACTTCTAGTAAGACTGAAGAAAATAATATAAAAATAAATGTAGAGAAGACATAAGATTCCAATATAAAAAATAAAGAGACATGAATGCAAATTCCATAGGCATTGAAACGTCCAGTGACATATATAAGTGACTTTAAAATATACAAATGACTTGAAATCATCAATAGATTAGGTCATCTCAATATAGCTGAATTAATACAAAATTGAATATAATTAAGAAAAAAAAACTCTTCTCACTAAGTAAGATGGTTCTTCTGTAGTTTTTCCTTCCAGTACTATGGACTGAATATTTTGTCTAGTGGTTGTCTAGACAGGGTTCTACCACTATTCCCAGATTCCTTTTATTTTGAGAGAGGATTCCATTGACCAGACTAGCTAGGAAGATGCAAGCCTTTGCCACCAGGTCCACTTCTGAGGTGCTTTTGTGAATGGACTATAACCAACATTTTCATAGTTATCATAAATTTTACGAATCTCTTCCACACTGTTTTTGCATAAGGAATATTTACTATCTAATACAAAAAAATGTATAGAAAATAAAAACTCTAGATCACAATCTCTTACTAATTTAGATACAGAAAATCTGCAAAGAAGTTGTGTGTGTGTGTGTGTGTGTGTGTGCATGTATGTGTGTGTGTGTGTGTTTGAAATCAAACAATGTATGAGGATTATTCATGTTGAAGTTGAACGCACCTCCGTCATGTGAGACATATTTCCAAAAGCAACAGAATTCAGTCAACCATATCAATATTCAGGAAAGAAAACAAAAATCTTCATCCACGGATTACGTCTAACACCATAGTGTAAACAAAATTAAAGTAGTTAGCAACAGAAGATTATTATCTAAGCTTAAATAAGATCACACAGAAAATATCTTGAACCACCTGGGAGTTGAGGAAATGCCTTCATTTAATGTCTGGAACAAGGATGTCAATTCTCATCACAGTTATACAGGATAGGATTAAAATTTCCAATTTGGATAAGGCAAGGGAAATTGATGATGAAGAAGAGAACATCAAGAAGTGAAATGTGTTTATTTGCAAATAAAATTACAATCTGTATGGGAATTTCTAAGAAGTCTGCTAAGTTACTTGCCATAGATAATAAAAGAAAGTTACATGATGCTCATGAAGAATCATTCATATTTTTATACATTAACCTTGTACATGTGGGAATTAATATAAATACCACATAGAGTCTCTCCTAAGGAGGGGGGACTGCTAAGGTATGTACCTGAAAAAAAACATGTGTGTTGGAATTTACTAATCTATTTCTGAGAAAATCTAAGACACAATCAACAATAAATGATATTGTGTGTTAAAGAGTTAGGTGTTTCTTAGGGTAAGAGTGTCATCCTATTCTGTAATCTGTAAGAGTATTCCTAATCTGTATGTTTCTAATAGAGTTTTGAGCAATTTTATAGTAATGCTACATTGTGTACATTGACAAGCTGATTTTATAGCATAGACACATGGAAAGATACAGGTTTTCCAAATGAGAAGAAAGCATGGAAAAGAAGAATATACTGGGGAGGAGTCCTACTATGTGCTATTAAAGCTTATTGTACAGTTGCAGCATCCAAAACAGATCCTCTCATCAGGAGAATAGATAAATGGAACACAGTAGGTGGAATACATTTAAATATATTTCTGTACAAATAACAAAACCATGCTGAGAACATTGTGTGATTTTCCTATAAAGACTAAACATATGACTAATATTAGTCCTTAAATTGCACTTCAGGATACTTACAACAGAGAGAAGAAAATACATATCCACCCAGATCTATCCATACTGAATTTTATTTAACTGTTTTGCAGTAGTACATCTCCACAATTGAAAACAACATAAATGACTTTCAGGAGGTAAATAAGTAAACTGTGATATGTTCATATAAGATACTACTCATGACATAAAAAAGAGATAAAGAGGTGTCTTAAAAAAAATCCAGAAACTATAGATCTTTGCAAAGAGTTGTGAATGTAGTGCTAACAGATTTACAAAAGTACTGGTAATCATATTGCTAATATGGTCCTGTAGGAAATTGCAAAAGTCTTGTGAAGTATTGTTGTTGGAATCAGGGAGAGTCTACACAGGATCTTCTCTGTGTTTCTTGTCTTAGCATAGCATAGGTGTTGTATGTGAGAAATAGGCACCGAGAAGACATTATTTGAAGCTATCCTAGGAATTATCCTATGACCAAAGTTCTGGTGTCTGTGAACATTCTAATTTGCTGTCAGCATGCTTGCTTGGGGTTAAAACTTACCTATTGTTCATTTATGCTTCTTCCATCATCAGAGTCATCTTTCCCACAATGAGGTTTAATATGGGCTAATAGAAGTAGGTGATGTGAATGATAAGTAATATATAGGATACTGCTTAGCAGGTTGTGAGTTCCAGTCTCAGAAGCCATGGAATGCAGATCATAAAGAACTGAACAATTAAAGAAAATTTAATGAGTTGCAGACAATTAAAGCATACCTTATTCACTCTGAGTGAAGGTTCTTATCATAGTGATATTATACCATATCACAAAAGCTGGCATTTTGCCAGGTGTTAGTCACAACTCCATAATGATTTGGGGTTTTTTCATATACGCTGCTTCCTTATAATTCCTCAAACATCTCGTGTCCGCCATATACAGACTGTTACAGAGAGCTATTCTAGTACCATGTTGTCTAAACCTTATTTATTTCCCTTATACTTTTCAATCTCTTTAGAGATTTTCATGGTCCATAGCAAAGAAAAGTCGTATTTTATTTTCTATTTTTCCATGTTATTCTGATAAAGGGTTATCCTGAAACTATGGTACTAAAAATATTGGATAATTATTTAACACCTTTATTAATTGCATTTACCATTAACAGTTTTTTTTGAAATGCTCAACAAAAGCACATTAAGGAAGGAGATATTCACTTTTTGTTCACAAGCCAAGTATAGTCCTTCATGGTCAGGAAAGAATGGTGACATGGTCATGAGGCACCTGGCCCATTATCAAACACAGGAAGCAGATAAAGATGAACTGCCAGTACTCAGCACATTTCTTCCTAAAAGTCTGGGACCATAGCTCCTGGAAAAGTGCCTGAATATATTTACAGTAAGTATTTTCACTACAAATAACTCAATTTAGAAGTTTTCAGAGATTGTTTCTGTGATGATCCTAGATCCTACCAAGTCACTGATCAATATTAACCATCATAATATCTAAATTTTAATTCTAAAATTATGTCAATATTTGCCAAAATGTGCAGCTGAGATGTTTCTCACGAGATTTCTAAAATATAGAGAGGTTAGGTCACAGGGTTATTCTGTATCTTCTAATTTCTTTTAATAAAAATGTAGAGCATATAGCCAAAATATAGTCTCTAGCCTAGGTGTTTTTAGGAGTATCCATCATTAGAGATTTTTTTCTAATACACTTATTCATTGTGTATATATACCTGTGCGGGCTGTATGTGCCATGATAAACATATAGAAGTCAGAGGGTAGTTTTCTCTCTACCATGTGGGTCTTGGGACTTGAACTCATGTCATCTGGCTTAGTGGCAAACACTTCTAGCCACTAAGCCATTTAGCATAACTTACCCATATGTCACTTGACCTTTGTAAATATGAATGGCAATAAGATGATGCCAAGGTACGACTGTGATCCATAAATATTTCATACCACCAAGAGAAGCTCCTAAAAATAAGGTATATATTTTTATATAAGAACTATTAAGCGATGAGTAAAATCTATATAGATTTTTAATACATTGCTGGTTAGAGTATGGAAAAGTAGTAGATTTGCTAATGTGTAGGGAAAACCTTAACGTCTAGCTGTAGTTGTACATACTAATAATCACAACCTAGGAGCATTGCCTAAATCCAACACCAGATAAATAAACATTTTGTAAAACATCTAGTCAAATTTTCTACCATAAAATATTTATTTTATTCAGATGCTAGTCAGTATACTGAGTTAGATAAAACTAAACAAATATAAATTTTCATTTTCCATTTGATCTAATCATCATTGTTTAAAATGTGGAACATGTAGAATATTTAGTCAATTTTGTCATAACATTTTATGTCCTACCAATTGAATACCTGCTATTTCTGTGCTCAGATACATTTACGTGATTGGGAGATTTAACAGTCCTTTTCCAAATATAAGACATTAACATAATTTAAACTAAAGTAAACCCTAGGAAAAATCATATTATGTCAAAATTGTGGTACTTTTATGAAGTTTTAGTAAACATTCTTGTAGCTGGTTTCTGCATCTCAATACACTATAATTATTAATCCTGGATCTTGGGAACATTTAAAGATCTCAAATGCAGACACTAATTAAACACATCAGCCAGATAGCTTAGGGAGAAATAAACATATATATATACATATACATATACACATACACATACACATACACATACACATACACATACACATACACATATACATATATATATATAGTGTAATAAATTAGATTAGCTCCTAACACTTCTTTAAAAAGATAACTCCACCTAAAAAGTCACAGCAACAGCACTACAGTTTGACTATATTCTAAGGTGCTTAAGTTCCTAGCTTGCAATGTTACAATTAAACATATATGAAGGAAAACAGACACACGTGTAAGAAAGCACCAATCTGTGCTCTGAAACAGTCCATCTTTTCAGTCTGTCCTTCACAGGGCTCAATTTTACTTTTAATACTATCTCTGAATTGTTCCTACCAAGGCTGTTCCACTTCACATATGTCTCCAGATTTCATTATCAGGACTGTCCCTAACGGGAAGCTAAGTGGTCACATGTTTAATAGAATTTGAGAGCTGATATTGAAAGACATACCCCTCAAAATGAATTCCCCATCTGTCTTCCATGGTCTCGAAAATCACATTTCAGATGTTTCCTATGCTTACAGCCATCATGTTTCAAGAAAATCACTTTTAAAATAAAATTAAGGTGAACAAAAAGTTTGGAAGATATGACTATTTTGTAGGATAGCATTTAGAATTTACAGAATTAAGCTTGGCAAAAATTTTAAAACACCTTTAGAATATTTTAAATAAACCATGATTTCTGTAAGACAAAAACTATTAGAAATTTCAGGTGCATTTGAAAGAATCTTAGCTTTTATAACCCAAATAAATGAAGATATTTAAGAAAAAAGACATAATCATACTTGATATCTATCTACCTATCTATCCAATCTATCTATCCTATCTATCTATCCATCAATCTATCTATCTATCTATCTATCTATCTATCTATCATCTCTCCCTCTCTCTATATATACCTATATACCTACATACCTACATATATATATATACACATTATGGTTAGGCAATATACCAGTCAGTATTATAGTCCAGCATCAGAAAAAGAACTTAAGGGTCATGTGAAATGAACCCTTTTCTTTTAACTTGTTTGTTTACATCGCTGAGCCATTGAGGTAATCTCAGTTACAAGTATTTTATTAGTCATTAGGCTGAGTGGAAGTTGGCAAGTGTAGGCTTAGCTTGACTGAGACTGTGAATATGAACCTAGTTTCAAATAGTCAAACTGGTTCTCCCATGTGTCCCCTCCACCTTGGACGACAGGTGAGCTAGAATCCCTTCACATCACAATGGTATATATCACTCCAAGAAAATGGCTGATGCTTTTTGAGGGTTAATCATTGAATTGTCTTATTGCCAAGGTTTATTACATTATGCACTCCTTTCAAAACATTTGTAAAATGTTCAGAGAAATGATAAAAATTTGGGGGGACCAATACATATGATACCTGTGTGGTGAAACAGCTGCTGCTAGCGTTAAGCCCTTCCAGTTAACTCTATGAGAAAACAAATCTGGGCTGTTTGAAAATAAAACAGGCTTTGGTGTGCTTTGGGGCAATTGGATATGGGACTGTGTAAGGGTATCCTGGTTCTTGGCTGGGCATGGGCCTGGAACCCTGAAACTCCAAGGGATAAACGGCAGGATTCGGCCACGTCCCCAGAACCCAGGGTCCTGACGAGCAATCTAGTCTCCATGGACCTACATTGTTCAGTCACGTAGGACATTACAGACCCTCCCAAAGTGCACAGGTAGAAGGTGTGAGTATAGGCCTCAGACTCTAGAGAGATTTACATACTAATGAAGGTCAGAGGGCAGAGCCAATTTAACCTTCCCCAGAACCTCCCCCTTTCTCCCTCCCTATTTAACTCAGGTCTGCACTGAGTTTCGGAGGGGGGGGTACATCCAGATCCATCTACCACCCACCATGAAAATAAACCCTTTTGGAACCAAGGACTTCCTTGTATCATTGGGGCCTGCCGTCCCAAAGCTTCCAGCCTCTGGAACCTTAGACTTTCTCCTGTATGTGGGACCCGCCGCCTGGAAGCCTCCAGGATTCCTCCACTGTGGCCCCCTTTTCCCACAATTGGAGATGAAATAAGACTGTGGACGGCTATGATTAGATAGTTGGTGGCATCTTACAGACGGTTCTGGAGCAAAGATGGATGAAAACCAAGGATCTATGGGAGAAGTTGGATTAACTGTGAGTGTGCAGTGTGCTAGAATGGAAAACCAGAAGATGAGATTGTGGAAGTTAAATATCCCGGAAAACATTTTAAAGACAATATTGTCATGGGTCTCCTTGATTGAAGGCACTGTGCAAGTTTTACCCAAAGAATCTTCATCATGAGTTTTAAGAGCTCTTGTGGGAGTGTTGCACATACAACACACCTTATTCTTTCAAAGGTGGCTGGGTAAAGACTCTAGGATAGAACATTACACATCTGATTGTTTCTCCAACATAAAATATCACCATTAAAGGAAATTCTTACACAGAAACAAAGAAAACACAACGAGCTACAGGGGACGTTCTCTTTCATCTGTCACAGGAAAAGCTCTACAGTATTGGATGAATTGATATGTTGTGGTCATTAAATAATCCCAAATAAGAGTGCACACAAGGAAACATCTGTGATCAAGTATGACATCACAAAATAAACGTACTGTTTTCCCATACAGTTTTATTTATTGAATTCACAGGATTTTCTCTTATTATAAGACTATCCCTATTAATTAAAGGATGACTTTATTTTAATGGAATATTTTGGGGTTCAAAGAATAGCATTCCTAGATCCTTGAAAAGTATGAATGAAATTGCACATGTTTCTGAAGGTTTAGACTTAGTTCTTAGGTATGGTAGATCTTCACTCCCTCTCCTTGCCCTGACAAGAAGAGTGGGGTCTGTTTTTTCCTCATCACTAAACTTAAGCAATAATTTTCTACACTGGTCACTCAGTGATTATTTTATAATGCAGAGAATGTGTCATGCTGAGGAAAGAAACTGCCTACAGCCTAAGAAAAAATGTTTTTTTCTCTTCTGAAACACAAGTGTCTTGTTTTCTGAACAATCTATGATAGCCACATCCAGTGTCCACTATAGACTATTGGTGAAGTTTGAAGTTTAACACACTCGGTATTGGCACTTCAAATCCTCGTATACAAAAGACTCATGGTATCTTCCTTAATGCATCTGTTGGGTAGACCTCATCAATTTATTTTTATGCTTTTATTGCTTTAGTGTAATTTACGTAGACATGGTGGCTTTTGTGTTGTTTGAGGAACATTTTTTGTATTTATTAAATAATCTAAGATATTAGTTATGGTGAGGAAGACTTCCTGTGCAAATATCTTTCACCAAGCCACTCAATGCTAGGGAGATAGACATACTCTTTCTGTCACTTGGGGCTCTGCTCCAAGCAATAAAACTCTATTACTTTTAAATGTGTAAGTAGCTCATATGTTACTTTTAAAAGTATTCTTTCTTTTTTTTATTTGAGGGAACTGACTTCTGTCATTAGATTAGGGTTAGAAGTGAAATTAATATAACAAGTTAATTTTTAATTAACTGCCACAAATTGTATGTTTATAAACCTAAAGATTCTAAGCAGAAATGGCAGCCTAATGATTTCTTGTGTTCAGCGGGTTTTTAAGTCCATACATTGTCTACTGCACTGGGATGGTAAGCGGGCTTTTGTGATAACTCCCTCTTTAATTAAAATATATACTCAGCTTTTAAAAATAATGACTTCATGAAATTTACAGACAAATGGATGGAACTAGAAAATATCATCCTGAGTGAGGTTACCCAGTCACAAAAGAACACACATGGAATATATTCACTGATAAATGAATATTAGGAAAACAGCTCAGAATACCCACGATACAACTCAAAGACCATATGAAGCTCAAGACAAAGGAAGAGCACATTGTGGATACTTTGGTCCTACTTAGAAGGGGGAACAAAATAATCAAGGACAGTGGAGGGAGGGAGGGACTTGGAAGGGAGAGAGAAGGAGGAAGAAAACTAGGGGACAGGATCAGGTGTGGGAGGAGATGTGGAGAGAGGGCAGAGAAGTACAAAACGTCAGGAAATTTAATGGAAGTGTATAGCAGTAGAGGGGATGAGGATAGCTAACAGAAAGTCCCTGATGCCAGGAGAACAAGAGGCTCCCAGGACATAATAGGAATGACTTTAGATGAAATACCCAACCAAGGGGAGAGAGAACCAGTAGAGACCATGTTCAGAGTTTAGGCAAGGCCCCAGTTGAGAGATGGTGCCATCCACCCATCTCAAAAATATTAACACAGAATTATTCCTGTCTAAAGGACATGCAAAGATAAAGAGTGGAGCAGATACTAAAGGAAAGCTGTCCAGAGACTACCCCACCTAGGGATCCATTCCATCTGCAGACAATAAACTCAGACACTATTGCTGATGCCAAGAATCACTTGCTGACAGGAGCCTGGTATGTCTGTCCCCTGAGAGGCTCTGTCAGAAACTGACCAATATAGATGCAGATGCTCGCAGCCAACCATAAGACTGAGCACGGGAATCCCAATGCAGGAATTAACAGAAAGAATAAAGAAGATGAAGGAGTGTGCAACCCCATAGGAAGAACAATGATATCAACCAACCAGGCCCCCTGGAACTTCCAGGGACTAAACCACCAACACAAAGTGTACACATGAAGGGACCTCATGGCTCCACCTGCAAATGTAGCAGAGGATGGCCTTATCTGGCATCAATGGGAAGGGAGGTTCTGTGGAGACTCGATGCTCCAATGTAGGGGAATGCTAGGACGGTGAGGTGGGAGTGTGTGGGTGGTAGGGGGAGGGGAGATGGTATAGGAGATTTGTGGAAGGAAAACAGGAAGGAGATAACATTTGAAATGTAAATAAATAAAATAATCAATAAAATATTAAAAATAAAAATTTTAAAAATAAAAAAAATAAATAAAAATGTGGAAATTCAAACTAAAAAATATAAATTAAAAAAAGTTGCTCCTGAGTTTCAGGCATTATCATTCTTCAGGAGTGAGGTTTTAGCACAATGCTAGATATTTCTCTGTGACACTATTTTTTTCTGTTCTTGGAAGAGAATTCTCTGTTTTTGAGAGTGTATAAAAGCTGCATAAAGGAAACATCTACAGCAACTTAAAATCTCTTAAAATATTGAATACCATTTGCAAATAATCTGTTCTTATACTCTTCCACTTACGTTGCTGAGTAGATAAAGTGATGTAAGAATGATTAAATAATGTCTAATCTTCTCTTACCTAACTTAGTAACATGATTTCAACTACTTTCTAAGTAGAACACTTCCCTCATTTTTATTGCTTTTTCACCCTATTAGAGACTCAAGGATAACAATAATAGCTATCATTACGGAAGATCTGCCATTTCTAGCTGTGTCTATCATTATCTCTTACCCCAAGTTATATACTTTAATTCCTGAGTGAGTGGTGAAGTTATGAGATAACAAATAACTTCCTCAAGGTCATAAGGACTGTGAGCTTTTCAGCCAAGATTCAAGTTTAAATTTTCTTCTTTTTCCTGTAGGATATAGAATATCTGAGAGGACATAGCTATGATAAGATGGCCAAGGGGTTTAGTTGGAGCAGTGCTAGTGTTTATTTGACTGTACATAGACTTCTTTCATAGAACCATGGGCAAGTATATTTTTCTTTTAAAAAGCTTCAATTACCATATATTGTGGCTCTAAGTGAAAGAGTCATATAAAGTGACCCACATTTCTCTATATAAACATTCAGGTTTTGATTTAATGTATAGGTTTACCTATCCTGCTGTTACTCTAAGCAGTTGCAGCCCTGAGGCAGAAAGTCTGAGATTCGGTGTTCTGTTGAGTCGATCATTAGACCTCACAGGACCAGGGAAATTAGGCAGCAGGCTAGGGTGAAGGTACAAGCATCTTTAAGTTGACTTCTTAGTCTCAATGAATATCAGACTAAGAAAAGATCTCTAGAGTGCCTGGCGAATCTGCTCAGTGGGCAAACTGGTTGCAAAAATTAGAGTCAACATGCCCAAGTCTTTCAGTAAATATAAATTGAATCTGAAGCAGTATGAGAAATACAGTATGTATCTCATTATATAATAGTGAAAAGGAAGAAAAGTTAAAATTAGAGAAACATAAAAATACGCACAGAGAAAGAGAAAGAAAGGGAGCTGGAGAAATAGCATAGGATAGTGGAGACAGACCAATTCTGGGGGTTTTCTGGCCACCCAGTCCTTAAAAAAAAAGATTAATTCAATGTGAGATCCTCTGACAGATAAGTAAGATACTTAAGCATCAAATGTACTTACATCTCACACACAGACACACACACACACACACACACACACACACACACAGTCACACATGCACCAAGGCAGACACATACAGAAATATAATAAATGAGTAAACTAATTAAAACATACATGGAGATTTGATTGGGGAAGACAAACAAATGCCAAACTCTGGCCTTCATATGGCCTGCACAAAGATGTGTATCTGTGCACATAGATGCACTCCCCAATCATATCTCCATGAGGAATAAAGGGTTTATTTTATTTAAATATCCTAAGTCCCAGTCAAAGCAAAGTGAAGCCAAGGCAGGCATTCAAATATGACAGGAGTCTGGAGATAGGAGTAATGCAGATGTTATGGAGGAGTGCTACTTACTACTACTGGCTTGCTTTACATGACTTGCTTATCCTGTCTTATAGAATAAAGGACCACTAGCTCATGGGTGCCACAAACAATGAGCTGGACCCTCCTGTATTAATCATTACTTAAGAAATTGTTCTGTAGGTGTGCCTAGAGCCTGAATTACAGGCATTCTCTAAATTGAGAATGCTTCCTCCCAAATTACTCTAATCAGTATCAAGTTGACATAAAACTAGCCAGCACATTGTGATTTGAATAAGAAATGTCCACCTTAGGCTTGTGTTTTAACTCCTGATGGTGGTGTATGAAAAGGTTTTGTAACCTTTGGGAGGTAGAGCCTTTCTTGTGTAATGTGGTGACTAGGGAAGGATCTTGAAATTTTATAATCCAGGCTTACTCTATCGTCTCCCTGTTTCTGTTGCTGTGGACATGTTGTGACCTGCTGGTCTCCTTCTCTTGTCTGAATGACTTTCTCTCCATGATAGAATATATTCGTTCATACTTTAAGCCTTAATAATCCCTTCCTTCTTAACACATGCCTCTTCAGAATGAATAAAATGTTAGGTTCTTCAGATGTTCTCACAGCAAGAAGAAAACAACCCAATACTCTGGATTTGTTTATTATTTTTCTCACTATTTTTGGCTTTGCTTTACATTGGTGAATGAATAGATTTGCTTAGAGATCAATTTGGGGAAAATCTTTGGATAATACCATATGTAGGTTTGTGTAAGAGCTGGATTTTTATAGGATATTCTGATCTATAATATAGCAATGATACAGGAATGGCAGGTTAGCCATGGAGTGTGTTGGTATACAACCTCAACAGCACTACCTTTGGTGAGGTGTGAATGAATTAAATTTGATGAACTATTCAAATTGATCAAACAATACACTTACTATTTTCTTTCTCCAAACAAACTTGTGTTACTATTAATATGTTGTTTCATTGTTTTATTCCAAAGGAATAAACATACTTTATACCTTGCTTACACACACACACTCACACTCACACACACACACACACACACTTTCACATCACTTTGAGGATTATTTGCATAATATTCTAGGTCAAGAGTTGCAAAGGAATTCTCAGAGGTTATGAGATAAGGCTTAGATTTTTTTTATGTGATTTTTACTTTTACACATCCTAAAACTTCCTTTATTAAACCTAAACTCCCTGGAATGGAAGGACATTTATTTCTCTGTACCACATATGCATTAAGAAAGTAGCAGTCACTATGATTGTTTTTCACACCACCACTTTGTATTCATAAGAAACATAAGACCTGAGGATCTCATAGACAGAAAAGAAGAGGACCTAAGTGCTTGCTACATTTTAAATCGATTTCACCAGAATTCACTGATGGTGTTGGCTACGTTTTATTTTTCCTGTGTCCGAGATACAAGTAGAATTGAAAGCAGGGGTATTGACAGGAAGAGCTATAGCCATTCCCAGCCTCACATGAACTGTTAGTTGGTGTCGGCAACATAAATGACAAAGCCTCTGCGTGAAGGATGGATATTATTTTTTTTTTTGCTCTAATGGCCCTTTATTTGTATTTTTTATGCCCACATTTGTTAACACTACTTGACTCTCCTCTTCATTTTTAATGAGTCCTTGGAAAATGGACATAGTACTCAGCCTAATTATTAGTACTGTAGAATCCATTCACATTTTGTTAGGCAGAACAACATGCAAAATAGGACACTCATTTGACTCAAGGGAAAAAGAAAATTGTGCATCATTGAGGTTAAAATGAGACAAAGAATACACTAATGGCTTTGCGAGACCTTGGCTTGGATTTCTCAAATGGAAAAGCAAGCAACACATCCTACTATTTGTGAGAGGGGCTCGATATTCCTCAGAGACTCAACCTTATGTATATATTTTGTTGTTGGCTTATAATCAAAATTTTGATTTTAGGGTGCCAACAGGGGACTGAAAGTTGTAATGTTTTCTAATGTTAAGTGAATTGCATTGCAACATAGACTGTAATAATTCAGCTCTCTGCGTACCATTTTTTTTTTAAATTTCTGAGGTCAAAGATGATCATGTCTTAGGCATTTTTGTATTACCAATGCTTACCAATACTAATTTGCAATACCAATACCAATATATTTTGTAGGCAATATTGAATATTTGTTTACAGAATGAAAAGCTAGTCTTCGTTACTTATTAGCTGATCAAGCATAATGAGCCTTCATGACAGAATACACCTAAAAATAGCAATTTAATATTATGCTGTTGATTAAGCTAATATTTTATGTATGCAATGTGGATTTGTGGTGATGTTGTAAAAACTTATGAAAGAGTTGGTTTAAAGCACCTGGGGTTGATTTTGCCAACATGTTGGAGGCCAGTGGAATCAAATCAAAATATCAAGAAGCTATTTACACTATTCTAGGATGATATCTACTTTGCTTTCCCTGTGTTGGTGGCAGTGCTTGTCCATCCTGATTCATAGCTCTATCTTTTACTATCTGTTTGAGTTCAGTCACCTATTACTTGGGAAATACTTTAGCACTCCAAGCCTCATTTCCTTTATCTGACAGGATGGAGATCTTGCTACCTATCTATGGAATTAGTAATGAGGTCTATTACTGAAACTGCACATATTAATTCTAACATTGCACATTGCATATTTAAAGAAATATAGCAAATATTATCTTAAAATAATATAGTAAAAATCTAGCTGAATAAGGTTTAAAATTATTTTTTTCTGTTTGTATGTGTAGGTGCATGTTGCTATGTGTGTGTGTGCGTGTGCATGTGTGTGTCTGTGTGTGTGTTTATGCATCTGTAGAGCTGTGTGGACATGCCATTGTGTACATATTTGTACATGCCATTATGCACATTAAAAGATCATAGGGGGAATGATTGTCCTCTATTTTTCTTGGTCATATTTCCTTGAGAAAGGGTCTACCATCGAACCTGAAGTTCACTGCGATGGTGTCCAGAAAGCCCACAAAGTCTTCCTGTCTCCTTTGAACCAACTTTAGACATACAATCCTGGTATTACAGATATGTGTAATAAGCTTGACTTTCTACATGAATGCTGAAGATCTAAATTAAGTCTGTGTGCTTAAGCAGCAAGCATTTCTGCCCACTGAGCCCTTCCCTAGCTATTAGTGTGATTCTTTTTATGACAGTACCGTTTGGTACATAGCAGTGACAAAATACTAAAGCAAAATTTCCTCCCAGAGTTCAGTGAAATGACAAGACAGAGTGTGGTTGAGACCTCAAGGGACATCTTAAGAGCAAATCCAAGTCAAGTAGCAGTTCACAAATGTTTGCTTTGGGTAATACATGTTTCTTAGGGGATGCTTTCAGAAGTCTTGTTATATAAGATAAAAACTAAAAAACTAACAGAGGAAGATGACAAAACAGTGTGTTGTGGTGTAAAGGTAATGGGGTCAGCACTGGCTTGCAGCGAGGATGAACATGGGACAAGAAAATTCATTTCCTTCTAAGGCAGCATTTAGGACATGACATTGGATTTGTGATAAGCATAGAATAATAAGGAAAGATAAGCTAAGAGGAGGAACAAGTCAAGCAACAAATAGGGAAGGGATAACAATTTAAGTTGCTCAGAAAATAAATTCATGAAGACAACGGCAGCAGCCATTTTAATACCAAAATACGTGCTGGTGAACATTGCCCTGCATTCCAAAACTTTTCAGTCATCTTTACATTTTGCAGGAGGGTGAACTGCCAGTTTCTCATATATTCTGTAAGGGAAACTGAGGCACAGATCATAGAGACATGTTTAAAAAGCTCAAATTAGTAAGCACTGATTAAAAGCATTTTAGGGGGCAACATGATTTTTAGGGTATACTCTGCTTTTATCTAACTAAAACTATAAGGTTATTTTCAGTATGTTGACCATAAACTACTGAAAGTTTTTTCTCCATGAGTTAGTACTGTAACTTTAAAGATGGGAGGTTTTCCAGTCAAAATTAAATATGAAGGTTTAAGATTACTAGATAAGCTTACACACATTCTGCTAACATTATACACGGATGTTTAAATATACAAATATAAGTCCTGGATTTTAAAGTGGTCCAGAGGCTCAGGTATCCATCTTTCTCTCAGTTCCCCTCTCTGATTATAAATAAAGGCATCCACACAGGGAGAAAGCAAGCAAAACCATTAAAGTAAAACACTGACCCTGAAACTGTTAAAATTATATAAGAATTAAAATTTTAATAGGATACCAAATTGTTTGTTGCTTGGAATAAATGAAAAAAAAATGAGTGCTGTTTTCTCTTTCGCACTGGATTTTATAAATGGACATGCTTTTCAATATCTTTCTTATTTTCTGAAAAATACTGTTGTTCTTTTCATCATCCTATTTCCCTTCAAGAAGTATTAAAGGAAATCTAGGATAAAACTAAAAATTAATTTTCAGATGGATGGTTTTACTCAGAGTTTACCAAAATAGATGTGTTCACTGCTACAAGTGACTCACGCAGTTGAAATGAATGGCCTGATAAGTATATTTCTTATTTGAATTAAAATGTGTGAGTCAAATTTCAGATCATGCCTTCTTCTTTCATTACATCTTACCATATACTAAACCTGGGACGTAGTAATTGTCTTTGCATAGATTGATTGCTTTTGGAATAATAGACCAGCCTGAAGCTCCATGACTTTAAAGACAGGAGCATAGAGGCAGGATGGATGTGCCATTGAAGGACAGGTCTTGCCAAAACACTATCAGAGGCTTGCTGTCCCAAGGATAGTTTGAGATTCATGTTTACTGCTGGCTACTTAGCCCATCCATTTACCAAGCAACTAAAATTTGATATCTACCCACCTACCATTAATGTTTTTAACATTAATAATTCATTAACACCAGTCCCCTTGCCAGCTACAATCTTTCATTAGAAAATTGATTGAATTATGAAGATCTTATTCTCAAGGATCAAGGGAAAGACAGAAAATTGATGTCAAATTTTATTCTTCACATCTAATATTTAAGATTGGGTGTGCATGGAAGCATGTGTGTGTGTGTGTGTGTGTGTTTACATATATCCACACATCTATATGGTCTCAGAAGACAGTTTTTACAAATTCTATGCTCCAGAAACTATTGTAAGAAGTTGAAAATGAGGAATAATAAAGAATATTTTAATTGAAAAGTGTTTATTAACTTTCCACTTCCTGGAACCTATCCAGAAAAACAAAATAATACAAAAAAAGAAAGAAGAAAAACAAACAAAAAACAAAGAATGATGAAGACAGATTTTCTTTTCACGAAGATAAGTCAGTACAAAGAAATATAGGCAGGCTAAGCATTCAGGTGATTTTTGTATACTTGTTGTCTAGAGTAAGATAAAACCTGAAAAGTTTTATTGAAAAAAATAATATGTTAAAACCAATTTCGAGAGTGAGTTGGTTGCAAGACCAAGCAATTATATCTTTTTATACTAGGACTAATAATTAAGGTTCAAAAATTTTGTTTTACTTTCACTATATTTCATCTGTAGAAATTTCAAGAATGAGAAATATTTGAAAATATGCTTTACATGTACATTTATCATTATAACAAAGTGCACTCCATAACTATGAATACTGATTGGAAATGAAATACTTTTTTATACAGATAAGGGAAAGAGAGGAATTTTCCAAATAGTTGAAAATGTAAATTTATCTCCCATGAAACTTGCCTAAGATGTATCATTGAGAATGATGTGTGTTAGAACACTCTTTTGCTTTTCTGTTCAAGTAGCTAGTTTAAGCTCAACTATCCCATCCTTGTTAACATTATTTGGGCAATAAGAGAATTCAGAGCTGTGAGTGGCTTATGCAGAAGCACACTGAGGACATTCAGGTCACTGTGGCCTTCGTATGTTTACTTAGTGGAGGGCTGGAACAAAGTCTAACACTGAGAGCTGTAGTTCTGTCCTGAGACTAGGCTAGTCACTGATAGAATCCTTTCATTTACCAAGGAGAGAACTATGACCTGTGCTCTTCCATAATGCTTTCTAATATGAAAATATACCCCATAAAACCCATAATGCAAAGCAATCACATCCTGAACAAATTTGCTATTCCTTCAAATTGTAATTTAAGTCCCAAAGTAAGTAAAGTTTGACAGCTAATTGGCATGCTTTTCAGAGGCAGCCATGATAAAGTTAGTGTTCTCTGGGTACACATATCAAGAGAGTATGTGTTCGAATATTTAGTCATCTTTAAAACTTGCCTTGTGTTTTTCAAAAATAATTTTTCTGTTTTTTATTTTGTTTATAACAGCTGTAAAGTAACTAGAATGGCATCTTATGAGCATGCTTGTTCACACAATTGAAGCTTTATTGGAAATTGTTTTTCCATAGTTCAGAAGAAATGACAGCTGGCAGAACCTGTAGCTATGTTTTTCACAACATCCTAATGGAAATAATTACTTTCTTATTTAAGTGTTATTGTATCAAAAGGGTTACTAGAAAAATTAGAAGCAGCCCTTCCAACTTTTATCTTGAAGTTTCCTATAGTTTTCTTCTGTCAGGCTGCTAGCATTGTTACTAAATGTCTCTATTTTCCAGAGGCAAGCTCTTGTCAGTAGATCCCAAAAGTAGCATAGCTATAAATATCCAAATGAAGTTGATAAAAAAAAAAAAAAACGCAAGCTATAGATAACACCTTCATTATTCAGGAGTGCTATTGTAGTTTTTTTTTTTTTTTTTTCACTAACCTAAGAAGCTTTCTAATTATTTGAAAGTATGTATTCTTTAGGCAATAAAACTTTAGCTCTTTAGGGAAATCAAAACAAGGAGAAAACTATCAGAATTTCAGTGTTTGAATGTGTGTGAGTGTGTGTGTGTGTGTGTGTGTGTGTGTGTGTGTGTGTGTGTTGTGTCTACATTGTATGTACACATTAAACTGCATTGAACAATACTTCATGCTTAGGAGACATGAAAATTTTCATGAACTTTAAAAGTATAATATAAAGAAGCATATTCTTTGAAGCTCTGGTAGATACAACTAGCTTGCAAATTTAACTTGTAAATATAGCACATGATATCAAAGTGACATTATTTCTTAAGCTTTGAGTCTCCAATTTCTTATGCTGGACACAGGTAACCTTTCTCCCATATTCCCTTTGCCTTGCCATGTTCTAATTCTTATTAAGTAACATTCTGAAACCTACAGATGTTTTGATAACCACATAGTTCCCATTTGCAAAATGATGAGATGCTTTTACAAAGAACAAATATAGCATTTTTTTAAATTCAAACTACATTTTAAAAAATTTCCAGTGTGCTGCCACTGTTTATTTATTAATTTTTCTCAAGGATGTCTTGGCATTTGTTTCCTTCTTTATAATTGAGTAAATGACCTTTATTTTTTTAAAAATGCTTGCCATGTCTTCCCATAAGGCTCACATGAAAAAGTAAAATAAAACACATTACAATTTTCATGATGATATGACACCATTTTCAAACTTGAAGACTTGTTTATGTGCTGAGCCAATCATTTTCCACTCCTTCTTGCAAGGGCAATCATGCCAAGCTTCATTCATATGGAAATGTACTGAAAACAAATTAAAATGGTATTAATGTAATTCAGTATGCAGGAAATTCTTACCAAAGCATCTATTTATGATTCATTACTTCAAAAAAAATTTGTCATGTCCTTTCTTGAGCAAAGGGTAATGCTTTAATTAGCTATGCATGTCTTCACATGTCACATATTTGCATTTGGGCACATTAAAACATATCCTCTTGCCTAGACAGCCATCAGAGACATGATCCAACAACGGCTTCCAATTCAGTCTAGGAAATGGGTAAGGGGATTAGTCCTTTTTTGGACTCCACAGACTTTATTCTGTATAATTTATCTCTCAATGGCATTATGAAAATAAAGAAAAATTTTGGCCTGTCCCAGTATAGTATACAAGAGTTGCCTATAAACACACAGAAACCACTGAAACGAATCATCACTTAGATGATTAGATGCTGTAAGGGAAAATGATTATGATAGAGGAGATTTGGGAATTTCCTTCTGATCTGACTATCAGACCTTGATTTTCCTGAGGGACTTTGTGTGTGTGTGTGTGTGTGTGTGTGTGTGTTGGTATGCGAAATAAGAAATCCAAGACTCGAGAAGGGGAAAAATATTTCCATTTTCAATGTGTAAAAAATTCTATTGGAGATGGAATTATTTTTTAATTTTAATTTAATTTTATTAGTATTCAATTTTATGTGAAGCAAAATATTCTAGTTAAGAATGAATGATATTTTCATGGTATATGTGTTAGCTAATACTTATTGTTACTAATTGTTTTTAGGAATTTCATAAAACATAATATAATTTGTATTATGTGTTTACTTAACAGACTTGTACATAGTATTTTATATTTACTGGGTAGTCATTTCAATTAAATATTAAACAGCAAATAACATGTCACTATCCATATTTCTAGCCAAAATTGACTTGAAGTTAAGACCTGGAATAAAAGGTTTGATGACACATATGTAATACAAGTATGTGTATAATAGCATGTGCATGTATAGTATATGCAAGTTTGTACACATATGTACTATCCAAGAAGCTATTCTACATAACTCTACATTCTCAACAATCTCAGGATGCTTCAATGTTGGTTTAGAGTGTTTAGTTCTTTACTGAAAGCAAGAGCTACCTCATTAGAATATATTGTCTTTATGAGTTCTTTGTAATGTGACTATGAAATCTTGAAAGCAATAGTAGGGGGTAGTTTTTCATACTAGTTTCATTTTTCATATTTGGAAATGTGGGCTTCAAAGAAGTAAATAATTAAAGTAAATTAATAACTAAGTAAATTAAAGTGTCTTCGAAGTACCTGTTACTGACAGACATACAAGCAAGATATTTCCTGAGTCTGATTTATACACTATCCTTTTTGAAAGTGTGAGTGGAACCTATGACTTTCTTTTACCTGTTGGAATACAGCAATATTGAACAGTATCATATATTATGATACATTTATTTTGAACAAATTATCTTGAGTAGGCAGAGCCTAGTCAAGCTGGGACCCTGAAAGGAAGAACCAAGAGTTTCACCCAAGCAAATGGTTTATCTGTGGACCTTGATAAACCACTGACCTCTACAAAAAAGAGCTGATTGCTATCAACTATTTCAATTTTTTTTAAGAGGACACAACAGTCTTCACATGACAACACAGCCAAGTCAACTTTTGATTGTGACATTGGAAGCCCAGAGATAATGGGTTCGATCATTGATACCTGGTCCTAGGAGACATGGACAAGTGATACTTCCACCCACTAAGTTTGCCAAATTTTTTACATAGCAATAGAATAATGATGGAGTGATAAAGATAAATGCTTATATCAGAATGTCTGCTTATCACAATTGCATTTCTAACCACTGTACTACAGAACGTCTCAGAGACATCCCATAGAATATTGTATCTTACAGAAAAACAGATGATTCACCACAACTTAATAGTGGTTTAAGTCAAAATAGTTTAATTATCATGTTTGGCTGAAACAAGGTCTCATGAATTCAATCATGATCTTACTTCCAAACCAATTTGATTGTAGTGAATGATCTCTTTAATGTGACCTTGTTCTTAAATTATGCGAGTATATTTATATCTATATTTAAAAGGAAGATTAGTCTATAATTGTATTTACTTGTTGTATCTATTTGATTTGAGTACTGGGATAATGTTTTTGTCATAGAAAGTGATTGGAAGACCAGCATTCTAAACTAACCTGGACCCCAGGGACCTCCCAGAGACTGAGTCAAAAACAAGGCAACATACACAGGCTGGTCCAAGGTCCCTGACACATATGTAGCAGATGACTGCCTGGTCTGGCCTCAGTGGGAGAAGATGCACCTAACTGTCCTGAGACTTGAGGCCCCAGGAAAGGGGGAGGCCTGGGGAGCAGACCACTATCTCAGAGGCAAAGGGCAGGAGGAATGGGATGAAGAATTGTGGGAGGGGGTACTGGGAGGGACAATGATTAAAATGTAAATACATAAAATAGTTTTTAGAAAGTGATTGGAAACACTAAAAGCATCACTTCTTTTTATATTTTATGTAGTTATTTGAGTGATATTTGTGTCAGGTCTTTTAATTTTTGGTAGAATTCTTCTCTTGCAAAAGACTAACAGTTTCACACTATTGGTGGGAGTGATATGTGATAGATTTCATCATAAAACTATAAATGATACTATCAAATTACATAGCTATACCACTCCTGGCCATATAGTCACATTACTCTGTATTCTGTTATAGAGGTATTAGCATATCTATGTTTATTGCTGAACTAATCATAGTATCTACAGAATTGAATAATCGTAGGGGCCTATCAATTGATGACTAGGTAATGAAAATACAGCAACTCTACACAAAGGAACATTATTCAGCTATAAAGAAAAATGAAACTACGAAATGTTCAGATAAATGGATGGCATTGGAAAAAATATACTGAAAGAAGTAACCCGGGGTAAGAAACATGGGCATAATGTACTCACTTTCATGTATAGATGCTGAATTCCATGCATTAGTATTGTGATTTTAAGTTGTAGTACCTCTGGAAGCCAAGAAATTTAAAATTGTCTGTTGAGGTTGGGTAGTATAAAGGGAGAGAGGTAGCATAACATAGGTAAATTGAAAATGCCGGTGGGTACTGGATGTAGAACTGTTTAGGCAGGGATGGGATGATAGGATGAGGAGACAAGGGAATGGAGAAGAAGGTTAAATAAAATGTAGAAAATAATCTACAAGTAAGCCTAGTAGCATGGGAGTCAACTAGAATATATAAATTAAAATAGATCTTGAAGGAGATGTGCTACATGACTATTAAAAATTAAAGATATCTGTGAAGTTAAGAGGACCTGCTACAAACAAGGTATTCAAATTGCTATTCAGAACTCTACAACACAACACGTGAGACCAAGTAATTCAGCAGAACAGAAACTGTCTCCACAGTCTAATTAACAAATGCCTTCTACTGCTTTATTCTTTCCTCCCTCCCTCCCTCCCTCCCTCCCTCCCTCCCTCCCTCCCTCCCTCCCTTCCTTCCTTTCTTTCCTTTTTTGCAAGGTAGCATTCTCCAACGGGAGGTAATGATGGATTCTCTCAAGGTGAAAATGATGGGGTGGGAGTGTAAAAAGAAAATAAATAAATAAATAAATAAATAAACAAGCATCTCCTTGAATGTGTTTTATATTGGTTTCCTTTTTTTTTTTAAGTACAGAAATTTTATATTTTAACACAAGTTTTAGAGAGTTAAAAAAAAAATGAAGGAGTATGAGATAAGCAACAGTAATTGCTATTGCAAATAGTCTACTTATTATTTTTAAATTTATTCACTTTGCATACTGCTCTCTGCCCCCTCCCAGTTACCCACAATTAAAATCCTTCCCCTCATTCCCTTACCCCTCCTCCTCTGAGCAGGTGCCCCAACCCACTTGTTATTCCAATCCTGGCACATCATGTTTCTGTGAGGATAGGCATACCCTCTCCAATTGAGACCAGACAAGGCAGCCCAGCTTGAAGACCATATCCCACAGACAGGCAACAATTTTTGTGATAGCCCCAACTCTAGTTGTTTGAGACCTATGTGAAGATCAAGCTATACATATGTGTGGTGACGACTAGGTACAGCCTGTATTTGTTCTTTAGTTGATAGTTCAATCTGTGAGAGCTGCTAGTGTCCAGGTTAGTTGACACTATTGGTCTTCCTATGAGGTTATTATCTCATTCAGGACCCTCAATCCTTACTTCTATTCTTCCATAGAGTCCCCAAGTTCCATCCAATGTTTGGTTGTGGTTGTCCGCATCTTCCAGAGTCAACATCTGGATGGAACCTATCGTAGTAGAGCCATGCTAGGCTCCTGTCTGCAAGCATAACCGAGTATCATTAGTAGTGTCAGGGATTCTTGCTTGCCCATGGGATGGGTCTCAATTTGTGCTGTTTATTGATTGGTCGTTCGTTCAGTCTCTACTCCATCCCCTGTTCCTGCATTTCTTGTAGACAAGATACATTTTGGGTCAAAGCATTGATGGGTGAGTTAGTGTCCCTATCACTCCACTGGGGTTCCTGCCTGGCTACAGGAGGTGACTTCTTCTAGTTTCATATTACCAATGCTGTGAGTCACAGCTAAAGTCGACCTCATTGATTCCTGGGTGCCTCCCTTATCTCACATCCTGGAGATGCCACCCTACATCCTCACCCCCATCGGTTGCAGAGTTCCGTTCATATTCATGGCCATCTGGCCATTTCTCTCATCCCCCACCACACCTGACCCTGAAATCTCCATTCCCCTCCCTTTCTGCTCTCCCTTCCAGTCCTCCCCCAATCTGCCTCTTATGACTATTTTATTCCTCTATCTAAATGAGATTCAAGCATCTTTGCTTGTACTTTTGTTTATCTTCTTTGTGTCTGTGAACTGCAACATGGGTATCCTGTATTTTATATCTAACATCCACTTATAAGTGAGATACATACACATATTGCGCATGTTCTTTTGGGATTAGGTTAGCTCTTAGGATGATATTCTCAAGTTCCACCCATTTGCTTGCAAAATTCATGATGTCTTTGTTTTTAATAGCTGAATATTCCATTGTGCATATGTACCACACTTCCTTTATCCATTCTTCAATTGAGGGACATTTAGGCTGCTTATAGTTTCTATCTATTACAAATAAAGCTGCTGACAGAGAGCCAATATCCAAAATGTATAAAGAAAGCAAGAAGTTAGACACCAACAACCCCAATAACACAATTTAAAAATGGAGTACAGAACTAAACAGAATTCTCAATAAAAAGAATCTCAAATGGCTCAGAAGCACTTAAAGAAAATATTCACAGTCCTTACTTATCAAAGAAGTTCAAATCGAAAAAACTCTGATGTACTATCTTATACCCATTAGAGTAGCTAAGATCAAAAATTCAGGAGACAGCAATGCTGGTGAGGATGTGGAGAGAGGAGAACACTCCTTCATTGCTTGTGGGAGTACCAATTTGTACAGCCACTTTGGAAATCATTTTGGCAATTTCTCAGAAACTGGGAATAGTTCTACCTCAAGACCCAGATATACTACTCTTGGATATGTTCTCAAAAGATGCTTAACCATCCTGCAAAGACACTTGCTTAACTATGTCTATATGGGTTTCTAACTTCACCTGTATAGTAGCTTTTGCTTAACTCAAACACTAACAAAAAGTCAAAATGCTAGATAATATTACACGAATATATGCTTCAACATAAATATTGAACAGAACAAAGACATTCAAACTATCATGACATTTTATATGGACCACTAGCTTTGTCTGATTCTTTATTTTATTTATTTATTCATTTATTTTGCATTCTTTCCCCCTGTACTTCTTCTGCGATGTATTTGTAAACTGTTTATTGATGCCAGATACAAGTGGGAAGTAATATTTATTTTTGGCATTATATCATTCTTACCTTATTTGAATGAACTTTGATATCTCTTCTGTTTTATTTGTGACACTGGTGATATTCATTGAGCTGAAGTTAAATCTATTAACTATGGCATGTATGAATGTTGACAAATGATATTTTCTTAGGCGATAAATATTTAAAGTAATATGTAATATTAATCTTTATGAATTTTTAAAATATTGATTCTTTGCTATTATCAATCTATGATAAGCTAGGGTTGGCTATCTTAATTTTTGACCACATGAGAAAAACTTGGAGGGTTTAAGTTTATCCGATTATAAATAATTCTGTCTTCTACTAGATCCTTTAAAGATTATTCATGTGCTGCAAATCTTCAATATCTAATAAAAAATGAAAAAGTAAGATGACTTTAATATAAAGTATATATATATATATATATATATATATATATAGTCATCTATAATATAATAAATATAATATATATATCATACACATACACACACTCATATATATTTAATTCTAACAGATGATGCATGTCAATTGCAAATTATGAGAAAAAGAAGGCGTATCTTTCATTCTTTTTTTTTTTTTTTTTTATCCACTTCTCTCATTGAAGAGGCCTGGCTTTAAAAAGCAACATAATTTTAAATTTGTCTCTTCCATCTTCTCTCTCTTATAAATGCATCAGTGCCTCTCCCAAGAATTTTGAAACATTAATCCTCTTGTCAGCTTCCTCTCCAAACACACATTCCAGAGAGCTGCTAATTTAATTTTCACTCTGTTTAGTTTCATTTCTTCCTTCCTGGGATTCCTGTTTGAACGAGCTTTTAACAGTCTCCTCTGGCATATGGCACATATGCTTGTGGAATAGGGAACCAGCTTGAGTACAACAGGAATAAAAATAAACCGCACAGAACCAAACTCCAAACTGTTTGGGAGGTCCTCAATGGTGGTACCATTTTTGTTTTCTGTCTTTCATTCTCTTGCTTGCACTGTCACCAATTCTTGTTTGGAATCAGAGATAAAATCCTCTCAAATATACAATGACTCCAAAAAAGATGATATTGTTCTCCAAGTCAAAGAACGAAGCAAACACTATGAGCTTTCAAATTTTCTTCACCTTAAGAGGTCTGCAGGACTTTCCCCGTCAAAAGCCATAGTAAAGGACGAGATTCATTGATTGTGCTTCCCTAATGGAGGAAGGAAATCGGCAACTTCTCTTTGACATTATGTTATAAAAGAGACAAACAGGAAACAGCAGGCCTCATACTAAAGAGTAAAAGCCCCCAAAGCCAAATATTTACGTCTCAGCTACTCAAGAAGCAATGGAAATAAAATGGAATTTTCTACTGAAATCCCTTTGGCATTATATTCCTGCTGAATGTTTTCAAAACACACTGAGCAGTCTTCATCCCTAGAGATTGGTTTTCTCTCTTGATTTATGTGTTTACACATGTTCAACTACTCATTGTATGGTCTATTATAACACAAAATTCAGACCATGCACATGGGTTGCAGTCCAGGTGATTCGCGGAGTGATTCAAGATGTGGATGTGGAATGCTTTAGTGTCTCGATTTTATTTCAGCCTGTGTGGTAACAGGGGGAATATGTAACCAAGAGAAAGGGAGGGAGAGTCTATAGAGAGTGACTTTTTTTTTTTTTTTTTTTTTTTTTTTTTTTTTTTTTGCTTAAAACATGCTAACCATTTTTTGGATTCTGACATATGTGTACTTCATAGTTTGGATGACAGTCAATCAGAAAATAAAATAACAAATTTTGTAGGAACAACGCAGGGGGTAGGCAGAAAAGCTGATCATTGTTATCTACATAACTTACTTAAGTTTGAGGAGGGTGAAGAGACAAAAATTTGAAGAACATATAAGCCACTAATAGGAATAAAGCGACCTTGTTTGCTACTGCTTCCAAGCCACAATCACTGTGGTAGAGGCCTTAAAGATAAGATGGGCAGTTATTGAAGATGAGAGGAGTTTCAACATCGGGAGGATTAAGGGTGTGTTGATGGTCATATGGACTGAGAATCTCTGTATACTGGAAAATAATACCTGTCCTCTGCTACTATGACTGAAAGGCAGAAACTCTTCTGTGGATTTTGGTTTAACTAAGTTAGAGGTTGCACACACAAATTCCTTGCAGAGTGAAGAGTTAATGGAACCAAATATAGCAAACTGGCTCTATCCTGCACAATGGCAGCCACTTAAAAAGATGGTGGTCATTTTAAGTAAATCAAGATATTCTTGTTGTCTACATAGAAAACAGCTCCTTCCCTCCATAAAATATATTAGTAATAAGATAGGTGGAAGGTGGGGTGAATCTCACAGAAGATGAAGGAGGGAAAAATAAAATCAGAATATATTATACACATTTTTGTTCAACCATTAAGATTTTTTTTTGCTCTAAAATTTGCTACACTACAAGCACGGGACTCAAGGGCAACTGAGATGATATAGCTTCAAGATATGGAGGTCAGGTTCCTTGAGCTCCTCCTGATTGGTTGATGCAACTGCCATAGTTGGTTCAGTTCTTTTAAAAGACACTATAGAAAAACAGAACAAATAAATAAAAACCCCAAACCCAAAGAACAACGATAAAAAATACCAATGCACACAGCCGACAATAAATGCTCACACAGAAACTCATATTGGAGGGAAAGGTCGTGGTGGCATTTGAGAATTAAAAACTTTTAGGATGTTACCCAAACTCTTCTTTAGGTTTCAGTATGCTGCTTCCAAGTGGAAGCTACAACTCGAAGCCCAGATTTCATTCATATGGTAAATGCTAAATCCTTTCTATTTGCATAGCATGTTCTCTGAACCAATTTCGATTGGAACTGATTTTATATTTGAGATTAGATGTATTCAGGCAAATTGATGTTCAAATAGTGGACTCATCCATAAATTGACAAACACTTATCTCAGTCACTCAGTGATATCTATGGGCTGAGTGGGTTTGAGGTCATAAATGACCTATATTGGAAAATGCAATGTTTGATAATAAGTTTTTAAGCTCTATTTATCTGGCTACAACATACAAAATCATTACCTTTTTTTTTGGATAACGACAATACCTTACCTAATGGATTTCAATAAAGTGCTTTGAAAAGCATTTGATATTTTGGGGGAAAAGGAATCGAATCACCTAAATTCTGTGATGTGCTTAGCAGTGTAATATTGATGGATAATGTCTTACACACAACTCATACATAAGCATGCTGTAATTTTATGTGTGTTGTGAGCTCTAAATGATTATTTCTTTGGCATCAGAGAAACAATGTTTACTGACTGAGCAAAAGACATCTAATAACTACAGGTGATTTTTCTTTTTTTTTTTTTTTTTTCTTTTTTTTTTTTCTTTTTTTATTGAAAAATTTTTTATTTTTTACATTTCAGATGTTCTCTCCTTACCCCATTTCCCCCCTCCCTCCCAGGAACTCACTATCCCTTCCCCCCTCTTCCCGCCTCCACGTTGGTGTACCCCCACCCACCCTCCCCTGTACCTCACCTCCCCACCCTCGAATATCCTACCCCCCATGTCCAGCCTTCATGGGACCAAGGATCTCTTCTCCTACTTATATATATAGCTCCCTTGCATATAGCTGGAGCCATGGGTCCCTCCCTAAGCGCTCCCAGGCTGGTGGCTTAGACCCTGGGGGCTCTGGTTGGTTGGGATTGTTGCTTTCCTCATGGTGTCGCGAATCCCTCAACTCCTTCAGCCTTCACTCTATCTTCTCCATTGGGAACTCCATGCTCAGTTTAATGGTTAGCTGTGAGCATCTGCCTCTGAGTATGTCAGACTCTTGCAGACCTCTAAGGAGACAGCTATATCAGGCTCCTGTCAGCGTGTACATCCTGCCATCCACATCATTTTTCAATGAGAGAGAGAAAAGAGAGGAGAGATAACCTTTGACGCTGCAGTATTTGAAGCTGTGTGAGGATTACTTGATAATTTATGAGCACTTTACTTCCTTCAAATATAGATGTGCCAAACAGAGTATGTTGTAATTCTGGATGGGAAATAAAGTACCCATAATGCTTCATTATTTGTAATATATATTTTATATCATTTGCTATGCAAAAGAGCATTGTGAGTCCAACTGAAGAAGTGTGATATCTCTGTGTATGTGTCCTTGTGTAGTATGTGTGTGGGAATGTATGTGTAGCTGAAAATGTGAGTCTTTATATATAGCGTATGTTAAGTTCTGTACCTATGTATGTATATCTATGTGTGTTTGTGGGTTTGTGGAAAAGGTTGTGTGTATGATGGAGGTGCATGTGTTTGTTGTATATGGATATATTTAGTATATGTTTTGTGTATATCTGTGTGTGTGTGTGGTATGTGATATGTGAGTAACTGTATGGTATGTTGTATGTGTATGTGTAGTTTATATTATGTGTGACATGTTGTATGTGTGTTTCTGGTGTGTAAGTATGGTATATGTGTGTTTGTATAGCATATAAAATGTTATATAGGATATATATATATATATATATATATATATATATATATATATTTACACACCTATCAAATACCATACACACACACAAACAGATATACACAAAACATATACTAAATACATCCACATACAACAAACATATACATATATATACATATACACAAACATCTATGAAAATTATGATCAGTATCTCAGAAATATTGTCATTTAGTCAAATTTGAGGGATAGGTCTACACTTTCCTAGCTGGTGAGTAGTGAAACAGCCTTCTGCTTCCTGCTTACAGTGATTTATCATTGCAAGAAATACCCATGTTTGTCCGGTCATCTTAGATTCAAACTCCACTTGGCTATTATCTATCTGTCACTCTTTGACAGGAAACGGTATCTATCTGTTGATCTAAAGTGATGTTTATAAACTGACACACTTACCAAAATAATTGGTTCAAGATGGATGCAAAGAGCTAAGAGAAGCAAACAGTTATTTTCTTTAAATGTTGGAGGAGATATGAAAACAAAACCTGAGAGCACCTAGCCCAGTAACTAAAAGCACACATCTTGAAGTACCTAAGATCTGTTGGCTAAAAGGAGATTGTTGTAGAGAAAAGTAGGCCAAATACTGAATCAAGGTTTATCTGATTTGTTGTGTGTTGTGTGTGTGTGTGTGTGTGTGTGTTTTGAACTCAGCAAGTTGAAAAGTGACATTTGTAACAAAAACCAGTTTTGTGTGTTGTTTGTGAGATTTATAATGAGAAGAGTGGTAATGAGGCGGGGACGGTACATTTTGAAAGTGAATTTCATAGTTTCATTTTCCCTATTAAAAAGTCTTCACATTCAATAAGACACTGACAAGCATCTTATGAAATTTAAGCATTTGGTTCGCTCTCTGTGAAAATTCAAAAGTTATACAGAATGGGTGGAAATCTATGTAAGTTAGAGAAGACTGGTAAGGGATTAGTGTTTCTTCAGTTATTATTCAGGTAAATATTTTTGTATTCAGAATAATTATTCTGAAATATTCCAGTGGATGATATAATGGTTCCAGTGGATTTTTGATTCCAGGCACACATTTAAAAGTTCTCAATTGTACTCTACAAATTCATGAGTTGTATTGTATGAAAAGCTTAATAAATCCAATAATTCTAAAAATTAAATTCTAAAATTAAAAATAACTCACAAGTGAGTATTGTATAAGTATTTAAATGCTTGAAGAAGTAACTTGATTCCGTTGCCAAAAACAAGGAGATTTATTAATTAGTATAAAATAATATGAGCATCACCTATCATGTTCCCAGGTTTTCTAGGGACAATCTTAGAGAATCTGGAAGATGCTGAACAGAGATAAGATTCATATCACGCCTGAGAAAATTTATTCTTAAGAAACTAATCTTATAGTGTGTTAATCAGTTCTACCTTATGCTCTGAGGAAGACTTTATATCTTCAAGGTTTTTGCTTGCCAGTGATGAAAATGCAGTAAGAAAAACAAGAAGAGAAAGTATCTATTAATAATTGTTTCTAGTTGTCAATTTGAATAAATTGTGGCAAGCATAAAAACACAAAAATAATTATTTCATTGTGAATCTATGGAGGTGTTACTTCAGGAAGTTGACATGTGGATTTGTGATTTTGGTATGTGATCATTGAGGGGACTATGTGTGTACATCATTGAATGGCAGGAAACATTACTTGTTTTAGCCTGTACTGATGCAAAAATTCACGAGAAGTTACTTCCTTCCCTTCCCTTCCCTTCCCTTCCCTTCCCTTCCTTCCCTTCCCTTCCCTTCTCCCTTCCCTTTTCCCTTTTCCTCTTCCCTTCCTCCTTCCCTTTCCATACCCTTCCCTGTTTTTGTTTTTTTTTTTCAGTCAGTCTATATCCTTATCTTTGTCTTGAGCATGGCAATTTGAGTGTCCCATCATTTTTCTGTAGGATTCTTACATTCTCCTAAGTTTCTCAGGTATTTAGCCTTAGAGTCAGAATTAAATCACAGGCTGTCAATGCTGATATTTATAATTCAAACACATTTCAGATACCTCCTTAGCTTTCAAGCTTGCCATTGTATTGCAAGAATTAATTACAATAATCGTATCTGTTGTATAACTCAAGTATTAACCTCTATGCTGTTATCCTATCTATATATCTACCTATCAATCAACCATTAATCTATTCACCCACTTTTCTCTCCTTGCATCCATTTATGCATATATCCTATTATTTTGGTCTTCTGAATCTTAACAAATATAGTCTATTTGTGTGGGACAAAACACACGGGCGGGGGCCCACAGCCCCAGGCCTCCTGAGATTAGGATTCGGGCAGACAGAGGAGGCGGAGTCCCATGGGCCAAAGCGGTGGCCTGGGTCAGAGCACTTCCTGCCAGGGCGCTTTGGTTCCCACATGGTTGAGAAGGTCGCAGTCGTAGAAGTAGGCCCAAGAAGACTCGTAGACTGAGCTTCCATGAAGTAGTTTTATTGACAAGAATGGTGAATCTGGTGTGCTCCCCGGCAACATGCCAGGAGAAGCTCCCTTAAACTTGGGAGCATCAAGGGGAGGAGCTAGGGAGGGGAAAATTTAATTACCTACGTCCCTAGGCCTCATTAATATGCAAATCTCAAGGCAGAGGGCTCTTAGGCCCGCCCCTTACCCGGGTCTTCCATGACTTAAGATTACAGGTGAAATGGAGAGGGCCCTGGTTCTGGGGGCATGGCCAAATCTGCAATCTCAGGGTTCCAGGCCAATGTCAACCCTTCCATGGTCCAACATATTTGCTCAAAAGATCTGCAGAATTTTCAGACTCAATAATACACACACACACACACACACACAACACACATCACACACACACATATATTATATATATATATATATATATATATATATACAAAACAGATGATTTAGCAAAAGAACTTAATAACATAGTCTTTAGTATGTGCTAAGTATATTGACTAACTTTGAAAGTATACTTAAGGGACTACTGTTCAAACAATGTATCCATAGTATGGGAAGGAGTCATACTCTACTCCTTCAGAAAATGAACATTTGGCAACAGTTGTGTCATGTTGACTGTAAGCATCGTTAATATGATAAGAAAAATAGTACTTGTCCTCTGACTTCTTCCTCCTCATGCCTTGTTATTCTATTCATTTCATAAGGCTCAAGATGTAATTCACAAAGACTATTAGCACTTCTCAAAAATGTAATCTTTTGTAAAGACAACAAAAGACTCTAAATCCTGCACTAACAAGAATGTGAGTATACATGATATTTAATATAAGGAGGTCTTCTGACTCAGATCATGACTAGCAAAATACACTGAATTAAAACTAAAGAGATGTAAACAAATTATAGGCATTAGCAAATAATAATATATCAACATTATTTCATCAATTATAGTAAGTGCCTCAGAGTAATGTGATGTTAGCAATTGCAGAAACACTGCAGAGTACACAGGAGATGTTAGTAATAAATTCTGAAAATTTTCCCTGTGTCTAAGCTGTTATAAAATATTAGATACAATGGAATTATTATAAAATCTAGTAGATCCAAGCAGTATTAATTCTGGACACACAACTCACAGACTTGTCTGACTATATTACCTAAGACATGTTGAAGAAAGCAGTAAAAGAATAACTAATAAAATTCAAATTGAAAATAGCCCCTATATTTTCCTAACAGGAAGTAAATGTAAATGATATGGTATATCTGAAATAACAAAAAATTATATGATTTTACTTATTAAAATAAAGATAAAGACAATTAACACTAACATTGGTTACTTTGTAGGATATTTACTAGGAAAGAATGTGACCTTTTAGGCCTACAGGCAATGGTAATGTCCCCATATTTGACCTGAGAACTTATTCCTAGAGTATTCTTAATGGAAACTCATCAGAGTTAATCTTATTATCTGTGAATATTTAATAGAATATGCCAACAAAACATTTCTTAAAATATTTTGTATTACAATAAAACTTAAAATGTGTCTATGAAAGAATTTAAATATTCTCCAATTCATTTACAGAATATGAAGATTTTTTAAAAATACTTTTTAATACCAAGCATTAAAGCCAGAAGACACATAAAAAAGAAACAGGAAAGAAAATCTTGAGCATAATATGGAGCATGCAGTTGTATCTCCTTCAATGTAGAGGGAGATTTTTCAGTCTTGTTTTCTCCTAGAAAACTAAGAAAATCATTAAGACTTATATAATGATTTGTTCGTCTGAATGAAACGTAAGCTTTCTTTTCATGTTAGCAAAGTTTATAATCAAGTCTTACAAATTAATTCATTAAAGCATGGACAAACATATGACACTGTCATTGCTTCCTTGATTCTGTCATAGGGGAAACTGAGGCTCTTCCTCCTTACACGACACGGCAAGTGTCACACAGCTTATAAATAGTGGAATCGAGTTTCAGATTCAAAGCAGTTGAAGTCCTCTTAACAATCATTTCCAAGAACCCCTATCCTCTGAATTTAACTTCTTTAATATTATGACATTTTCCCCCCATGGCCTTCACATATGAGTGGCACTAATGATATGCACATATGATAAGTCATACTTGACTTATGATGATCTTCACTTACACACATTTTTTCCAGAAATTGACATCATTTTATTTCCTTTTGTGGTTAAATGATATTCTACTGTGTAAAGCTATCTCATTTTATTCATCCATCCCTCTTCAGTTGGGGACCTAGGACCAAAAACCATGGACATACAAATATCTCTAGAGTAAGTTGACTGATTCTTATGGCTCGCACTAAGGAGTTGTATGGCTTAATCATGTGAAAATTCTATGTATAATATTTTGCAGAATGACAATAGTGATTTCCACTGTGACCAGAGTCATTTACATTTCACTTGCAGTGAAGAAGCTTATCCACATAACATCACAACTTCACCAAGATTCCATCCTTGTTTTCCTCATGATTGTGACTCTCCTGGGGTGAGGTGAAATGTCAGTTTAATTTTGATTTTTATTTCCCTTATGGCTAAGGTTGTCAAACTGTTTTCATGTATTTACTGTCTATTCATAGTTTGTTATTTCAAAAATATGTATTTCTATAGTCTATTTTTGTTTGGTATGCTTATTTTTTCTTGTTTAACTGTTTGTTGTTATTTTTATTTAAAAATTTTATTCATTTATTTACTTATTTACTTATGTATTCATTATTATTCACTCATATAATACATTGTGGATCAATTTCCCCTCTGCCCAGACCCACTCCATTCTCCATTTCCCTTTAGAAATGAACAGCCTCCAAGGGATATCAGCTGAACACAGCATAACAAATTACAATATGAATATCAGGGCTGGGCGAGACAACCCAGTAGGTAGAAAAGCATCTCAAGAGAAGGCAAAAGAGTCAGAGACACCCCACTCTGATTTTTACGATTTCAACAAAACACCAAGATAGCAACCACTTTTATTAGAGGCTGGTTTTAGCTAATATACCTCATGGATTGACACATATTTCTATCCTAGCCTTGACAGTAGGATATACAAATATTCTAATTTCTTTTTTCACAGGATTTATAATGTTATTACTTGCTTTTGCAAGATGTGAATGTCATTAAGAAACTCCAAGTCTCTCCTGGATGGGGACACTGTATGTGAAATTCTTTGGGTAACAGCTTCAGGCTCTATCTGATTCTCAGAACTAAAGTACAGCAAGATAAAGCAGATAAAGATTAAAAGCCAGTACTCAACATATCTGAGTATAAAACTGCAAAGCACATGACTCAACTTTTTCAGTTTAGATTAACGTTCTTTTTTCCTATAGAATACATGCTACAAATAAAAACATTCAGAATTCAACAGAATATGTGATATCTGATACTTGATGAAAATGTATTAACATATAAAATTTATGATACAGTGAAATCTAAGCGTATAATTCAATTATTGGAATTATAAAACATGAAGATAAGGATAAGTATAATTAGTATATTCAAAAAATTATGATACAATGTGTAATTGCTTCCAAGAATTGAAACCAGTAAGACCTGATTGAGTGGTAATTCTAAACATAAAAACGAGCCAATAATTGAAAAAAAAATCAAAACCCCTGGAGCTAAAGACATGGTCTAGTAGTTAAGAGCACTGGTTGCACTTACAATGGCTTCCATCTGTAGCTCAAGTTCTATTTGATGCGTTATTCAAGCATCCATTGTCACCTGGCAAAGTCATAAAGACAACCAAAACATTCCTAGGCACAATATGTACAAATAAAATAATTTAAAAATAAAATAACTTTCCAAACTCAATATAGGAATTGAACAATTGTGTACAGAAAAAAATTCAGTAATAGGAACATGAAGAAGCCGATACTATATACATAAGACATAGGGATGGAAAAATGGAAAGTAGATATTACAACAGGTAAAAGACACAGAGTTGGTAAAAAGAAGTAATGTGAGCCGGGCGGTGGTGGCACACGCCTTTGATCCCAGCACTTGGGAGGCAGAGGCAGGCGGATTTCTGAGTTCGAGGCCAGCATGGTCTACAAAGTGAGTTCCAGGACAGCCAGGGCTACACAGAGAAACCCTGTCTCGAAAAACCAAAAAAAAAAAAAAAAAAAAAAAAAAAAAGAAGTAATGTTATGAGAACCCTATATGATATATGAGATATAGATACAGATATGGATAAATATCCAATATTTTAAAAGAAATGAAAAATTCTCTATACTACAGATATATTTATGTTACTCATCTTATACAATGTGTTTCAATTTAAAAATAATCAATATACAAATAACCACAGCAAGCTATATTAAATATAATTAGCCGGGCGGTGGTGGTGCACGCCTTTAATCTCAGCACTTGGGAGGCAGAGGCAGGCGGATTTCTGAGTTCGAGGCCAGCCTGGTCTACAGAGTGAGTTCCAGGACAGCCGGGCTACACAGAGAAACCCTGTCTCAAAAAACCAAAACCAAAACCAAAACAAACAAAAAAAATAAATGAATATAATTGATTTCCAATACCAATGGAAAAATAATATAAAAAATCAGAAAGAAGTAAAGTTCATAGGATGAAGTCAACAACAGTTTGTTCCTAACACCTCAAAAGAAAAAGGCAATACTAGGATAGACTAAAATTAGTGGTGGAAGATGTCAATGTCATTACTGCTATTTAACTTCAAATAATGTAACAAAATAATACTAAACTTGCAAGAAACAGAAAGTATAATATATACAAAATAGATATCTTTCATCACTGGGGTCACACTGAAGCAACTGCTGGAAAACACAATATTCAGGTCATGATGAATAATCAGAAATTGAAAATTAAAAATGTTTGAAGGATTAAAACTGAGTGCTGAGATGAATGGTTTGGCACAGGTAAATATAAACAACAAAAGAGATGATAATAATAATGAAATTGTGGAGAAAGAAGTATTTTTCAGCATAGTAGGCACTAAAACTGAGGAGGCTGAGAGAGGCATCTGGAATTTAGAAAAGGAAATTGTAAACTGTTGGGAAACTATAGTATTCATATTATTTAGGATTCATAAAATAAATCCAAAAGTTAGACATCCAACTTAAAACATATTTAGTAAGATGTCAAATAGGGTAGCATATAAGTAGCATGTTGTCTTTTACATATTATGAATTAAATCTATTAAATTGCATTTAAGAATGATTTGTTTACAATAGCACACAAATACATAGAAATAAATTCAGTAAGAAACTTGCAAATCTTTATGAAATTAAATCTTACAGAAAAAAAACTAAGGAAACATAAACAGAATTTTCACTGTGCTCAAATGTTGGAAGAAGGCATTGAAAATATATCCACTTTTTATTAATTGAGCCATAGGTTCAAGGCAAAACAAAAGGCAAATTTAGCAGGTTTTAAATCACTCTCTCATCTCCTTTCTATTTGTATGTGGGAACAAATAATCTCATCTTAAAATGTGCATGGAAATGAATAGGGCCAAAATAACCAATATAATCTAAAGGATAACAAAGTAGGAAGAACTCTGATATCCGATATCAAGGCTTACACTAATGCAACACAAATTAGGAACATGTGCTTTTAAGCAATGATAGACATAGATCTCAATGGAAAAAGAATAGTCAAACAACAGATTCATATGTCTATAATTACCAGATTTATAACCAAAGTTATACTCAAGTGCTATAGGGAAGTGGATTTAGAGGATTATTTTAGTTCTCTCTCTCTCTCTCTCTCTCTCTCTCTCTCTCTCTCTCTCTCTCTCTCTCTCTCTCTGTGTGTGTGTGTGTGTGTGTGTGTGTGTGTGCATGCGTGTATGTGTGTGTGTATGTTGACTGGGCTTGTTTTAAATAAACAACCTGATACAATTGAAAAATTAAAAGTCCACATGGTAGAAAAATGAATTTTCTCTTATAATTAACTCTAAGAGGAGAAAACATCTTCATGATTTTATACGAAGTGATGCCTCACGCAACAGTTTAAAGACTTTTAATCTTGATCTACAGCAATGGGTCTGTGGTTAAGAATACTTTTTGATTTTGTAAATGTTCCTGGCTCAATTCCTACCTAGCATCCACATAGATAGTTACAATCATCTGCAATTCCAGTTCTGGTTAATATGATGCCTTCTTCTGACCTCCAGAGGATCCAGGCACATATTTAATACATATAAATACATGCAGGCAAAATCCTCATACATGTAAAATAAATTAACTGAATTTAAACAATTAATGAAATTAAATGCCCTAATCATAAGATGCAGTGATACCTGTTTATGAAAATGAATCTCATTGATTTCTCTGCAAAAACTCATAAAAAAAAAAAACATTAAAAACACCATCCATAAATTATTAAAATTTTAAAGGTCATCTAAAGTAGATTGAATTTGTTTATCAGAGGATCCTAGAAGATTAATGACTATAAAGCTACTACATAAGAGAGGGTAGTTCTTATTAATACATACCTAAATTATGTGTATATGTAAAAATATGAAGTTTCCCATTACAAGAAATCAAAAGTCAACTCAAGAAGCAACAATAATGCAAAGTTTTTATAGACATTTCCTCCAAGTATAAGCAAATACTGATGGATGTATGGAAAATATTTAGTAATATTATCAAGTAGCACCATTTAATTCAAGTGAAATAGTGACATACAATCCATAGAAGAATATTAATGCTTAAATGCTGAATAGGCCATGTGCTCAAAGAATGTGTTTAACTCAGGAGCCTCTTTGCTTTTTTGGTATGTCTATGACAAAAGAGTCATTTTGTAAAAGAATTTTGGAAAATTATAAGATCAAAAACCTATTAAAGCTATCATTGGACAGTATATTTGCCATTCACACTCTTAGTAGGACAGTAAAGGACTTAATATAAAGAAAAACTAAAGTCATTCCTTAAAGGGTTCATGATCATGTTATTTGTAGCTTTAAACACAAAGCCACTCAAAAGAAATAATGATCCTTACATAGACAAATGCATCCTATTTATTCCTTAGATTTCTCTTTCATAGAGTGAAAATAACACCCCACAGTTGATGGGCCAGTCTCCCCATTAGAAGGCTGAGCAAAGGAAACATGGATCATTATCTGCTTAGGAAGATCAAAATTCCAAATCATTATTTTTAATAGCTGAGTAATACTCCATTGTGTAAATGTATCACATTTTTTGTATCCATTCCTCTGTTGAAGGACATTTGGGTTCTTTCCAGCTTCTGGCTATTATAAATAAGGCTGCTATGAACATAGTGGAGCATATGTTAGAGCATCTTCTGGGTATATGCCCCACAGTGGTATAGCTGGGTCCTCAGGTAATGATATGTCCAATTTTCTGAGGAACAGCCAGATTGATTTTCAGAGGTTGCACCATTTTGGAGTCCCACCAACAATGGAGGAGTGTTCCTCTTTCTCCACATCCTCACCAGCATCTGCTATCACCTGAGGTTTTGATCTTAGCCATTCTGACTGGTGTGAGGTGGAATTTCAGGGTTGTTTTGATTTGCATTTCCCTGATGACTAAGGATGCTGAACATTTCTCTAGGTACTTCTCGGCCATTTGAATTTCCTCAGTTGAGAATTCTTTGTTAAGCTCTACACCCCATTTTTTAACAGGATTATTTGGTTGTCTGGAGTCTAATTTCTTGAGTTCGTTGTATATATTGGATATTAGCCCTCTATCAAATGTGGGATTGGTAAAGATCTTTTCCCAATCTGTTGGTTGATGTTTTGTCCTATTGACAGTGTCCTTTGCCTTTCAGAAACTTTGCAATTTTATGAGATCCCATTTGTCAATTCTTGATTTTAGAGCATATGCCATTGGTGTTCTGTTCAGGAACGTTTCCCCTGTGCCCAAGTATTCAAAGTTCTTCCCCACCTTCTCTTCTATTAGTTTCAGTATATCTGGTTTTATGTGGAGGTCCTTTATCCAATTCGAAAAATTCTTAGATAAATGGATGAAACTAGAAAATATCATACTGAGTGAGGCAACCCAGTCACAAAAGAACACACATGTTATTCACTCACTGATTATTGGATATTAGCCCAGATGCTTGAAATATCCAAGATTCAACTCACAGACCACATGAAGCTCATGAAGAAGGAAGACTTAAGTCGGGATGCTTAGAAGGAGTAGCAAAATACTAAAGGGAGCAAATATGGAGAAAGTGTGGGACCGAAACTGAAGGAGAGGCTGTCTGGAGACCATTCCACCTGGGTATCCATCCCATGTGCAGTCATCAAAGGTAGACGCTGATGTGGATGTCAGAAAGTTCATGCTGACAGGAGCCTGATATAGGTGTGTCCTTAGAGATCTGCCAGAGTTTGACATATTCAGAGGCAGATGCTCACACCTAACCATTGAACTGATCAAGTGGTTCCCAATGGAGGGCTTAGAGTGAAGACTGAAGGAGCTGAAAGGGTTTGTGGCCTCATGAGGAGAGCAACAATACCAACCAACCAGAGCTCCTAGGGTCTAAACCACCAGCCTGGGAGCACTTAGGGTGGGCTCCAGGGCTCCAGCTGTATATGTAAGGGAGGATGGTCCTGTTGGGCATAGGTGGGAGAGGAGATGTTGGTCCCATGATGGCTGGATGCCGTGTGTGTGGGAATTCGAGGATGGAGAGGTGGGAGGTGGGGTAGGTGGGAGGTGGGGTAGGTAGGGGCATATCCTCAGAGACGCAGGAGGAGGGGGGATGAGATAGGGGTTTCTTGCGGGGGGGGATGGAGTAAGGAGACAACATCTGAAATGTAAATAAAATATCCAATAAACATAAGCCTAAACAAAATTCCAAATCTCATTTATGATATTAGTAGTGAGCAGAATGGCTATCTTTAGAAAAGTCTCTGGGAGAGCAAGGCTTGCTTCTAATGGACACAGGGAACACAGCTTACAACAGCTTAGGGGCCCAGAGTTGAAGACAGAATTATTGAGTCACATTAATTAGTAGTTTGTTGAGAGAAGTGGCTCTGAATGTGAGAACCATTAGAAGGACATCATCAACCAGATTCATTTACACATGTTCACATACTTGTGGAACACAACCAATATCATGTGGCTTGGTCCCTATTTTACACTTGAGACAGAATCTTTAAGTGAACCTTGAATTCATAACTGTAGCTACTCGGTCTGGGTGGCCACAGCCGTCTGTTTCCACCGCTCCAGTGCGTGGAAAGACACATGCACTGGGAAACCAGCTGTTAGCATGGGTGCATGGATGAAAACTCAGGCTCTTACACTTGCATGACAAACATGTTACCTAGTTAGCCATCTCATGGTCACAGCTCCTGATCGTTAAATACCAAATCAAATTACTATGGCAAATCCTCTTAGCAGAGAACATCTGTAATTTGTAAATGCTGATAGCATATGTATGTCCTTGATTATTTAAAGTACTTTGGTTTGATCAGATAATGAACTATCTGGAAGCAGAGAACACAAATATATTTTTTTCTTTATCTGTAGCCTTGACGTGCATACAACCAATAGCACATAGGCTACAGGCAGTATTTGTTTGAATATTTTACTCATTTATTGAAAAGGGAAACAAGCAGCTTTATCAAATGCATATGGGTCCACTGGTTGTTTCTCGTGCCAATCAGGGAAATACACATACATACAGTAACCAGTATGAAAAGCCTATAGCATGGTAGACATTTTAGATGTTTGAGATTACTCAATATCTGGCAAATTCATACATAGAAAAACTTGTCTGCCGTCATACAGACTATATTTACTATACAGCATCCTGAAGTTCATTTTTTTGTTTTTAACTTCAATAAACAGATACACATATATGATATATAATCATTATATATATATATATATAGCCATACACATATAAAATAATGTATTATCATATATATATAGGCAATGTATTATATATGTGCATGTATGTGTATCCACATATGCATACAAATTTAATATGCATATAATATAAATGTACATTTGAATATAATATAAATTTAGCCTGAAATCAGGCTAAATTAGAAACTGAAAAAAAACTGAGTCCATGTAGTGAAAAGGAGGTGGATTTAATAAGCTTAAACATATCTATATAATGAACTATAACTTTGAAATCATCAATAAAATTTTCCAAAGAACTTTCTTAACTATTATGGATTAAAGCATAAATACTGTGAGTTTTATCACAGTACTATCATGGCTTAATAAACATATATCTGAAACTTGTTCTGTTAATAAGAGATTGAGGAAGAGAATGAGATATGAAAATTGAAAGCCTTGGTATCCAAATCAATATGCTGTGTCTGATACCTGGAGGCTTTCTTTGCAAACTTTGCCAAAGAGTTTGGTCTCTACCTTTAGAATCAGATAGCCTGAGAAATAGTCTCTTGTCTCCTATTAAATAACCAGCTGACCTTGTGCAGTTCCCTAGCCTCTGAGATTTTCAATTTTCTTATCTGTAAACCTGATTGGATAACAAAACTTGAAAGGATTTCTCTTAGCTATATCTTATAAAACTTTATAGGCAGAGAGGTATGTCATAAACTGTAGCTGCACAAAGAGTGATGCATGTTAATTCTGAGCAGTAAAATCTGTTGACAGTGTGAGAAAACAGAGAAGGAGTATGAGGCAGAAACCAAGTGTTTCGAATCTAAATTTCACAGAGATCCCTTTGTGTAGAAGGGGGAACAAACACAATTTGGAATTAAATTCATCTAGTGTGTCTAGCCTGCTTTCTGGATGTCTATTTGAATATCAGTGCCTGTGACCAAGTTGTGGAAAATGTTTCCAAACATCTCCCAGTTGTCTTAAGACTTGTCCAATATGGAGCGGATGTGCTATTAGCATTAATTGATAGAGCTATAATAAATATACTACGCGCTGCAACCTCTTAACTGGACACAGGTTCTGGTAGTAAGAAAAACAAGTATAATGTAGTGAGATTCGGTATAGGATCCTTAGGAAGCTCATGTCCAGAAGGCCTGTGCTGAGGTGGTAAGTACCATAGCAATGTTATTTCTCTTTGATTTAAAACTGAAATGGCAGCGTAAAATACATGAACAAACCAGACATTTTATAAGCAATGACACGTGTCTGATATGCTGGCAAATAGTAGCGTCAGCAAATTCTGCATGGGTAATTGGTTGTCATTGTGCATATTCACAACAAATTGGGCCTTTTGCTCCTAATTTAAATACCCATTTTTGCCTAATTATGTTGTGTATTTACATTTCACATTATCTTTGTTAACACGTGGAAATCCAGCTGGTGACCTAGCAGGAAGTCCCTTGAAGCTATAACTCTTTTAATTACCTACCCAGGAGCAAGAGTGGTTTGAATTGAGAGGTAGTCAGAATGGGCTTAGAGAAAGGATGCTGCAACATCCTACAGATGTGCCAGACCCAGTGCTTTTGACTTGTTTATTATTTTGGTGAATAAGATTAGTCCTTGTTGAATATTTTACAGTAGTTAGAAGAAAGTGTTGTATATTCAGATTGAGCTGAGTTCAAACACAAGCTGGAACTTTAACTGGTTTGTATCTTGGTCCTTCTGTGTCACAGAGTGTCCTGTATTAAAATGTTTAAATAATGATATCTATCGAAACTCAAAGGGCGAACAAAGAGAGAAGTTGTGAGAACCTGTGGAAATTAAAATACAGGACATGTTATATTATTTTATGATTTTATTATATTTTTTTGCTCATAATGAGAAAAAAAATTACCCAATTTTTTAGATGTAGCACATTTACCAATATTTATTAGTAATAAAAAAAACATTAATTCCCATTATAAATCAAAAGTTTTTATTAATTTTATGCTTTCTGTTATTATTAAATATGCCCTTATCTCTGCGTTGTGTTTATGGAACTGAAGAGCAGGCTCATTGGTTAAGAGCTAGGATTGCTTTTATAAGGGGCCCAAAGCTCATTCCCACCCTTGTTGGGCATATTACAATCTCCCATAACTCCAGCTTCTGACTATATCACACCTTTATCGAGGGCAAGAGTGTTCACATATACACACATCTAAACACAGACATACATATATACATTGTTGTGTTTTATAAAAAAGAAATAGAAGACAGGGATATTTTTGATGGAGGCAAGGTATGGTGTGGGGGAAGGGGGTGCCTCTGCGGGCCCATGCTGAGGGGGCCCTTCCCCCTGCGTTTATTTATGGTATGAGGGGGTAGTAGAGACAGAGAAAGGCAGAAAGAGAGAGAGAGAGAGAAAGAGAGAGAGAGAAAGAGAGAGAGAGAGAGAGAGAGAGAGAGAGAGAGAGAGAGAGAGAGAGAGAAAGAAAGAAAGAAAAAAAAAGAAAGAAAGAAAGAGAGAAAAAGAGAGTAGAGGAGTAGAGGCCAGTAATGAGTATATGGACAGAGATGAGGAAGAGGAATGGTGAGAGAAGGGACAGAGAGGGAAGAGAGGAGGAGAGGAAGAGGAAGAGAGTGAGGAGGGGGCAAGCAGTCCTTTATACTGAGTCAGGCATACCTGGCTGCTGCCAGGTAACTGTGGATGAAGCCTAGAAGAAATGCCAACATACACAAAATTTGAAAATAGATATAAAATATTTCTTAAATTATTTTTAAAAGATAGTAATCTATCTTGGTGTGCTAATGATGTGCTTAAAGGATTTTAAATATTGTTATGTAATCATTTTAATGAAAGTTATGATGTCATTTAGAAAATTGATTAATCTTGATTTTTGAAAATTAAACTTCAAAGAAGACACTGAAGTATGTCAAGATGCTTAGCAAAAAGTAAAGGCAAAGTAGTTTGTGTGCTATACCATAGGATTCAAATGCTGACAGCATAGATTAAAGATAGTAAAACATTCTTCAGCTTATGACTGGACAACACTCATCAGAAGTCATACACATTTAAATATTGCACTTACAGGGCAATATGGCACAGTGTATCTCAGAATACTGGCCTTCTCTTACAGATAGGCAAAGTCACCTTAATCTGAGACAGATTTATGATGAAACTTCACTATAACACATGATTTATTAAGAAAGACTACTGAAAATGCAAAACAAAATATATGTGTGTGCTCATGCTAGTATTATCTGAATGAGAACCTTCTCAATCAACCTAGTTTTATTATGTTTTGAGAATATAATTACATCACTTAGCTCTTCCAGTTCTTCCCACCATTTCCTCGCGTATACCAAATCTCTCATTTAAGCTAATGATTTTTATTTTATGTGTTCTTGTGTGTGTGTGTGTGTGTGTGTGTGTGTGTGTGTGTGTGTGTAACAGAGAGAGAGAGAGAAAGAGAGACAGAGAGAGAGAGAGACTGTGAGTATTGTCTTATCAAAGATAATGGTAGTCATTTGTATCACCTCTCTTAAAAATAAATATGAAAATAAATGTTTCAGTTTAAGTCTTCATCCTGTTGACCAAGATCATGATAGTATATATTATGCAACTGACCTCCATACTCTATAGAATAAAAGCTATTATCCCTAGATTGCAGTAAAGAAATCTCATGGAAAATAAAAGTAGAGGTTCACATATCCCAAACATTTCGCTGACATTTAGGCTAGAGATCCAGGGGCACTTTGCAACTGAGACGTGACTAATCACAAGCTCTGTTGATGTGGACATTTATTTGTCCATTGCTAGCTCAGATAAGAAATATTTTCATAGGATTGAGTTGCCGGGGAAGGTTTTACCTAATATCTGGCTGATATGTTGTGTTAGAGCATCTTAAGAGACTCAGGGAGTATTTCTCCTACCTTTAGGAAACACACTTAAATTTAAAGAGACTGCATCCAATACAAAGTGAGGAAAGAACTGGACATGCCTTCCTGAAATCTGGTTGCACCTCTGCCATTTTGTGCTCTATCATGTAACCTATTATTTTCTTTTCCCATTTTAAGGTAATTAATATTGAATATCTGCAGACTGCAATTAAAAGTCTCTCTGATTTAAATCTAGAAAGCAAAGCACATCACCCACAATTACATGGATGTTTAGTTGTTAAGGTTGGAGTCAAACACACTTTGTTTTTCAGAAACTTCTTACATTTGTATAATTCTATTTGTCTGTGTTTGCTAATGTCAACTCTATACTTTAGTGAAACATGAAAATTTTCTCAATCTAGACCAATTCTGAATAGCTTTCTCCACTTTTTCTCTTCTGGAAGTCTCAACGGTTTATAGTTTTATTGATTTTATTTTGTATGTGTATGTGTATGAGTACATGCCATGGGGTACATTTGGAGGTCCCTGAATCACCATGAGAGTCAAATATCTCAATAGGTTGTAGACATGAGAGACTACATTTTTTTTAGTTCAGACTTCATCTTAGAAAACCTGACCTAAGTTTAAACTCAAATAAACTAATGGGTTAGTAACAAGCTTCAGATTCCACGTTAGCCTCCCAGAAAACCTGAGCCTAGCTCCAGTTTCCATGCTACTCTCCACAAGACCTGTGTCTCCAGGTTATTCTCCCCCAACAAATCCAACGTTTAGCACCAATTTTCAGGTTAACTCCCAAGAAATCTATACCTCCACATTACACGCCCACCTCTTGCCTAACAGCTACCAATTAGGAAAAAATCAGCAGTTAATTTATGATTTGGATCCCAGCACCAGCCAATTGTGATAAAGGCCACAGTATCACTGCAAGTAGGTGCTTGCCAGGCTAAAGACCCTTACCCCTTACTTGTCAATTTCTATAAATCTTTGTCCCAGTGAGTGTTTGGTGGTGCTTTTTCTCCAAAGGAACCATCATACCTGTCTGAGGTGAGTCAAGCCCAGGTTAGCTCAAAAAAGACCCTGATGTGATTACACTGGATTCGGTATCTGACTGGTCTTTTGGAGTTCATGAACGTTTCGGCACAATAGATAGAGAGTTCAGGTGTTCAGGCATGGCATCAGATAGCTTTGGTTCACAAGCTGTGGACCATAATGCCAGCCCAGATTCACAATTGTGAGTATTAGGCTTGCACTCTATTTTTGGTTGACTGATTTTTGACAATTATGATAGTAATAAAAAAAGAGAAACTGATAGCCTTTACTTTTAATATAGTGTTACAATAAATGGATTTCTATATGCAGAAAAAATGAAACTGGATCATATATATATGAATATATCATATAGATATATCATATATGAAACAGTTGACTAAAAATGCTCATTCCTCTATATGCTTGTGTCATATTATCTTGATTTATTTTAGACATATAAGAATAAAATGGGAAGATTCAATAAACACTTTCAAAAGAAGAGCCACACTATTCAATATGAAAATGACAAAATGTTCAACATTCCTAATCATCTTGGGATTACATATCAATGCCAAACTATGGTATCATCTCCTCCTCTCAAAAGACACAAGGTAAGTAATGCTGAAAATAATATGGAAAGGTTTCCTTGTGCACCATGAATGGGGATGTAAGATGGTGGTGCCATTGTGGAAAACTGTAGAGCATCTACAGAACAGCTACAGCATAGCTGAAACATGATCCAGTATACACATGCCCTTCTCTGTATACAAAGGATTTCAAGTCAGCATAACTATTGTATTTATTGGACTCCCTTCTTCATGTCAGCATTTATGTGTAGTCAAGATGTAAACTTGAGCTAAATATCCACCAATGGGAGAATAAAAATGCTACATCTTCCAATGGAATATTTATCATCCTTCAAAAGGAAGAAAATTACATCGTTCATAATGAGTTGAGTGATACTTAGAGATATGTGCATAAGATATACACAGAGCAATAGGAAAGATTCTCTCAGATTATAAAAATCTAACTATTCAAATTTTCAGTACCGAAGTACAACAGTAGTTATTGGAGCCTGAAGAAAGACATGGTATTCAATCCACATGACTCAGTGTTATGAAGTTTCAGTATTACAAAGACTTTTTTACATCAATTGCATACCTTTTGATTATAATTAATAAAACTCTAAATTTTAATGTTGCTAAGACAGTAAAATGTAAAAGTTCTCTAGACTGCAGAAGATGAATAGTTGTTGTAATGGATAATTGCTTTGAAATGTACATTGTAAATAATTATTAAAACACAAGGATGTATTTGTTATCTGAATACAAGTTTAAAGTATTCCAAACTCAAAATGAGCAAGAAAAATACATTTGAAAAATTAGTAAACATTTCTTTCATCCTAATATAATAACAAATGGATAAAATATAGCCCAGAACACTTACCATAAATACCTACTTTTACAATAAGATTTTTTTATAAATGATAAATACAGACTTTTAGAACAGATTATTGAATAATCACCCTGATAAAGTAGCATTGTTTAAACAGACCATCATTTTTGATACAAAGCAAAAATGCCTTCATACAGATGTCTGAATTCTGCTTTTACATAGGAAAAACTAGTGACTAGAACTCACTACTGACTACTGACATTCAGGAACATGAAGAGGAACAGAGTCTGGACGAGTTACAAGGAAAATAGACAGTTGAACTGTCATGTTTGTAGGTTGTGATAAATAAGTTGTTGTTATGTACAATACTACTAAGAAGCTAGAAATTAGGATGTATTAGTGGACTTGCAGTTTATTCTTTTGATTTGGGGATAAGCAAATTCATGTATATAGACATGTAGATATAAAAATATACATGCTATTTTGAATATTATAAATATCCTTAAGTTACCTCAAAAATCTCAAGCCCATGTTATTGTAAAGCAAGACTGTCAGCATGTTACATTGCCAGTAGAACAAGCAGATTACAATGCCTAAGATAGAGGTTTTCCCAGAGGAGGTGATTTGATTCCCTATTTGATGTTAGAAGGTCCATGGATTCTGGAATATTTCATGGAGTGCTCTTAAACATCATACCATGGTGCGATAATATTTCACTTTAACTGTAGGTCTGGGAAATACAAATGGAGATGTTGGATTAGAAATATACGAGGTGTACTGGACAGGGGGTGTTTTGATTTTGAATGCAGAGGATCTCAAGAAAATATGTTCTCCCCTGAAATTCTTTCCTTATGGTTTTAGATCCATAGTCTTTGCTACAGGAGACACAGTGTTATCTTGATTAATGCCTCTATCATAAAAAGATGATGAATGAGATCTCATGTTCATTCTGGCTCTTACTCAACTCAAGATGATCAAAGTAAATATATTTTATTTTGATATGAATGTGTGTTTTATGTTGTGTAATGTGAACAGTGACACATTTAGAGAGTTGCTGCACTTTTATAAATGCCTAGAAACAAAAAAGAATTTTCTTCTAGGGTCAAGGTCTTTTGTCTTCTATATGACATGTTTTATTTTCTTTCTAAGTTAACATGATTGTTACAAAGCAAGAAAATTCATTCTCTTTCTAATACCCACTCATGGAGTATTTTGAAAAATCAAAGAAAGATGTTAGCACTTTTTGTGTAAACAAAACCAGATACTATTTTTCTACATGTCTGCTCTTCTAGGTTGATGTTTTAAACTTCTTAAAAATGTCTTCCTGATTATCTATTGCAGTGACCATTTGATACTCCTGCCCTAAATAAAAAAGGAAATTACAAGCATTAATTGACTGTGGCTACAATGTGAGTAGTAGCTGCCTCGAATTCTTGCAGCTATTACTTTAGCACCTTAATGAACTATAGACACACACGTTTTACATGTCTGTATAATTTACAACTTTACATTGCTTTAGGCAATGTAAATTTTTACATGATAGAAACTTAGTTTTTAATAAAGTTGTTGTTATATCAGATTGTGATACTAAGCAGTCATGCAAAACAAATATTCTGCAGTTAAAAATATCTACCTATGCTTTCAAATTGTAAAAAACTTTACTCAAGCAACAATTTTGATTCAAATACATTCTTATCAAACAAAAAAATCCACTCTAAACTTTCTATTATTATTTAGAATAAATTATGAACTCTGGAACACTTATTAGCCCATCATTGAAATGTATTGTCGTAAGAACGTGAATATTATGGAAAAAAATATTATTGACTCATCCTGTGCATGGGTTTGGAGTTGTTTCTTTAATTTTGATGGGATAGAAGACAACCGTATTATTATGAGCAACTGCTTTTTTATGACCTAACCATGCAATTGAAAACCAGCTTAAAGTGGTTACCTGAAGCATTTTATTTGATTGAATTTATATGATAAGACTTGAAAATCCCGTTTCTTGCTGACACAATAAGTAATAAGTAAACAAATAAATATCAGTAAATAATCTTCATTTTGATAGCCTAAGCTCTTGGAATTGAGCATCCCATTTCAATCTTACTATACCATACTTTCATTATAAATATTCAGGCAGTGGTAGTACTAAATTTTAAGTATGTATATATGTCACTATACTTATATTTAAAATCTTGAAGTTCTACAAATCTAGTAACACATATTAATACTATGTATCTGGTTTTATACAGAACATCTATTCCTGGCCACAAAAGGAGACAGTCATTTCTGTCTTAATGGAGTCAAGGATGGAAAGTCTATAGAAATGCACAGACAGGTTGCCCATAGAGAATAAAGTTGCACTTAATGGAATATTGCCAACACAGTTTCAAAGGTCATAAATAAAAAGTGATGGAAATAGCAAAGAAGGTGACAGACTTCATTTCCATAGGGGCAAATAGAGTGGTGACATTTTAACAACAGTTATGTAACATTTTCTCAAAATTCCATTTTTAAATGGGACATTAGAGATGACTTTTGTTAAAAAGAAAGAAATGTTCAATCTGAATGAGATAATGCATTATAAGCTAACCCCTTGAAATTCAAGAAGAAAATGAATCTTCAGTTGAATAAACTACACATGATTTGGAAAGTTCAGGAATTTTGTTTTTGTCAAACAACATGAAAACAATTCTTGGGGGGCACCTCACTTTTAGAATAATTCACTAGCTCCAATTGTACAGGTTGGTTATCTGATATCTCTAATGTGATAGCTTGTGGGGGATTTTGAGAATTAATTGTGTTATGGGGGATAGTATCCGGTTTGTCCTAATGTGACAAGATGTTTGAAGCCATCTTTCTCTTTCTTCAGTTTTTCTATTTTACCTTCTGCTATGTAAGGATTCAATTCAAAAGTAGCTTGAGTGAAGGATGGTGCTGAATCAGGTATCAGATCTGTCAGAGCCTTGACTTGGAATACGTAGCCACTTGAACATTAAGAAAATTTATTTCTGTTACATATAAATTATCCAAACTCTGATATCTATTATAGAAGTTCATCCGGTTTAAGACAGGGTATTATGGATCCAACTTGATCTTTCCAAGATTTCTGCATTGAAGTCCTTAACCCCAAGTGCCACCAGGCTCATGGCAGTATTTGAACTCTACTTCAAGAAAAGTAACTAAAGTGATATGATAGGAATATTGTGTTTGCATGTATCCAATTTCACTTGTGTTCTTGCAAGAAGACACAGCAAGAAAATATGTGTGAAGACACTCAAACAAGATAGTTTTTTTTAAAGGAATGTAGACAAGATTCAGTATAAATAAGCCCTTCCAGCAACTTTATCATGGAATTCTAGACTCAAGAATGATGACATCATTAATTTATATTTTTAAGGCACATGGTGTTACAATTCTCTGCCAGCCCTAGCTGATTATGACAATACTATTCGTATATGGTTTTCTCATTAGACTTTGATCATTCATTCAGTCACTGGATGGAATCCCTGAAAGCCTGCCCCTCCCTAATTTAAATTCTAATGACAAGATTCTCAGTGTCAAAAGTATATAAAATTAACACAGGAGCCTTCAGGTTACTTCTAGCTCAGTATTTGCAAAACGTTTCCATGCAAAATAAATAGTACTTTGATTGACTAAGGAAGTCAAGACAGGTGCTTCAATTTCACATATAACTAATCCCATAACCATCTTTCAGTTCCTCTCATATCTTTTTATATCCATTTAGAATATCTCTGTATACCCTCTTTTTTTTTTCAGAAGGATCTAAATTACTTTGGAAATAAACGCTATACATAGTACACTGGATTATAGAAATGAATCTATAAGCTCTGTTCTGTTTATCACCACATGGCTTTGTCCCTGTATCTACTCACTCACTTCCATGAGAAAATCAATTTTGGCTAGAAATTTGGGCTTAGGCAACTGAAGCTTTATTTATTTAAAACATACTTTAGCTTCAACTCTTGTCCCATAAGCTCATATAGCAAATAAGATCATAGTTCTATACCTATTCTATAACTTCTTCATAAAGTGTCCCAAAGAATAATTCAGATCAGGTGAAGTTTTCACTTTCACATTATCTTTTCCATGATTTAATTCACAAAACAACTCCCATTTTTTGCATTAATATTTAGACTCTCTGGCTTTTTACTGTGTTGCCGCCTACTACCTTTATACATTTTTATTACCATTTCTATATGAGATGTCAATTACTAGTGCTCTTCTATCAAAGTATGCAACACATAAATTGAAAAAGAATTACATTCATATGTTGAACAAACTTCTTAGTTTGTAATTAAAATAATATATACTTCATCATTTTTATCATTCACTTTGGCCTCTATTGCCTTAGAACTTCATCTTATCTCAACTTAAATTTATACATAAAATGATAAAGGGAATCCTTTTAGAAAGTGTTTTTTGTTTTTCAATAAATTCACAGTTTGTATGTGGGGAGAAGGGAAGCAAGAAAAACAAGTGACCATGGTAAGATATAGTAAGCATCAGGACAGGAATGCTAACTCAAATCTGTGCAGTAGACAAGGGACATTCAATCCATCATGGGAAAATTAGTGTCTTTCTAAGGAAGGTGGAGAATGTGGACCTTCAAGCAGAGAATGGAGAGATTAGAGTGAACTGCAGTAAGACTGGGGCTTGAAGAAAAACAACAAACTAAATTTTCTGAAGCCTTCCATGTCATTGTTTGACAGGCACCAGATGGTTATGAAGCGATCAATATAAGCTTGGCTTTTACTTTAAGATGCTTTCTACCTTTCTAAGAATCTTTGAAATGGAGAATAACAAGTCCAAGTTTACTCTTCAAATGCAGAGCTAAAACACAGGCCTCGGTCCTCGGAATTATAGGTCAACTGCATCTTGACACCCTTAATCTACGTTTCCTCTCTTCTTTTTGATCTTAGTCTTTGTACTGGAGGATGTAAGTGCGCTGGAGGGGTTTCAGCTTTTTGTGTCCTGAAACAACAATTTGGACAGAAACACATAAGTAGTAAGAAGCAAAGAGAAAACATCTGTTTAAAAGAAATTAGGCTTCTGAAGGAAGAATGGAGCAGGAATAGAGAAATAGGGTAGCATCCCTGTTGTAATGCTATATAAGGGCTGTGGCTTTTATGGCAAATTGTGTTCACTTTTGGTGTTATTTATAAAGAACATGCACTTCATGTATGCTTTATCTCTTAAAAGCAACTTCTTACTAGTATATTAAAGCTTCACCAAGGGATATGCATTTTATTATTATAGTTTATCATAAATTATCCCCAGGTATGCTGAGAGTAATTGTCTCCTGTCAGGCATACTTGCTTTAATAAATTCTGGTCAGTCTTGTCTTAGAGTTTCTAGAATTCAGTTTTGCTACTGGGTTTTGTTCGTGCTAATTTTGCAGACTTTCTGATGATATACATGGGTAGTTTAATCATTTTCCTCAATAACTAAATGAGAAACTGTCCTATTCATATGTTTAATGTTTTTTTCTCAGTTGGCCTTATTCTTCTGTTTAGGGTGATACTCTTTTATAATCATTGAGAAAATAAAAGCAAAGTTTTTAATCATAGGAGAAGAATGTTATAAATGATAATTTTGAAATAATTTGAATCCCAGGGAAGCAGAGATCACAGGCTAAACACTCATGAAGAAGAAAGGGCATTTGGAGTACACAGAGAATGAAATCACTATCACTTAAATCATTAAATCATTTAAAGACTCATCAGGATTCATTGCATCCTCTCTCACTGAGGCCAGACAAAGCAGCCTAGCTAGGAAAAAGAGATCCAATGGCAGGCAACAGAGTCAGAGACAGCCCCCTCTCCAAGAAACCCACATCAAGACCAAGCTGCACACCTGCTACATATCTGTAGGGGGCCTAGGTCTAGTCCATGCATGTTCTTTGGATGGTGGTTAAGATTGTATGAGACTTCATGTACCCAGCTTATTTGGTTCTGCAGGTCTTCTTGTGATGCCCTTGACCCTTCCAGCTTTCTCAGTCTTTCCCCTTATTCTTTGACAAGATGCCCTAAGCTCTACCTGATGTTTGGCTGTGGACCTCTGCATCAGTGTCCATCAGTTGTTGTATGAAATCTATCAGATGACATTTGTGATAGGTTCCTGTCAGCAAGCATAAAAGAGGTTTATTAATAGTGTCAGAGTTAGTTCTCCCCTATGGGGCGGGTCTCAAGTTAGGTCTCAAGTCATTGGTTGGCCATTCCCTCATTCTCTGCCCCATCTCTAACCATGTACATCTTGTAAGCAGGGGAAATTTTGAGTCAAAAGTTTTGTGAGTGGTTTGGTGTCACCCTCCCTCCAGTGGTAGTACTGATGAGACTTGATGGACCAGGGTGGATTGTTACCTATGGGTATTCCTCTGAGGAAAAGGGGAGGAGGGAATTGGAGAAGGGGCTGGGACTGCAGGATTGGGAGGCAAGGAGAGAGAGGCACTGAAATTAGGATGTAAAGTGATTAAATAAATGAATTAATAAAAATATAAATAATAAATAAAATACACTAAAATGTAAACAAAAATATATTAAAGACCATTGATTAATAAATCTAAGTAAATGAATGTGCTTATCTCTAGAAATACAATCAATAGACTTTCATACTTTGGAAGAAATATGATAAATTTTAATTTAATCTTGTTTTGTAAAAATAAGAATAATAATATAAATAATATAAAGAATAATATATAAGAATATATATAAAGAATAATATATAAGAATAATATATAAGAATAATATATATATAAGAATATATATATATAAGAATATATATAAAGAATAATAATATAAAGAATAAAATATAAATAATAAATAAAATACACTAAAATGTAAACAAAAATATGTTAAAGACCATTGATAAATCTAAGTAAATGAATGTGCTTATCTCTAGAAATACAATCAATAGACTTTCATACTTTGGAAGAAATATGATAAATTTTAATTTAATCTTGTTTTGTAAAAATAAGGAGAAATGGCCAACAAAGAGCTTAGTAAAACTGCTTACTGGAAACCTTGCTCATCTGAGTCTGTGTCCCATGACAAACCTGGTAGAAGGAGAGAAACGACTCTGGAACGCTGTCCTCTGATTCCACAGAAAAATTTTTGCATGATGGTTCCCTTCCCCAAGCAAACAGGTAACAAACAAGCGAACACCACACTCAGACAATAGAACTGGAAAGTGGAATCAGTTTATATAAAAAGCATAGTTTTGATAGAAAGGCTGGATTAACTCCCATGCTTTTGCAGGAAATATCACTGCCTGTCTAACGATTATATTATGTTCCTAATAAAATAACCCATATGTGCAAAATGGATGTGTCACACCAAGAGAAAATGTTTAAAATGCCAAGAAAATACCACAACAAATGCTGGAAAATGCTTAGCTGAAGGTTTCACTTTGCAAATTCTTTTGATGTCCCACTAGGCCCATATTTCTGATGTGGCAAAAGCGAGGGTCCTGTTTTTGATAAAGAAATATTGTTAGCATGTATTTTTACATCTACTCAGTTTATATTTAATCAGAAACTTAGCTGTTATGGTTGGTAATTTTTAGAAGTACATGTTTCAAAACATGGTCTTGTGAATAGGCTTATTAGAGGCACAGGGCTTGATTATTGCCAAGTCATAGTTTTAGTTCCTCCCTGTCATTAACTTGGCTTTTCTAGTTTTCATTATACAGGATGAAGTTTTAGAAGATCGAACTTCACTTTTCTCTTTGATCTAAGATCTCACTTTTTTGTAAATATTCATTCATCAAATTTTGCCTGTTTGAGTCTCATAGGGATTTGATTTGCATCAATTCAATAATCTATCTGATAGGAATGCACATTACCTCTAGCTTTAATCTTTCATTGTGACATTCTTTCTGAGCTTCTGCAAAGTCAATGGGAACATTTTGCTTTATAGAAGACTTTGGTTACTTGACAGCTTATATGTACCCCTAAATTTCTAGCTCGTTTAATTCTTCTCAATAGTTTGGGTTTTTTCATAATATTTATTTATTTGATTATTTATTTATTTAAGTAAACAATTAGTTTGAACATTTGCCAATTCTGGAAGATAAAAAGGTAAGTATGAGAAATTATAAAATACACTGAAGAGATGGCTCACTCATTAAGAGTCTGGATGAAGGTTTGATCCTGGCACCTGCAGAGTGCCTCATGACTATTTGTAATCCCAGTTTCAAGAGACCCCACACACTCTTTTGACCCTACTGAGCATCCAGACCTTCATGTAGTACACAGACGTCAATGTAAACAAAACACCCATATACATAAAATAATTTTTTGAAAAAATTAAAATGCCACCAGTAAGAGGGCTAAACAGATAACGATGCTTGCTGCCACCAAACACAGCCTGTTTTTAATTCTTAGGAATGACACAATAGAAGGTGATACCACAATCTTACAGATTTTCTTCAAATCTCTACACATTTTTATGAAGCATATATGAGCCAACATGCATGCCCAAGTGTGTGCATACACCACTGTACCATAATCTCTACTACATAAATGAAGACGACGTCATAAATGAAATTCACACAAATGGTCTAGCAATGCTGGGAATTATTCTGTTTTGTTTTAGTTTTTCCTCTGCATAAATAAGGTGGTTGATTTATGGGTATCTGTTTTGGTAAAAATTTTTATATTTTAACATTTAAAAATCAGAATTTTAAGTAATAAGATTTTAATTAGTTACATAAATATTTTAATCAATTTGTTGAAGTAATGTTTATTTCTATTTTAAAGGATATCATATGGTGAAGGCCAAAGTTTTAGTGTTCTTTTTAATAGTTACAAAAATAAGAAAATAATGAAAACATGGCGAGGCATTTAATATAGATCAACTAGGAAAAAAAGTTATGTTAGTAAAGATTCAATTTAAGTGAAAATTCTTGATATTTATCTTCTAATTGTAACAACCTGAAAATTTGATAGGATTAACGGTCCATTTACTGCACATGAGAATAGAACAAAATAAGATGGAATACTAGAAAAATTGCATAAGGGGAAATTAGAATTTTAAAAAAGGAAAATGGAAGAGTGCAAAATATTGGAGAATTGATAAGACAGCTCAATATGTGCAAATGATGACCAGAGCCAAAGAACGATAGCAGGGAAGAACATGGGGAATTGGTGAGAAGGAGGAAGGATTCGCTGTCAGATTGGAGTAAGGCTATGACTTACTGCAACATTCAAAAGAAAACTACACTAGGCACATTGAGTAAAGCTACTAACAACAAAACCCACAGGGAAGCACATGAGAAGTAAGGCAATGTGCTGTGGGATTCAGGTAGACTGTCAGCTTACATCACACTTAATTCATACCACTAGGAAGAAACAGAACATTAATAACCTATTTGTTTCATTGATAAAATGTGAAATTAAATATGAAAGACTTTTCTCACTATCAAAAAATAACATTAGAATGCCATTAGATCCATATTAAAGGAAAGATTAGAAGATGGTGGAGATTCTCAAAAAGAAAGTATAATTGGTTTATGTTTAGAGATTTTTTTTATTGTGTTTGGTTTTTTTGTTTGATTTGTTTTTTGTTGGTGGTGGTGGTTTTGTTTTTGTTATTTTTTTCCTTTGGTTTGGTTTGCTTTTTGCCTTTGTTTTTGTCTTTGTTTGAGAAAAGGTTTCTCTGTGCAGAACTTGTTGTCCTGGAACTCACTCTGTACACCAAATTAGCCTTGAACTCAGCGAGATCCTCCTACCTCTGCCTCAGGACTGCTGGGATTTAAGGTATGCAACACTATTCCTAGCTACATATGACATTTTAAATAAACATTGCTATATTACAATAGATGCAAATAAAAATATACACCGGGATAATGTTGTGTTCCTGAATGTCTCCAATCTTCAGAAAATAGTAAAGAATTATTCTCTTTGTTAAGAATGACTTCCTTCTAAAATAATAATAGGAATATAAAATTTTACAGATAATAACTCAGTCACCACTAACTTCATGATACACAATATTCTGACCTATACAGCTAATGCAAACAACAAAAAGAAAAAAGACAAGACAAGACAGAGGACAAGATTATGAAAAAGATAGAAAAAAATAAAATCACATCCAGTAAACATAATCATGTGTGTTTAAATCACTTAAGATGTTTAATAGCTTGTCATGGGAAAAAGTCATAACAATTTTTAACAAAGAAAAATGCCCATTTCATTATACTATTTAAAAGGTATGCACTTAACACAGATTATAGCAATATTTAGAGTAAATGGAAAATCACATACCACACTAAAAACATTACTATGGCTATGTTACTATCAACAAAGAAAATATATTATATCATAAAAACATTAGTGACTTGTAAAGAACATTTAATGATCCCTTAAGAAGGTGATCTTCCTAGAATGCTTATGATTTCAATTTACTTAGATATGAAAATGGCCTTAAAATGGTTAAAGCAAATATTGGCAAGGCTGAATGAACAAAACAACAGAAAAGAGATAAAATGCTAATCGTTGTTTCCAGCTGTGGTTTTCTGTGATGGTCTCCATTTGCTGTAAGAGAGGCTTTTTGGCTGAAGGGCGGTAGCTGCACTTATACAGAGTTGGAGATAGAAATACAAATGAGCAAGATTATAGAGTATTCCTCTTCCTGGACCTGAGTTACCTCACTCAATATATGTTTCCTAGTTCCATCCATCTATTCAAAAAAATTTCATGATGGCATTTTTATTTAAAGTTGTTTTTCCATTAGTTATTTATTCATTTTACTTCCAGACGGAAGCACACCTCCCTCCCCTCTTCCAGGTCCCACCCTAACAATTCCCTCCCCTCATTACCCTTTTCCTTCCCCTTCTCTCTTCTCACTTGTGGATAGCAGCTTGTACTGGGATATTAAATAGCTGCAGGACTAGGCACATCCTTTCCCACTGAGGCTCAAACAGGCAGTCTAGCTAGGGGAAGGGGATCCAAAGGAAGGCAACAGAGTCAGAGACATCCCCATTCCAATTCCTCGGGGACCCATAGGAAGACTAAGCACCGTATCTGCTACAGATGTGTAGGGTGCCTAAGTCAAGCCTCTGCATGTTCTTTGATTTGTGGTACAGTCTCTATGAGCCCTCACGGGCCCAGGTTACTTAATTCTGTAAGCCTTCTTTGATGTCCTTGACCCCTCAAGTTGACTCAATCCTAACACCAACTCTTCCACAGTACCAACAAAAAGAGATTCAGAAGGTAGTACTTTTATAAAATTGTCCCTATATATTGTTATATATGAATCTATATAATAATAATAATCAAAACTGAGAATTAGGCGGCATACGAAGGGCTCAAGGGAGGGTAGCTGGATGGGGCTGGAAGGCGGAAAGGTAAGAGCAAAGTGATGTAATTCCATTTTAATTAAAAACAGAAGATGATAATTATCATGAGAGATCATTCAGCACAGGAAAGAAAAAAATCTTTAGGAAGAAGAAAAAGGAAAACACTGTGAGTAATTTGTAAACTTCATTTGATTGACCTTTAACACATGGGTGTCATATGGAGATCATAGCAAAATCAGAATGAACCTTCTTTGTAAATACAAATGGGATGTGCACAATGTTGACTGTTTGGGTGTGAGGCATGTTGATGTAATTTCCTCATAGTTGGCTAGTCTATGTAAACTTCAGAGACTCTCTGGCCTACCAGGAGTCTTGTTTTCAGGACCATGAGCCCATGTTATATAGTTACTTCCTCTAAAATGAACAAACTTTTCATAATGGGAAAAGAGAAGACTCATGAATTTCACTATAACATTACAAGACTCATGAACATCTTATACTTACGTTATATAAGCAGTGACCACCCACTGGAAGAGAAAAAACTGCTCTGTGCAGCTGACTACTCATTCTCTATGGAGGTCCTATGGTAGTTTTGTGAACTATGATTCTTGCTATTGTGAGATTGTTTGAGTTGCTGACAGAACAATGCTCTTGTAAGTAAGCTCAATAAAGTCAATATTTTGCCAACATAGATGTGTGTGGGTTTGTTTCGTTGGTCAGTGGAAGTGCCTATATCCCCAGGAAATTGTGATAGTAAAGTAGAGAACCTAAGAAAAGGGCTCTGAACTGGAGAATCTGTGTAGAAATAAATGGGCATTGTTTAAAGTTGTTAAAATTGTTATAATTTGTCATAGAGAATAAAAAAAAAACTAACACAGATCTTGTTGCTGTAAAAACTCCTACAAAATCTTAATTTTTAATATGTGGTAAATCAAATCCATGATTTTAACATACATAAAAGTTATCATGTATGTATGTGCATGTATGCCAGATGCTAGCCTCCACTGCACTTCCTCGGGAGCAATTCATCTTGCTCTTTTGGTCTATCACCAGTCTGGAACTTACCTCAAAAGATTAACTTACCTCCCTAAGAAAACCTCAGCAATTCTCCTGTCTCTGCCTTCTTAAGTGCAGGATTGCAATAGAAGGCAACAGCACCTCACATTTTAAATGTGAGCTCTGGAAATTGCCCTGAGTTCCTCTTGGTTTAACTTGCAGCAAGCAGTTAACTGATTCATTTTCCCAGCATCAATATTGACTTGACTCCATTTATCTGTACTACCAGTTAGCTTCTTTCTCCACCCCTCTTTATTTTTGCTTTCTTTAATAAACACCTGGCAGAGAAATCAATCAAAGAGAATATCGCCACACCCACATAAAAAGAGGGTTTCATCACACTGGGATCAAGTAATGGCAAACTACACACAGAGTGTAACACATATGTTTTACATTTCTTGAACAACTTTGCATGCCTCCATTTTCACTAGTCTCTTATGTAGAAATGTTAATTGCTGATAAAATATAAGTGGAAAACAAGTTACCTCCTTTGATAAAGTTCTAAATTATTGATTTTTCTCTATTAAAAGACTCTTATGATCATGTTTCAACATAATAAATTTGAATCTGATTTGTTGACATCAATGTGGTCATGGAATTTTGCTACCTGTGGATAAGGGAGTTGGGCAATGATCAGAAAAGTAAGATGAACCAAGGATTATCATTTTAATGTATTTCATTTCTTGAAATTATGAAGTATGTTATAAATTGCTTCTCAGAGGATGAAGAGCCAATTGTTGACATTAATAGAGTTTCAAATCCTCATTTCTGTTATGAGAGCTATCCTATTTTCTCTGCTTAGACTGTCCATTCCAAATCATGGGATATTTTATAAGATTCTCTTAAAATCTTGAAGCAAAAAAAAAAAAAAATGTATCTGAAAAGAATCAAACTGTTGGAAAAGGATACAAACCCCATGAGCATTAAGATGTATTTATTCACCCAAAGCACTTTTCCCTGAAAAATCTGTGTCTACTAAGAATGAATAACTAAATCTTTGATCCAACACCACTACTGTGGGAAAGTTTTCTCTGGATAAGTTATCTTTCTTGCATTCCCATCTGTTTTCTTTCCCTTTGGACTCTGAGTCTAATTCTCACAGGTTATTCTGTAATGCTGGTTTGAAATATTTCTGTCTTGGGGATACTTTTGAATATATCACTTTGAAAGAAAAAAATCCGATTAATATAAATTGATATAGAGCTAACACCTGAGAATTTCAAACATGCTATGCTCATCTCTTATTTGTATTTATTAATGCATGTATTATTGTTATTATTATATACGAAATATTTGAACATTCAATATGTTTTCTATATATAGACTTTATTCCCATAGATAATAATAAAATGCAATAAGAAAAAAATATTCATCTCATTATAATTCTGAAGCTCAGAGTTTGGTTATCTTTATTGAGACACAATGCCAATCTGAAGAGTGACCTGTTCAAGCTGTCACAGTAGTGGGGAAGTTCATCTCAAGTTAGCTGTTGTCTCTTTAACTGTATGTACAAGTACACATATCTGTATGGCAGAAGGATACAGAAGCAGGAACCACAAATTTCTCATTTGGCTTATCAAGGTTCTTTATGACTTCGTGACTTTGACAGAATATTGTCAGATCCCCTATATAGTTTCTTTATCTGCCAAGCTGGGAAAGAATATCACATTCCTCATGGAATTGTGATGAAAACTATATATGCTGTCAGGAGTAGAAGAGTTAGCAAAATCATTTTTTCTATTTGCATCAGAATCAGTAAGAATCTCTCTTACTATTTGCTTTATGTACCCATCCCACTGGTACTCTACTTACTATCTTGAGAGGAATGGGAGGGGGTTTTAGTGATTCTCATTCTCTTACTAGACAAACCAATATAGACATGAACAGAACTTATGCTATCATTGCCCTGTGAAGAACATATTGACAAGGAAGCCCACTATCTATAGGAATACTTCTGAACATATATATATATATATATATATATATATATATATATATATATATATATATATATATCACAAAAGCCACATTTTTCTCATGTTATGTTGAAACACCTTTTTAATTATTTCGCAGTGTATTTTTGGATTATATAATGGGTCACACGGTGGGTACTGGAAGGTATTCTGTATTCTACCCAAGAAGAAATGTAAAAATAAACTTAAAACTATCAACAGCAGCCAGGGGCACATTAAGAAAAGGAGCATGACTCAGTCAAGAGTCTTGTGTGTCAGAAATCCCTCATTTCACTGAAACTTCTGTGACATTTTATTTAATTCAAAGGACTGGAGAGTATAGATTTTTACCAGAAATTATACACCTACTTAGATTTATTTGAGACAAACTTGTATGATTCTTCTGTGGATGTTTCTAAACCTTTAATAATGCACAGCGACTTATTAAGTGTTTATAACAGTTAGATGAAATGAGTCATACTCCTATTTTCATTTAATAGATGAGCATATGAAAACGCAGAATGCCAAGTCATTCAGTTACGAAGTTGTCTTCCAGGATTCCAACATAAGTTGCACATATCAATAGCAGCCTCACTGAAAAAGTACACTGAATAGTGTACACAAGCCTGAGCCTGAGAGAATCTCTTTAAACAGCAAAAATACAGCCTTCTTGGAGACAATCCCATAAGCTCAGTAGAGGACTGTATTATTTTCATTTCTCTAAGTAGAGGAACCAAGGTTCATAGGTTCAGGATCCTGTAAAGGTCTTATAACATCTTAACAAGGACAGCCCTTTACTGGATTTAAGACTCTCCTTTGCTCTGTTAAATTTTTGCATGTCTTGCTTTAGCATCATGAGGAGGCGAAAAGGTCTCACTGTGGAAATCAGTGAAGTGTTTCATTTTAGTTTTAGGGGGCGGGGGAAAAAGAAGCTCATGTAATACCAAGACTGATTGCCTTTCAATTTCAGCATGAAATTATTTAATGTTGTCCTTGTTGCCTGAAAGGTAGCTTGTTACCTACACACTACAACTTTTCATATTTAGTGACCATTTACTGTTAAGGGATGCCTCTAGAGACAGTTGTGTATTCCCCCAGGGAACTGTATCTTAGACAATATAATGCTTCCTCCAGATCTTAGGAAGAACCAAGCAAACAGCAATACAAGAAGGATAATATATCTTTAAAAGCTGTGTTTGCAATATCCTATCTGTAGACTTAGAGACCATAGCTCTTCTTCGGTCTTATATTTTCGGCTCCTGACATATGAGGCTGACTCACTGTGGCAGTCAGACAACTTAGAGCAATGTGAGGCTCAGCAATATTTCACACATCTCCCATTGGTTTCCCCCAAGAAGCTTTGCCTATTAATATGTCTGGCAGGGTTCTGACTTAAGCACTCAGCAAGGCTGTAAAAGACACTCACACAGGGTGACAAGCATGGGAAGTGGCTGCTTGCAAAGCGACTTAGGTTGCCTGTGGAGAACTGCCACTCTAGGGAGTGATAAAAGTAGTTTCTTTCAATCATAGTTGGACATTCTTCAGGAATTTACAATTTTTATGACAATGTTTGCAAAAAGACTGTCATAACTTTATGTGTCATGTGCCATTTCTTCCAGAAAGTCTCACACAGTATCATGAAAAGATTAAGGCCAGCGATGTGATACCTTGTCCCTGTTTTATTCCAAACTGTGGCCACTGGCATTTTATTAGAATTATACAGATCCTAGTTTCTTCTAGCAAAAGGGCCAACAAGCAAACTGAAATTAATGAGAATGGGACAATGTGTTTGCAAGAGTGAATATGAGGGTTTGGAGGGAGATAAGGACATTGAGAAATAATGTAATTACGTATTATAATCTCAAAAAGAAAAGAGAGGAGAGGAGAGCGAACAAGAGAGTGAGAAAGCAAGAGAGCAGGAGAGCGAGAGAGCAAGAGAGAGAGATATATTGTTTGCAATAATATACATCTGCTTTTGCTCAAAGAAGCAAAAATTTGAATCCTGACTAGGCTATGTGATTTCTGTCATTTAATATTTGCAGCTATCACTTGACCATTTTGAAACTGAGGTGTTTTTTCTTCTAGGAAGTCGTTACACAAAAACAGAACAATGTGTAGAAAATACATAGGAAATGACTTAGGCACGTTAAACCACCCAGTTAATGCTTATTGCTAGTTATTGAATTACTACCCTCAAGTTCTTATTTGTTCTATTAGAATAGAAAGATTTTTCTCAGGAAACCTCTTCTAGGAATGAAATTAGTTTATTAAGTAGTCTCCCGGTACATGGGACTCTGCTGTCCAAAAGTATGTAATTTAAACTCCTGAAAGAAAAGGGCAAGAAGAAACCATCTGGGAAGAAGAGAGATAAGACTGAGAGGAAGCAACCTGATTGGTTGTGGAAAGTTAGAGAGGTCATGAATGCAAAGAGGGAATTAGCAAGGTGACTGAAGGAGGAACGGTAAGCCATAATTCCCAGAGTGGGAAGTTGAGATTAAATTCTAGCTTTAGCCAGGGGCTCTACAACCATTTACTGCTGTGATCATTTGTTTTAAAGAAAGGAACCCTAAGGCTTTGTCTTAAATTCTTAAGGCTTAACTCTTTGTGATTGGTGTAATGATTAATATGAAGGCTAAAATAAAGCATTAAAAATGCCAGAAACACGGGTCTGTGTGAAGACAATAGAGTTTCTAGTCAGAAGGGCATCAGGTGAAATTAAAGGAAAATAAGCTGAGAAATTGCCTAGGAAAGGGTATCAGAAAACTTGAATTCTGTCCTGTGAGAGTAAAAGACCTTGGGGAGAAGGGGCAGCAATCACTTGAAGTCAATGAATCTCAGAACTTCAGGTGGCCTTATTATCCACTACTCTTTTAGTCTCTCACTTCGGAAGCTCAGGCTGCAAATGTTATGCTAACAGAGAGAGAAGTGAAATTGATGGACTGTGAAGAGAACTCTGGGCTGGTCACACACCCATAATTTTCTCTTGCTGTCAATTTTTCCCCTATGAATTAAGTGATTTGACCTTGGACAAATTGCTTAAGCTCTTGGCATATAAGTGTCTTTAGCCATAAAACAGGGGATGTTACAATTATCCATAAAAGGCATTTGTGGCATATTTATCCCACTTCACCAAGAATCTACACGCGTGCTAAATATTTAACTAATATTTTTTTATTCTGAATAATAAGCTTGCGGCAACTGAACTTGTAGCTGATACTGAGGGCAGTTTTTCTCTGTATGTAAGGTATCTGTGCCTTAGTAGTATGTGTCAACTTTTCATTTCAGTCCCCCAGTTCCTGAATAATGCAAACTGGCAAACAGTAAAAGTGAGCAAACTGAAAGAATCAGCTAAACAGTGGGTGTGTGGAACCTAAATTAGGTAAGAGTTTTTCCACAAAGACAAACCCTGCTTTTGATTGCTGAATATAAAGTAAATAAATAAACACACATACATACATACACACACACTCTTTGAATTATGCAAGGATTTGATATCTCCATTCAGCATTAGATTCTGAGTATCAAGTAGCATTTATGTAAGCATAATCTTTTTAGTTGCCATTTGAAGGAATGAGAAAGTTTTGTTTTAAGCACATTTTATTAAAATGAAAAGTCTTATAATTTCAGAAAACGATTGAAATAAATTTTTATGACATAACAGCAACTGTATAAAAAAGAAAACTGTAGCACCAGCAGAGTTTGACCATATCAATAGATGTGTTACAGAATTATACTGTGAGTTAATTTGTTACCACATATTTAAAACCTTTACCCAAAACACTAGTTGAATCTTGCTATTGTAACATTATTCATCATCGTTACCTTCAACAACACTAAAATCTAAACAAATCAAGGGAAAATTGTCCTTCAGAACAGCACTTTTAGTTTTTAACCAATAAAGAGACAATGCAACTTTCATGAATATTTTTGTGGATTCATCTCTTTTCTCCAATACATATTATCAAGTAAATAAAGAATCTGGGTAATAGTCTAAGTGGGAATCTTAAAATCCTAAATGTCTTTCCTGTGAATATTTGTTACAGGATTACTTCCCATAGCAGCACTGGTGGGGGATGGTAAGATGGTAGAAAGTGACCCCTAATGGAGTAATTAGGCCACTAGAATGAATATTGGGGTGGCAGTCTATCTTTTAATCTTTCTTTGTTCCTATCTGCCTTAAAATAAGAAAGCTCCCCTAGCCACTCATCACAACCTACATCATTATAAGCCAAAAAGAAATTTTGCAGACAAAACATGGAAGGAAAGCCACAAAGCAATGAGCTAAAAAAAAAAATGCTGTTTGGTTTGTGTATCACTACCTCAGTAATTTTTCTTTCACCAACACATATATAACTCATGCAAAATTCCTTAGGACATGTGTTCAAGCTGAGATGTTCCACAGATTCTATAATAACAGGAAACATCAGAGGAACTATTATCTGACAGTATGCTATGCAAAATTGAATTGATTAGATTGAAATATTATTGACTTTTGTTCTGGGTGGCTACATAAATCAGGAGAATCTAACTTAATACTTAGACTCTGTATTGCTATCATTAAAATGTAAGTGTAATAACTGTAAGATTTTAAATGATGGTCAACCTACATGAATCTAAAAAGAACATCATGAGTTGAATTCAGAAACCTCTCCACGACTACTTCCAAATTTGGTCTTGGTTGTGGTTTTCATCAATCTTATAGCAGGCATCATCTTGTCTAGGCTTAGTCATTTTGTTTCTTGGCTCTATCCCACCTGGGATTTTATGGTAATTACCTGTACACACAGCGAGCATGCCTAGGCTGTAATGTGGGCAATTATTCACAAGCCCACTAAATACCTCCTTAGGTTTGAAATGACTTTCCACAAAGATATAGCCAATAAGGCTTTCCGAACCTCTGAGATTTCTAAATATTCATATGATGCTGAGGCTGTACCTGGGTCCTGTACATATATTGTATCTGTGTATCTGTATAGTTATTATCCCTCAAAAGTCAATTGTGTTGCTGAAAAAAAATACTCTAGAGATCAACTGAATTAGTGTCTTTAAATATTTTAATTTAAAACTGATGTCTTATTTTCTGTTATTGTAAGAAAGTACTTGAGATAATCAACTTGTGATGAGATAGTAATTTTTTTGCCTTATGACTTTGGAACTACAGTGAATTGAGCCTGTGATGAGACAGAAGAGCACAGCAGAAAGAATTTGGAACATCAATCTGCTCACTTCATGGATGCTAGGCAACCACAAAAGGGAGAAGAGGTTAGTCTCTCTCTCTGAAACTCCTTCAATGAGATACTTCCAATGGATTAATTTCTTTGCACTAATCCCCATCTTTTAAAGGCTTCACCACTCCCAAACAGCACCAAAGTTTGGGCACCATGGGTTTGACTACGTTGGAAGACATTTTAATGTCAAACCATAAGAAGGAATCCTATTTGCAAGGTAGCTTTCTTCCCTGAGCTTTCTGTCAAAGACTCTGATGCAGCCGTCAAGTGCTTAACTGTCTGTGATTTTCAAAACATCTGAGGTAAGTTTATTATATAGAAAATATTAACCAATGTTATCCACCAACTTTGAGCAAGCAGTCAAATATAACTGCACCTGGAGGAAGTGCCTTCTACTAATGTGTGAAATGATGGGTAAGCAGTACAGACTGGCAGACCACCATTCTTAACCCTCCAAACCTCATTAGGTGACTTCAGTGACACTCTAGCTTCCATGTTCAGTAACGTTAGAGTCTTGTACTTTCTATTTTTCTCTGGTCTTATTTTATCTTCTTTACCTACTCATTTTTCTAACAAAGAAGATGACAGTGCTCCATAAGAAATTCATGAAATTAACCCTTGTGATTCCCAATGGCTCTACGATTGATTTTAGACTCTATGATTTTATCCACTGGAATATCTATGTGGTCCGTAGTCTCACATATAATCAGGAAAGATTATGTACAGATTACTTCCTATCCCTTGTATAAATGTCTTCTGCTTCCCTACATAAGAAAAATTTGTTTATATCAGAATCCAGAAACACTGTCTTCCCATTAATGTAATTTTTTAAAGCTGTAATCAGTCCTCAGATATTTGCATTGGTACATAAACAGGCCCTTCCCCACCCCTTCCCCCAGGTGTGAAGTATCTTTAAGTATTTGTATGTACTAGAGTAGTACGCCACTTCTTCTGTGCCACGCTAGGGATGCAAAACAATGATAATAAATTGGGAAAAATCTTCCATCCCCAGAATATTTACTCATAAGACATAGTGAGCACATGCCATGAATGGTTGAAATCAAAGACAACTTCTTGTTGGAGACATATTCTTATTCTGTAGATTTATACCACAGGCTGGCCCATAATTCATTTTATAGCCCAATTGGACTCTAATTATCAACAAACAGCCCTGCTGCTTCAGCTTCCTAAAAGTAGAAGTTACACATATTAGAGATTGAATCTTCTCAAAACAGTATATCTAAGTTTTAAAACTGTAGGGAAAATAGGGGTGACTGGAGTGGATATAGATTTTAAAGTTGAAAAGAATCCAAATTAATTTGCAATCAAACCTATTAGTTGGTATAAGCAGTGATACTTCATTTATTATAGAGCCATTTATTTGGTATGAGTTTATATGTCAGGGTCAAGGGAGACATGTGTGCAAGAACAGTTGTCTGGAGGATAGAACATAATTTGCCTCAATCCATTCTCTCTAACCACCACTTGGGTCTCTGGAATAAAACTCATATCTTCTGACTTGGTGGCAAGGGTTTTTATCCACACAGGCTTCTTGTCAGCCCTGAAGCACATTCTTATATCATATGTAGTCAGTTGACTTCTTAACCACACAGCCTTTAGTCCTTGAAGGAAGGATGCCATTGTTCATGTGTGTTCTTTATGGTTGTGAGCAAAGGTTACACTCAAAAAGATGTGGGTGAAGGCCACAGGGGATGCCTCATTGGGCACAGTGACAAGCACTGGGAATAAAGCCAACTGTTCACCAGAAACTGGCTGATAAATGAGAGAGATTGAGTATCACAAAAAAAAAAAAAAAAAAAAAAAAATACACAGCAAGATGTTTGGTGCTGTGCTTGAAATGTGAGATGTCAGGGAAGTTCCCCTCACAATACAAAATCTGAGATCTGCCCTGAGATATGAAAAGAAGTGACATAAAGCAAAAGAAAAAATACATATGGAGAAATAAAACAGATGTAAACGTGAGCTGTAGAGACATTGAATAAATAGAATTCAGTACAGTAAAATAAAATGAGGAAATATGGAGAAGTGTGACAGGCTGAAAACAGAATCTCAGTAAAGAACAGTTTGGAGCCCAAAATAGAATTGGTATTTTTCAAGTAGAAAAAAAAATGGACAATACAAGAATATGCTTTATAACCTAATGTGCTAACTTCCATATCAGTATAGAGAATTGATGTTATCATCATCGAAACGGTCAGACATGTATTTGTAGAATCCTAAAGGCAATAAAGAAAGATTAGAATAGCGTCTTCTCAATTGTCAGGGACTCCTGGCCTATCCATAAACATGGCATATGTGTCAATGTCTAGGGCCTTTTATTTTCTATTAACAAATGGGAATATTCAAATAGATGCAAAAACTATTCATCCGAAGTCTGAGCTGCTGGAAGACACATTGTAATGCACAGGAGAACCCATTTTATGAAATCTGACCTGGTACAACTGTTAAAAAAGTGTAAAGCTGAAACACCATGATTGACTAGAACCTTGTTTTGTGTGGGCTTTAGATGGCAGAATTTAAACTGGTGGCCCTTTTTAATTCTTAAATCATTGATGTTAACGTGAAAAACAGACCACTGCCCTCTCTGCTTTTAAGTCATGGTCTCCCTTAAGAGTTTTCACAGTTCTCTGTATTAGCACAGAGATTTCATTGGGACTTCCTAGTTTCCTTAATTGCAAGAATCAACTTATCCCATACATGTCCTCTTAAATTAACGATCATTCTTATACAATACAAAATATATTGTTGGGCTTACATATTTTGAGAGCACTGACAATATAATAACAATATTTTGATCTGGTGACTTAACAGATAATTCGTTATGAGGGACACTACAGTTTAGCAGTGTGACCATTCTTTCTCAATAAAACCAAGTTTTCCCTGAATAGGACATGCTATTGTTCCAGCTGTTTCTATTATGGGCTCCTCCATATGCAGGAATTACCATGAATTCCTTGTAATTGTTTTACTGACGATCAAGGGATTTAGAATGTGAAAAGGTGAGATGAGTTTATACAATTCGTGTTGTTACTTAATAATTATAACTCATGATGTTTTTATGTTCTAATTCTACCTTTTCAAAATGTGAATTTCCACCTGTAAATAAATATTGCTAGTAGGTATTTTGTTGTCTTAATATCATTTTCCTTTAAAAATTACCTAGATCTTTGGAAGAAGTCAATTGAATCTAATCAGTTCATTTCTTCTTTTATAAGCACAGATACAGAAAAAAATGAAAAAAAAACTACTTTAAGTCAATTGAATCTAATCAGTTCATTTCTTTTTTATAGGGACAGATACAAAAAAAAAAAGAAAAAAGAAAAAAAAAAAACCACTTTAAGTCAATTGTTGTCTTCAAAAGATCATCAGATACATTTGAACCTACATTATAGGTTCACTGGAGAAATTTAAAGTAAGAGAAAATGACACAAATTTTACCCTTCTAATATGTATGATAACTCAGAGGAACCGATTTGTTTGATGAATTTCCTTGTTCTAAAATAAGTATGCCCATTTACAAACAGAAGAAAAAACTCAGATGGGCATCATTTGGTGGCTTTCCGTGACATCCTGAGCCTATGTCATAGCAATTATTTGTTGCAGTGAACTGCGTGTATCTCCAAGAGATATGTCACAAATATGACAAGTTTTAGTCCTAGGAAAACTCAAGATTGTTATGGATATACAATGCCTTATATTACTTTTAAAAATCAAAGTGAGCAAAGAAATTCATAAAAGAATACCTTGACTGTATTAGGAGGACTGTCATCAAACTCTATATTGTGAGATATAAGGAAACAATACAATTGTTTTTTTCACTAAAATTGTGAGAAATGAAGAAACAGGGGAAAGAAAATGAAGAAGAAGAGGCACAAAAAATGAGAGGGAAGAGATTTGGAAATTATTTCCACAGTATGCTGTGTATAGGAGCTAATTTTACTATTCTATATATTTTTGCTCATGATTAAAATATTTTATAATTACTCATTTTTAATGCTTTTAGAATAACTGTGCTTTAGCTCCTTCATTATTGGTACATAGACTGAAAAGAAATACGTTTAGCATTCTTAGACTTGGAGAAGGTGTATGACAAACTTGCTATAGCAAGATTGGCCTGTGTAGCTGGCATAGAAATAACAGGCTGAGTGAATGTGTATGCAATCCCTAAAGATCCTGTAGGAAGTCCTGAAAAGAAAGATCCAACATGTCTGTCTTGTCTCTCAGAACATTGGTTATGGGTATATATTGAATGCCGTTCTATGTGGGATCTGGAAATGTATAAATGTATCCACTGAGCCATCTCCCAAGTCCTAGAATTCAGCATCATTTAGGGGATTTCAGAACTTCGATGTATTCAGATTGTAAGCCTCTGCTTCTTGTGATTCTTACTCAAGGTTGTAGCCTGACTTTGTATAGTATCATTAAACACGATTACCAAGGTTATCTTTAAGGAAGACAAAAAAATAAAATAACAGCGTACCAGGTTAATACTTAAGAGGTGTCTATAGACAGTGCTGCCAAGGTTTTTAGCAGTGAGGTTATGCAAATAAGTCTGGCTTTATTTAATTTACGTGATAATACTTAGTCCTAAGTATTCTAAGCTATTTATTCCCGTCATACAAAATCACCTTCCATCAGTCCCAGCTATTTCTGATCTTTATTATCTAAAGTCAAATATTGTCATCTACAAAGAGATAATTGTTAAAATTGTTTCTACGTTGTCTTGGAGCTACAGTTAAATTGGTTGAATGTTTGCCTAGCATGACAAACGATAAAGCCTGGTGGGGTGGCCCATGCTTTTAACCTCAGCATTAGCACTTAAGCCGGGAAGATCAGAAGTCTGAGGTCATCCTCAGCTATATTTATAGTCAGATCAAGACCAGCCTTGGCTACATGAGACACTGCCTCCAAATAATTTAACATTCCATTGTCACAATTTGTCCCACACAGTATTTTGTTGCTGTTGTTTCCTCTAGATTGGTTTGTAGTCACAATGATGGAAAAAGGAAACCAGTTGATTGTGTGTAGGCATTTATCCATGGGAAATCATGTGTGATTTAGGAATGACATCGGGGCAGGATTGTTTTCAGGACAATGACTATGACTCTAGAGCATGTCTATGTTCTAAGTTGGATCATTCTCATGGTCTCTGCCATGTCTGTTTTCAGGTGAAAACATACAGATCAATATATTTAATAAAACAGCTCAAAGGCAGAAACTTAAATGTAAACTGTTAGGTAGTGAGAGAACATGGAATTCTATGCTCACCCTCCCTCTTAATATGTATTTAACCTCCAGGATATGTTATAGATTTCAATCTAAGTCTGCAGAAAAGCAGTTTCATGTCTGAGCCTCAGTTTTAAAATTTCTCAAACAATGCATCATTGTCAACCAACCTAAAAAGACTATGATACATTTGAATACTTGTTTAAATTAGCTATGCATTTAGAAGTATTATAAAATTAACATGAAAGTTTAATGTCAATCAAAACACAGGTGACAGCAGATGTTGGTGAGGATGTGGAGAAAGAGGAACACTCCTCCATTGTTGGTGGAATTGAGCTGGTACAACCACTATGGAAAGCAGTCTGGCGATACCTCAGAAAATTGAACATAGTGTTACCTGAGGACCCAGCTATACCCTCCTGGGTAATATACCCAGAAGTTTTACATGCAACAGGGCCATATTGCTCCACTATGTTTATAGCGGCCTTATTATAATAGCCAGAAGCTGGAAAGAACCCAGATTCTTCAACAGAAGAATGGATACAGAAAATGTGGTACATTTACACAATGGAGTTACAACTCAGCTATTAAAACAATGAGCTCATGAAATTCTTAGACAAATGGATGGAGCTAGAAAATATCATCCTGAGTATGAATACCAAATCACAAAAGAAACACATGGTATGCATCACTGATAAGCAGATTTAGCCCAAACACATACTAAGAGTGAAGTTGAAACCCATTAATTATAGAACCTGTTTTAGTGTGGGCTTTAGAATGGCAGAATTTAACTGTGGCCCCTTTTAATTCTTAAATCATTGATGTCAACGTGAAAAACAGACCACTGCCCTCTCTGCTGTTAAGCCATGGTCTCCCTTAAGAGTTTTCACAGTTCTCGGTTTTAGCACAGAGATTTCATTGGGACTTCCTAGTTTCCTTAATTGAAGAATCAACTTATCCCATACATGTCCTCTTAAATTAACGATCATTCTTATACAATACAAAATATATTGTTGGGCTTACATATTTTGAGAGCACTGACAATATAATAACAATATTTTGATCTGGTGACTTAACAGATAATTCGTTATGAGGGACACTACAGTTTAGCAGTGTGACCATTCTTTCTCAATAAAACCAAGTTTTTCCTGAATAGGACATGCTATTGTTCCAGCGTTTCTATTATAGGCTCCTCCATATGCAGGAATTCCCAAGAATTCCTTGTAATTGTTTTACTGATGATCAAGGGATTTAGAATGTGAAAAGGTGAGATGATTTTTATACAATTTGTGTTGTTACTTAATAATTATAACTCATGATGTTTTTATGTTCTAATTCTACCTTTTCAAAATGCGAATTTCCACCTGTAAATAAATATTGCTAGTAGGTATTTTGTTGTCTTAATATCATTTTCCTTTAAAAATTACTAGATCTTTGGAAGAAGTCAATTGAATCTAATCAGTTCATTTCTTCTTTTATAAGCACAGATAAGAAAAAAATGAAAAAAAAACTACTTTAAGTCAATTGAATCTAATCAGTTCATTTCTTTTTATAGGGACAGATACAAAAAAAAAAAAAAAAAACGAAAAAAAAAACCACTTTAAGTCAATTGTCGTCTTCAAAAGATCATCAGATACATTTGAACCTACATTATAGGTTCACTGGAGAAATTTAAAGAAAGAGGAAAATGACACAAATTTTACCCTTCTAATATGTATGATAACTCAGAGGAATCGATTTGTTTGATGGATTTCCTTGTTCTAAAATAAGTATGCCCATTTACAAACAGAAGAAAAACTCAGAGGCATCATTTGGTGGCTTTAGTGAATCGAGTCTAGTAAGACAATATAGAGTGAACTCATGGTATCCATAATATTCAAATATATTTAGTCCAGAAAACCAAGTATATGGATTCAAGCTATATTACTAAAATCAAAGGGGAAGACAACATAAAGGATACCTTTTGTCCTTTTAGGAACAGTATCAGAAATTCAATCAGAGCTCCAGGAACTAAACTAGTTCCTAGAAATGCAGGAATGTGAGAGGCAACCGGGGAAAGAATGATCAAGAAAGAGCAGACAAAAATGCAGTGGAAGAGTTGGAAATTATTTCATACTGTAAGGAAGCGGAATTGTGCCTAAGTATATTTGCTCTATGAAAAATTTTAATTACTCATTTTAAGCTTTTAGAATAACTGTGCTTTAGCTCTTCATTATTGGTATATAGAATGAAAAGAAATAAGTTTAACATTCTTAGACTTGGATAAGGTGTATGACAAACTTGCTATAGCAAGATTGGCCTGTGTAGCTGGCATAGAAATAACAGGCTGAGTGAATGTGTATGCAATCCTAAAGATCCTGTAGGAAGTCCTGAAAAGAAAGATCCAACATGTCTGTCTTGTCTCTCAGAACATTGGTTATGGGTATATGTTGAATGCCGTTCTATGTGGAATCTGGAAATGTATAAATGTATCCACTGAGCCATCTCCCAAGTCCTAGAATTCAGCATCTTTTAGGGGATTTCAGAACTTTGATGTATTCAGATTGTAAGCCTCTGCTTCTTGTGATTCTTACTCAAGGTTGTAGCCTGACTTTGTATAGTATCATTAAACACGATTACCAAGGTTATCTTTAAGGAAGACAAAAAATAAAATAACAGCGTACCAGGCTAATACTTAAGAGGTGTCTATAGACAGTGCTGCCAAGGTTTTTAGCAGTGAGGTTATGCGAATAAGCCTGTCTTTATTTAATTTACGTGATAATACTTAGTCCTAAGTATTCTAAGCTATTTATTTCCCGTCATGCAAAATTACGTTCCATCAGTCCCAGCTATTTCTAATCTTTCTTATCTAAAGTCAAATATTGTCATCTACAAAGAGATAATTGTTAAAATTGTTTCTACATTGTCTTGGAGCTACAGTTAAGTTGGTTGAATGTTTGCCTAGCATGACAAACGATAAAGCCTGGTGGGGTGGCCCATGCTTTTAACCTCAGCATTAGCACTTAAGCGGGAAGATCAGAAGTCTGAGGTCATCCTCAGCTATACAGTCAGATCAAGACCAGCCTTGGCTACATGAGACACTGCCTCCAAATAATTTAACATTCCATTGTCACAATTTGTCCCACACAGTATTTTGTTGCTGCTATTTCCTCTAGATTGGTTTGTAGTCACAATGATGGAAAAAGGAAACCAGTGATTGTGGTAGGCATTTATCATGGAAATCATGTGTGATTAGGAATGAACCAGGATTGTTTAGGACAATGACTAACTCCTAGAGCATGTACATGTCTAAGTTGGACATTCTATCTTGCCTGTCTAGTTTTCCAGTGAAAAAACATAAATCATATTTAATAAAACAGTCAAAGGCAGAAACCTTAAATGGACGTTAGGTAGTGAGAGAACATGGAATTCTGCTACCTCCCTCTTATTGATTTGAACCTCATCTGGCTATGATGATTTCAATCTAAGTCTGCAAAAGCAGTTAAGTGGCTCAGTTTTAAAATTCTCAACAGGATCATTGTCAACCAAAAAAAAGATGATGGGACATTGATAGTTGAAATTGCTATGCTTTAGAAGTATATAAAATTAACATAAAGTTAATTAAAGTAAAAAAAATTAGAGTTTGCAGTTTCTTTAACGTGCAAGTTTTTCTAAAGCCACTGCATAATAAGATTTTGAAGCACTGCGAATAATTTTATGCATTAGCACTGAGAACGTTCACAATTTAACTTACTGTAAAGTTAATATTTCAGTGAAACCTAAGATAATGCAACCTAAAACTTTGCAATGTTTTATGTTTACCCTTCCCAACCGAGCCTATTTAAACACACATTGAATACTATATGGCTCAACAGACTGTCTTAAATTACCTCAGAATAATTGACCCATTCATAGTACTAGATTGCTTTACATAGAATTGAGGCCTATGGTGTAGCAATCAACTTATGTGATGGGACATCATGTACTCTGGGACAAATGGTTTACAAAACCCTCAAAGGTTAAGGCTTGTCAGTGCCTGAATATGACTATTGTGTTTCAGTAATTGCCACTTAGTATTTGGTTTAATGAGCACTTAGGAATAAAGAGTGTTTCTACATAGACATCGAGGTTATGCTAATTTTTACTATACCCTTCTCTCTATTCCCAAATTGCGTTTATAAGCCTCCACTTTCTATTATAGAATCTCTCTTCCTCCCCTCTCTCTCTTTCTCTGTTTGTGTGTATGTGTGTCTGTCTGTCTGTCTGCATTCTCCATATATTCCTCAGTCTTAGTGGCCTCATTAAAATAACTACTGTAAATTATAGGGTGCCTAGTTAAGTAGCTTGTCCTTTTGAGATCTAAAGATGCAAATTCTATTGTAAAGATTGAATCAAATAAATGCCTGTCTTCCCTATATTAGAGGCTGCCCAGTTTTCTTTACAAAGTACTGTTTCTGTGGAATTTGATAAGTTTTTCTAATTATGTGACTCTTGGAGGGAGCCTTTGCATATGAGTTTATAAAAACCTTAGACTATTCTCTCAAGCTAGAAAAAGCATGCAGGACTTCTCGAAAATGGTCAGTGATGTCAGAAAACTGAGAGAGACTAAAAGAGACTATTTTCACTCATTAAGTCTTTCAAATTCTAGAGGCCTCTGCAAAGAATTGAATTCACAATAATTATTATTGACTTCTAAATGGAAATTGAAATGGCAAATTCTAGAAAATTTAGCATATTTAGATTATTATCAATTTTCTATTTGTATTATTACGTCTATCTTTGACAGTTTCATAAACTGGAACACCCAGGATTCCTAATTAGTTTTATTACTGTTTGCAGTGATTTTTCTGTGCAGGTCACAGTTGGATATTAACTACTCTTTCTTAGTTGTAAAAGCACATTGAGCACCTCCCCGAATGTGTATGTGTATGAGTGTGAAATAAATTGAATGAAGACAAAGAATAGAAAAACCAAAATACTAGAAAAAACTTTTGACCAGTTTTTCTCATACTAATCACATTTTAAGATTTTTAAAGTCAATTTAAGTCTATTCTCTATTTCTCTTTTTTGTTTTGTTTTGTTTGCTTTATATTTTGTTTTTTGTTTGGTTTTGTTTAGGTTTTGGTTTGTTTGATTTTTTTTTTTTGTTCAAGACAGACTTTCTCTGAGTGTAGCTTTGGCTATCTTGGAACTCTCTCTATAAATTAGACAGGGCTGGAACCTCCAGAGATCCACCTGCCTCTTTCCTGGAGCTGTAACTAAAGGCCTGTGCCACAACTCCTAGGCTATCTTCTATTTAATAAGTTAACTTGGTATTATAGTCAAAGGTAATAGAATTTATGAAGTATTCTACTTCCTAATGAGGTTGTATATTCTATAAAACCTATGAGAAGTATGGTCTCCATGTTAGAATAAACATTGAGCAAATTCTAAACCCTGACTCTATGTTGAAACTCTAGTCCCTCCTTCTGCATTGTCATTGCCAAACTCACTTGCTTTCTATCACCTCCATCTTGATAGCCAGCATAAGACAATTTCTGAAGATAATAGGGTTGTCTGAACAAGTAATTCCAATAGGAAAGAACTAGAGACTAGCATATAACTCCTTGAGGTTGTATTAAGTTCCAGCTTTCATATTTGTATATAATAGAAACTCCAACTATCCCCTTCTATTTGGCAGAAATACCTTTCCCACACTAGAGGGTCTGTCCTTCAGTCTTTTAAATGAACAGTCCTATCTGCTGAGGTCACACTCTAGTCTCTTTTCTGCCTCTTGTCTGTTAAAGCTTCCTTAGAAATCTAACATTATGTACCACAATTTTGAAGAACATTGAAGAACCAAGGTCTTAGGAAATGCATGGACAAACGTGGAGCAGAGACTAAACAAAAGGCTGACCAATGCCTGGTCCAACTTGGGATCTATCTCATGAGCAGGCACCAGTCCTTGACACTATTTACTGCTGCAATGTTTGGCTTGCAGACAGGAGTCTAGTATGGTTGTTCTCTGAGAACACAGCTGACTAAGACACACATAGATACTCACAGTCAACCACTGGACTGAAGTCAGGGACCCACTATGGAACAGTTAGGGGAAGGATCGAAGGAACTGAAGGGAATGGTGACCCCCAAAGAAGACCAGCAGTGTCAACGAACCTGTACCACTGGAAGCTTCCAGAGACTGAGCCAACCAAAAGCATACATGGATTAGTTCAAGGCCCCTGCCACATATGGAACAGAGGGCTGCCTTGTCTGGCCCCAGTGGGAGAAGATGCACCTAATCCTGTAGACACTTGATGTTCCAGGGTAGGGGCATACTTAAAGGGGCCATCCTCTCAGAGGTGAAGGGGAGGCAGGATGGGGAGGGGAAACTCTGCAGGGGGACTAGAAGGAGAGAAACATTTGGGGTGTAAGTAAATAAATTATTTTTAAAAAGGAAAAAAGAATATTTCTGAATTACAATCTAGAATCTGATCAAATTATTTCAGGACCCTATAGAGGCAGTATTTCAGAGTATTGAAAATTAACCGTGTAGTCGGTAGTTTCAATTAGAGTAATTTATTCATTTAGTAAATCAACACAAGCTACAGATAGTCCATTACTAGTATTTAATATGTAAATAGAGAAAAATATATCATCTATAAATTTTTATATTTGATTGCAATTTGAAGTGACTTTCTGAATGACTTAAGAAGCAACTTGTTCTGAACATCATCAAAGGAGAACTTTCAAACCAATAAGCTCCCAAATAGCTCTAGTCTAGACTTGCAACTTCTGTCAAATTCTAGAATCTGAAGTCTGAAAGCACTATGTAACACAGTTACCTGAATTATGTTGTGACCTTCCTTTGAGGTATAATAACTTATTGAACTCCAAGAAAAAACTGAATGGAAGTATAAGAGAAAATATTTGATAAGTGTAACCCAGCACTAGAGATAGAGAGATCAAGACAATGTTATTGACAGGTAACATAAAAAGTTATGTTGATCAAGTATATTAAAAGAGGCAAACAATAGTAAGACATTGATTTTATATCAGCTCACAACATAAAAACATAATACTGAATGGATCTGTAAGATTACAAAGCCCCCACAAAACAATCAATTGGTCCTACAGTGTAGTGTTTTCTCAACATGCTTTGCCTGCCTTTCACCTTTTACATTCCATGCTGGGGAGGATTTTGTAAGGTGCTTAAGAGGGTACTTAAATACAAGACCTAAGCATTTCTTGCTTTTCAATTTTCAATTGAATGGTAAAATAGAAAACAGTTCTCTATATCCTTGGTGAAGTAAGACAGCAAGCTTAAAATGCACTGTATGTAAACAACAACCAAAAATTCAAACACTCCCAATGTACATGAATGGAGAATCAGATAGGTCTCGGGTTCAGTTTCTCTGATTCTGTATGAATCTGAATAAATTGTTAGCTGAACAGTATAAGGACGGAGATTGCTGAAGTCAGGACTAATGAAATAGCAACCATCTTGGTAATCAATAGGTGTTTCACAAGTAATTTCAAACCAATGAGACCAGAATTTCCTGAACAACAGATCCATAGAAGCCTGGCTCTTACTAAACTCAGTAGAGGAGTCCTGATTTAGCCTAAGCTTATAGTGGATCAATGGGTTAGAACCTTCCGTTCTTCAATATCTGTAAGACATTTTCTCAGTTAGTGATCAAGGGTGGGATGGACCCATTGTGGATGGTGCCATCCCTGGGCTGGTAGTCCTGATTTCTGTAAGAAAGCAAGCTTAGCAAGTCAGGGGAAGCAAGCCAGTAAGTAACATCCCTTCATGGCCTCTTCATCAGCTCTTGCTTCCTGACCTGTGTGAGTTCGAGTCCTGACTTCTTTTGGTGATGAACTACAATGTGGAAGTGTAAACTGAATAAACCCATTCCTCCCCAACTTGCTTCTTGGTCATGATGTTTGTGTGGGAATAGAAATCCTGACTAAGGCACCCATAGATAGACACTATATGGAGAGAGTGTAGCTTGGATGTCTCAATCAGGTCCCTACCTTCAAAGCTCAGGAATCATCCAAAAGAAGAAGTGGAAAGATTGTAGGAATCAGAGGGAATGTGGGAAACCAAGAAAACACGGCACACTGAATCAACTAAACAAGACACATAGGGACTCACAGAGACAGAAGTAGCCAATATGGGGCCAACATTGCATTTTGTCCTAACAGGTTCAGTTGTTGTCTCTTACATGCCTGCTCTTTTATAGTGGAAGAGGAGGGAGAGTGGATCTGGGGCCCATGGGAGGTGAGGGAGATCTGGAAGAAGTGGAGAAAGAAGTTTTGGAGGATGTATTATATGAAAAAATAATCTGCTTTTAATAAAACAAGTGCAAGAACCATTCCCACTGAATTGTATAAGATAAATATATATGTATATATACACATAAAAAAAAGAATGAAAGGAAGAATACATTAGTGTTATGGCATTCAAGGTAAGACCTAAAGGAATGTATAGAAGCTAGCTAAAACAGAGCTTTTGATAAATAGACCCACGAAATCTAGGATACACTTCTCAGTGAAATAGACATAACTGAATAAAATTGTATAGAGAATATCATAACTATGGACAATGAAGCTACATTCAGTCACATGAAAATAGATTGATTTTTTTTCTATAATACTTGTATCACTTCATATAGTTCTAATGGCCGCAGACGAATGCCCCAGTTTACTTTTTAGCCAGCTGTGACTTAACTTTTTGCTTAGGTAGATAACAAAAAATTTATTGATTTCTGGGGAGAATTAAAAAAGAAAAGCTAGATTGCACGCCTATATCGACAAATATCACAGATTTTCTCACAGATAGCTGACATGGTGCAATATAAGTATTTAACCTTGGTATGAAAACTGAGGCTGAGTCTGTCATGTGATCTTTCTATTTTTCTTCATCAGAAATTTAGAACCAAATATTTAAGTGTTGAGAGCAAATCCATTTTAATGATAGTAGAATCCCAAAGCCTGAAAGCATATTGAAGTTCCCTGTAATGATTTTAGTTATTCACTTTATTTCTGGAGCTTTAAACTGTCTGTAGCATATGTGTCTTCATTTTTATTGTAAAATTTATTATAAAAAGTCAGTGGTATTTAGAGTTCAAATTAGATTGAACCAGATCAAAATGATTTTGCTCTCGAAGTTTTATCTATCAAAAGATCTAATTTCATAAGTATCAATGCAGTATACATTGAGAAACAACTGTTATCCTGTATATTTTCCTGATGGGGCATTCAAGTTTGTAACATATAAACTCAGTCACAATTAATTCACTTATTAAGAAAATATTTATTAAGAGTAATCAATGTGCAAAATGTGAAGAGATAGGACTCTAGAGCATATACAAAGCATATTTATTTCCTTCATTAACCTTCAGCCCAAATGAAGTTCAAACCAGGAAGTCCGAATATTTTAAGCATCCAAATGCCATTTAGGAAAACCTTACATGCATCAACACTCTGTCAGGTGCTAGGAGGTCACAATTAAAGGACATCAGTGACCACTACTACTCTGAATATTTTCACTACCCTTAATCTGATAAAAAAAAGTATCTTCTGTGATCATCACTTTAATGAAAAATTCTTGTGCTAAAAGATTTATAACTTATAATTACCATTTATTGCAAGAAGCAGCATCTCTAACAAGTATTAAACAATGAAGTGAACTAACTCAAGAAGAATGTTTCTAGATCCATACATCTAACTGAAATTTTCATGATTTTATTTGTCCTAGCAGTTGAATAATATTCCATTATGTAAATGTACCCTATTGTCTTTATCTGTTCATCAATTGATGAACATCTAGGTTGTTTCAAATTCTGACTATTTTAAAAAATAAAAAAGCAATGGACATGGGTTGAGGGGAGCAAGAAGAATATGATACAAGTGGTATGGCATGATCTGATAGTAGATCAATTTTCATCTTTTTGAGAAAACTCTAACACTGAGCTTCATAGTTGTACTCTTTTGGAAATCCACCAGCAATGAATAAATCTTTCCCTTTCTCCCCACCTATTCTGCATTTTATGTCATTTGTTTTACTGATCTTGGTATTCTGAGTGAAATTAAATAAAATCTTAATGTTTGAAAACATTCCACTCTAAGTGTGATGTCTTTTCCAAGCCCCTTTCTTTAGACTTTGGGGCTATATATGGAAGAGAACTTTAGTGGGAAAATATTCTAAGAGGCAGAATTCATGAACAACAGAGAAACAGCATCTTCCAGAGACAACAGGACTGATCCACACAAAATCACAGAAACTCTTATGGCATGCATAAGACCAACACATGTCCAAAACAGATAAAAAATCAAGGAAATTGGACACAACATCCCACCCCTAAGCAGAAATGTGTTTGCAATTGATACCTACCAGGAAAGAAGAAAAAAATCGGTTTTCTCCAAGGAAATGTTTCTGGTCTTATCAACCAATATATCAATCATTTAATTTGTTAACTTTTCCAATTATTTTTGTTAGTCTATTTGGATTTTGGTGTGTGTGTGTGTGTGTGTGTGTGTGTGGAGAGAGAGAGAGAGAGAGAGAGAGACAGAGAGAGAGAGAGACAGAGAGACAGAGAGAGACAGAGACAGAGAGAGAGAGACAGGGAGAGAGACAGAGAGACAGAGAGAGAGAGAGATATTGAGAAAGAATTTGATGATGTTTGATTGGCAGGGAGATGGAGAGTATCTGTCAGGAGAAGTGGTAGCACAAACAGTATGTTAAAACATATTGCACTAAAATACATTTTCAAAAACTAGAAAACATTTATAGTGACATTTGACCTTATTTTCATCAAATTATAGATTATGTGTGAATTTGATAGATCAAGTCTTGTGATTGCATTGTTTGGATGGAATGCATGATGTCTTGGAAAAGAGTTGCTTCAAGAATCTGAGCAAATGACTGAAGTGATGTGGCTGATAACGACTAGATAAAGGAGGGCTCAGAAGTTCTCTTTAAGGATTTTAGCCTTTCTACCCAATTCAAGCATGTACATGTTTGTTTCAGAACTAATAGGTTAAAGGAGTCCTCATTGCTACATGGAATCAAGAATTGCTTGAAGAAAAGCTAGAAGAAAGACAGATTACTGCCAACACTTTATCAAATGGTAATCAGATTTGGGGAGTCGAAACTGAATTCATCTCACCCATCCTAATAAGAGTTCTCATGAGTTCACTGCTGTACCCAAGGCAGGGGTGAGTGCCATGTACCCAGAATAGGTTACTCCTGCAAACATGACTGTGGTCACAAGAAAATGAAGGAAGGACAGACACACATATACATGTAGAGAAAAACTGCTATCAGTTGGGCCATTTTCCCTCAGGAATTAACTATTCGATCAAGCAGAATCCTGAAAATGTTTATAGGAAACTTCGACAGATTTCTTGTGGATCACAGAGGGAGGAGGAGTTAGCTTGTTGTGATAGGAGATCTCAATTGGGTACTAGTCTAGGATCTTCATCTTGGATGAAGCTTCAGTTTATTTCTGTCCATTATATCTGCCTTGTACTTCAACCAGAGGAAGACTTTGTCAATTTTCTGATCCAAGAGAGGCTTTGACAGTTCTCATGGTTCTGAGGCATTGGTCCTTGTCAATAATACACATTTATTTAGGACTTCATCTGAACCTTACTCATTCACTCAGGAATTTCCTCATACCCAAAAGAGGCAAATCACTCAGAGGGGCTAAACATTCAGTGTGGACTTGAAGACCGTGTCTCTTAAGAATCTCAACAGCAAGCTAAAGTTCCCTTGAGTTTTGAAACTCTGGCTGTTCTGCATTATATGCTTTATCTAATAATATTATAATATCTGGAAAAATGGAAGAGTATCCAAGGCCCCTCCTCCAACTCTTCATTTGTAAAGTGGTTTGTCTTTCTGGCTTCAGTATCCTCACTGGAAATCTTAAAACATCATGTTTAATGATTCAACCTTGCAACTCAATACAAAAGAATTTGACAATGAAACAGTAAAATGAGATGCAAATCATTAGTAGTGTGAATAATTTTGAAACTATCCATTTCCAAACGATGAGAGAAAATACCACTTATTATATTGCTTTTGCACATAGAAAAGGTAGATTATTGTCTTCTTTTCCACTATGTGACTTTAGAGGTTTTAATTCTCAACCTTTTGTATAGAACTTTGGATTCTGTGGATACTAACTAATTACTAGCAAATAACCTGCTATTAAATGTAACTTTTAATCACTTTGCAGAATGATTTTAACTTAGAATACAGTAGTAGGAGCCTCATAAAGGATGGATTTTAAAATGTCTCCTACTCAGATGCACTGCACCTGAATTCATGGGCTATAAAAGCTTTATTTCTTTAGAGAGAAGCTAGTACTCAATGAGCTTTCATCTTTACAGTAAAAGTTTTGGGGAAAAAAAAGAACAATAATTTTGTTCATGGGTTGACCTTTCCTTCAGACACCTCTGGCTAGCAAATCTTTTTAGTTGTAAGGAGAAAATGAAGTCTGTTGAGCAGCCCCTGTATTACATTTTCAAACAAAAGGAAAGACAGAGATAATGTGGAAAAGTGTTACATGAAATACTCCACATCCAAGGGCAGATCATAAGAATCTGTCTGCACATAAGCATCTACTCTCACGAGCCATGAGAAGCATCCTTCCCATTTATAAAGACATTCTGGGCATTGAAACCTCTAGATTCTGACTCCTGCCGCCTTTCCTAAGACTGTGAATGGGCTTATGTTAGGCATACAGTGAGGTTTTCTTCCTGGACACATCCAAATTGCTCCCAATGAAAGTCGAACAGTCTTTAATCTTTGAGTAATAGCATATTTTGTGCTTGTTCTTCAAGGAAAACTTGGAGTTAACATGTTAAGACAACTGGTCAAATGCTTGTTTTTCTTTAGTGTAAACTCTGGATAACCTATAAACATCTTAGGGTCACAATTTGTACATTCTAATAATGTTCAGATATCGAGCCTCGATAAGAACAGTTTGCAAGTCTTTTGTTATTAACATTATGGTTTTGAAATTGGAAATGGATAGATGTAACTACCTGCCATCAATTAAACTTTAAATTTCAGGTACTCTATTCTCTCATTAGAGTGGAAGGTATATGTGTTATGCCAAAACCACTTGTATATTGGCAGGATGAATGGTAATACTTTCAGAACTTCAACTGGACAAAGATTCATTTTACAATTGTTTTCATCAAAACTGTAAAAGGATTGAATTTAAAATGAGAAGTGGTCTTAGAGTAGCTTGCAATGAAACTCATCACAGTTATGTAACTTATTATCTTGAGGTAAATGCAACTATATAAATACTTCCTTAATCCAAGACACTTGTAAAATTACTATCTTATAGTTAATGAAATTATCACTGTACACTTAAATATTATTTATTACTGGGTTGGAGAGATGGTTCAGCCTTGAGTGTGTAAAGCTCTCAACTTAATATTATTAATTATTACTTTTATTTATGCAAACTCTACCAAACATATTTTTTATGGTTTTACAGTAAAGATTCAAGCACTCTGTAATATCTCAGAGTCTACATTCAAAGACATTATACAAATTCCTGTATTGTCATAACATATATAGAAAGATGGTTTGAGTCTTGTTAAAATCTTATTATGCCTATCTATTCCTGAATAAGAAATTGCCATAGACTAGATAGGTAGCCTCTACTAATATCCTTCAGGTATCTCACTGTTTCTGTAAGGCTCAACTCTATTTTTGTTTAAAGTTCACATGAATTTTTAAGTTAGTATTAACAAAGTAATAGATGAAACAGTTGAAAATACAGAAAATTATATTCACAATTCTGAAGTTTAGAAACGGGGAGGCAAACAATTAGGAATCCCAGTATCTTATGAGCCATTTTCTTCTCTTATCAATGGATTTCTTTTCTTTGTACAAATTCTTCCTAAGTGTTACCTTCTGTTCAGCTTTCTCTTCTTATGAACACATCATTTACATTTAACTGAGTAAAATGTTAACAATTTCATTTTAACTTAATAATCTATTTCAAGACCAAATACAACCACAATTTAAGAGTTAAACATTAACATGGATTTTGAAGATACCAAATTTTGATAATAAAAAACCTCTGATAGAACCAAGATAAAGGAGTAATACTCATATCACCTGAGTATTACTCTTTGAAGCTTATTAAAGACAAGGTCATTTTGAGCTGGATAGAGCTGGTAGGAAGAAAAAAATAAATATAAATGTATTTACTAGTAAGTCCTCTTAATTTTTCTTCTTGTTCAATGACAATCAAGCCTTTGCAGAATGCTATTTATGGAGTCCTTGCATGATACTCTGTTATGTGATTGCAGTATACTTATGAGCACCAAGTATTCAAGGGCACAGCATGATTAAGAATTGCTCCACCTCCCATTCTCGCCCTCTCCACTCCCTCGCTCTTAGTCTTGGTTCTGGTTGTCCCATGGGGCTTCTATTATTCGTAGCACTGTGCTATGCTATTTGTTCACTAATCCTCACATACTAAGGCAAAGAGACAAATCACTTCCTGTTTGCCATCCAAATCGAGGATAGAGCCTCCATTGTGCAAAGCAAACAGCTTTCTTTACCACTACCATTCTTTAGCATCAGTGCCAAATTTTTCCTTGCTGTTCTGTGCCACAGACTCAGTGTCAAGTCAAATGGTCAAGGGAATCCTAAGGAGGATACAGGCATGAGCAGGAACAAGAACAGAGGCAAAGGTGTAGTAAGACCCAGGAAGGTAAGCTGGGGCAAAAGCAGTAGACTGGATCTGTCAGAACTAGAAACCAGTGTGACTTAAGAGGACTGAATGGTAGGAACAAATAGCTGGTGGCAACCGCTTAGTCAACCGATTTGACAAGTTCTTTAATTGTTCTTCCTATCATTTTCATTATCTTTAAAATTAGAACCATAAATAAAATTGTATTAATTATATTAATATTTTATATTATTTTATATATGATTCTAATTACACACACACACACACACACACACACAACACACACACACACACATATATATATATATATATATATATATATATATATATATATATAATATTCAGATAGTGTTAATATATTAGGTAGTGCTAATCTATGGCTTAATAAGTTCTTTGCCACTCCTAGAATAGAGAATAACCAAGGGAAGCAAGGAACAAATGAACAATTTGTTAGAATATTTACTTTTATTCTAGTTAAATTAGGAAATTATAGGATGTGAATAGAGGTCTTATAAGGACAAATATGTATTTGACGTGCACAAGTACTTGATTTTTGTTTCACTCATAGCTGAAAATCTCTTGGGAAGCAACTTTGAGTTCCAAATGCAAATTTTATCATTGATTTCATTTTGCCATTGCAATTTCTGACATCTGAATGGCAAAACAGTCATTTTTTTAAAAAATGTCCTCAGGGACTTTAAAGAGTTAATGCATTCTCTACCACCTGCTATTCTGGTAGTAAATAATAAAGGACCACACCCTTTTTCTATGTAACTACACTGAATGAATATTTCTTAACTTCCTGACCTGTGCTTTCCTCATCCATATTACAGAATACATATGGTTTTCCAGCTTATCTCACTCTGCTGTTTTAATGTCAGCTGGGAAGAAAATATATGATCTCACTGAAATTACTCAAAGTATAGAAACAAATGTCTGATAACCTATGGTGCTGTTCTGGCCTTTCTAAGTCTTAAAAGTGTGGTGATACAAGTTTTATACCAGCATTTTTGCATTAGCAAAACTCATAGCAAGAGAAAAGAGGTGACTGTTATTTCATAGATACTAAGCTAAATAATTAGTAAATCCATCACCAAAACAAAAAACACTATTCTTTCTGAAGTGCTTAGGAAATCTGGCTGTTCTTATCGAAAGGGTCTCAGCAACATCTACAACGCATCATTTTCTCCTCCCCTTTCTGTCTCTATCACGCTGACTCTGTTCTTTCCAAAACTGAAGTTTGCCAATGTGCTCATTTATCACTATTCACTTACCATCATTCTTTCTCTTCTCACTCTTTGAGAAAAATTGGGATGATTTCCTGTTTTCTTACAAATGTGTCCGTCCGATATGTGTCTTTTCCTGATCTCCATCATATCAAGCATTATGTCAAGTTACATCATGTTGTTTTCTCTCTCTTTGCAAGTAAATCTCCAAGTCAGAAGATTAGATTCTGAGTACTCAAATTGTTGTCTAAACACTGGAAGAGAAATACATAGACAATGGCAGAGCTGAATTTATCTAAAGCAAAATTAATCATATATGAATTACTATAATATTTACCAAAGCCTACAGTGGCACAATGACGCAAATTAAACTATCTGAACAGGAGTCAGCCTCACTTACATAGGTTGCTTTGCAAATTTGGGAGTGAGCACTTGAATGGAACCTAAGACATGTTAAGTAATTGGCAATGCTTGAGTACTATAGAGGCATGTCAGGACTTCACAGTTTAAAGAAAAGGCAAACCAGCATGTGTTAACCAGGGAAATATTCAGTCTGTGAAAGTTTGTAGGTAATTATCTGAGTTCACTCAATACTCCATGACTTTATTTCTTTGCTTGTTTTGATTTCATCATTGTTGCTTCAGCGGCTGCTGCATATTTGGTGTTTTCAGCTGGATTATACTATACTTCAAGAACTGTGCTAAAATTTCTTCACAATTTGGAATGCCTGGTATCCCAGGTCTTCACTTTCTGTTTTACTCACATGCTACACTTATTATGTTATTTGCTTATTTCTTGTATTACTTATTTTTTTGTCTTTTTTGCCTCTCCCATAAAGAAGCAGTGCATTTTGGTTATAAGCAGCAAGTGCCTGGGATTGACAGCTGAGTGCTCATCTCCTAGAAAATGGCAAGAAGAGTCTGATTCAGAAGAGTATCAGTTCGTATTGTTAATGAAAATAAAGTAGAAAATATGGAAAAGTATGAGAAGAACTATATTTTGACAGATAAATGATAGATAGATAGATAGATAGATAGATAGATAGATAGATAGATAGATATAGATTTACATGGGTAGGTAAGTAATGGATGATAGATGCATACATAGATAATGATAGATAGATAGATAGATAGATAGATAGATAGATAGATAGATAGATGAAGATGGATATATGTATGGATGCTTGGATGGATGGATGCTTGGATGCATGAATGCTTGGATGGATGAATGCATGATTGAATAGTTGAATGGATTTATAATCTCTTAGATCAGCCAGACTTTCTGAAGCTGTTCTATCCCCTTTAAGCCTAGTGTTACCAGGATTCAGTTTCCACTGACTATTCTTAAGGTTAGATCCTGAAATTATTGTGAGTCTATGCAGAGAAAGACTTCCTAGCCCTAGGATTACAAAGGTCACCACAGCCATTGTGCCCATCTCAGTCTAAACGAATGTCTATGAAGACAAGAAAGTACTGGAGACAGAGTTCTGTGTAGTTTCTGGAGCTGGTTGCAACATCTCATGATATTGAATATGAATTCATACAGTGAACCCACCTGTGTTCAAATTCAGTTAATCCGTTTCTGCAAAAATGCAGGAATTTGAAAGTTAAATATCTCCTAATCTCTTAGGGTCTCACTCTGGATGTATTTAAGAATCCCTTTAGATGGCATCATGTCCATTTACCCAATAGTTTTCCCAAGTGGTCAGTGGTCATGTTTGGGCTCACCTGAGATAAAAATATTCAATGTTGTTACTACCTGGAAACATATGAGGAGCCCTATAATTTATAATTTTAGAGCAGAAATGAGAAGAAAGACAATGACTAGACAGTAATACAGTAGCCCATTCATGATGTACAGAACGTAGTCTGCCCATGTTTGTGTTATGCTTGACTTTGTTAGCCTTCAGTTTCCTCAATGGTAAGATGATACTCATACAACATCTCAGTCAGAGGCTTTGTAAGACCTGGTAAGGAGTGAAGCAGTGTACTTTGTGAAAGCATAGAAAAATTCTGCATCATTTCATGTTCTTAAACTGTATCATTCTTCACCACGGCAGTTACATGTTGTGGAATTTGGTTGGAAATAATTTTTAATTCACTACTAACAAATTTAAGTCATGAACGTGTGAGAGTGAGACACAATTTCCCCTTCTGATGTTATCTTTAGTTTCATATTAAATTATTGCTCAAGACTAATTATGTTCCCAATTTTAGCTCCAGTTTTGTTGCTGATGACAGAAAACAGGTCTGTGGCAAAGACTCTGTAGTTTATTACTAGGTGAAAGGAAAAATGTTATTAACAGTGTCACTAATAAGTATATGAGTTTAAGTGAGAAAACAATTGATTAGAGAGCCTTTTTTAAAAAGATTGATTATGTAGTAAGGAGGAATCCAAATTGCTGTCTTTCCAGGCTGTTATCAACTCATTTTCTCAAGTGTTCATGTGCACCTTCGGATTCTGCTTCAGAAAATTATTGTTTGCCAAGATTTACATGTCATGATTAACGTCTGAAACCTATTAAAAGGAGTTGTCACTGAGAGTTTTGGAGGGTGAGACAGTTTACATCAGCAGGAAGTAAAGTAATTTCAAAACCTCAGATTGTACTACAAAGTAGATGTCAACATTGCATCAAATACATCCATTAACTGAAAACTCCGCTTCAGAATCAGCCTGCTCATGCTTTTGAATTCATCTGCATATGGGAATGTATTTGTGTTCCCTGCCATGTATGCTTTGAGCTGCTGAACACAGATGCCTTAATGTGAGCTGAAAACATGTTTTTTTTTTTTTTTTTTAATTGAAAGTTACATCCTGAATTTCTGTCTGCACCCTGCTGGGTTTCATTCTCAATTGAAACGCTCACATAAAACGAAAGATAATTATGCGATTCACTTATTAGCTGTAACTAGAGAATGTGTGTCTTCACACAGTGGCTGGATATCTTTATTGGGTTTTGAGTCTTTATGAGAGAACTTACACGTTTCAGACAGGAGATATTTACAGAGTCCTTTGTTCCATTAAGTTTCATCAAAGGAATAGATAGAGAATCAGAGCTGCTCATTCTTCAGTTTTCTTTCCCTAGACTTGTTACTAGAAATGGGTCCCACAGAGACCCTTGAAATTGAGCTATTTTATGGAAACGAGTGAGCAGACCCTCTACTTTTCCCTAGCCACACACTCTCTTCAAGAATCAAGCCATTTTCCATAAGAACAACAGAACATATTTTTAAAAACTGAATAAAAACAAAGATCTTTCATTCTAAATCCATGTGTATAACCTTTGTTTGCTGGGAAGGAAACATCATAATGATTCCCTTCAAAGTAACGAGAATGAGACATTTGCATCGAACTCATTTTCAGCTCTGGCAATATGCTTTGATTACAGCTTCTATTATTTATAGCTGTGTAACAAATTGTTCCTTAGCTAAGTGTCTCCAAACACCAGTTGTGTTATCTGTTCATGACTATAGAAGCCAGCAGTGTTCAAAGTCCAATCATATGAGTTATCTCTTCAACTTCATGCCATATAAGGCACAGGGATTGGTGGAAGTTCTGTTGTGAGCATATTGATATCTCAGAATGTGACTAGTGACCAAAGGCACACATAGTCTTAGTTGTATATTCTCTTTCAGGAATTCCTTTCTGTGTGGCTCAATGTATTTCTCGTGTGATGGTAGCTTGAGTTTAGGAAAGATAATTCTATGAAGGAGGAGAGGAGACACTTTAGCATCCACAAAGTCATGAAAGACCTCAGTGCAACAACACAGAGGTGTTAAATTCTAGAGCTCAAAGCAATGTGCCTTATATACAAGTCTTTTTAAAGGCTTGTTTTAGTGTAAGTAATATATTATTTTTAAAATATTCTTGTGATGGTTCAACACACGCTTATCTTTCTGAGGTAGATTTTAAGGATGAGTTCATAAACATGAAACTTCACACATGAGCATGCCTTTGCAATCCTGAGTTGGTGAAGAGTAGAGCTTTAAAAAATGTGGGGTGGGGTGAGAAACTGTCTGGCAATGTTTATGGCACAATGCCTACAAAGGAGTAAAGCAATGTCTTTGATCATGCTTGGTGATTTGGTACTGTTCCCCTGAGACCAGGTGCAATCAGATAAGTCTATTTTTTTAACACAGGTTTGACAAGTCCAGGATGCTGGTAAAGATTCTCATACTCATTCTGCTATTCAAGCACCAGAACCCAATGCAGAAACATCAGAGGCGTACTTAAAAATTTCTCAGCCCTCCATTCCAGTCGTTGTACTTATTCCTTCTGTCTTATTCTGAAATACCAAAGATATTCCCAGAATGTTATGAAGTCTCTTATTATTTCTATTTACCCTGTGGGAAAATTCATTGGCACAAAATGATTTACTTGTCTATAACACACACAGACAGAAACGTAGTTGAAGCTCTCATTTCCTCTGTCTTTGTAAAGAGTTCGCCCCGCCCACCACTGGCATATACTGCCAGACCTAACATGTTTAATTAAATAAATTCACAAGTGTACAAAACTTTACTTTTAATTAATTGATGATGTCAAGTACAAGACATGTTAATGATCTTAATTACTAACCATGAAGTAATACTTCTTAAGTCAAAGGGAAGGGGCACTTGGTTTTACAATAAAGTTCACCAAGGCAAGAAGTACTGAGTTTAAAACAGAAACAAAAACAGTATCTACTCCCTAGTTTTCTGTTCTCTCTGTATTTATAGCTTGCCGTGAGGAGAGTGGAATTAGAAGATACATGCACATGCTGATAAACTGAGAACTCCAGCCCCGTTTAAAAAACTCAGATCATCATTGAATTGTCAGGTGGCCATATGAATCTAGCACAGCCAATTCCTTTGATATTTTAAGAAATGCCAGGAATCCAGACTTTTCCATCCACTCCCATATTTTTAAATGTTAGAAATAATTCTGATTTAAAACAGTGTGTGGGCAAGTTTTCTACAGATAAAACAAAAAATTTTAAGGCAAATAAGAACTATAATCATAGATTTGCAAGATCAAATCAGTACTATGAACTAGGCTTACATTTTTGATATTCAGTTTTAGTCTTTTATTTAACTCAAGAGAAATTATTAGAAGCAATATATTTAGAAGATCAAAATAAATACATAACATTCATATACACATACAAATATTAGTGTGGTTTCTATGTTACTCTAAATGCTTTGGTGTGATATATTTCCAAAAGCACCACAAGTTCACCTGTCTCTCTTTGCACATTTATGTTTGTTTGCTTCTGTTCCTATTATGAGATAAAAACATATGCACTAAACCATAAGACTTATTTAGTTATTGACATGGTAGTACATACGATGGAACCAGAGTCCTCCAAAGTGCTTGTACACAACACTTTCCCTTCTGATTGCTTTATGCAGCTGTTTTGTGATATATGAAAGAGATGAACTGTTTCACTGGAGGAAGACAGACCTCATGGAGAGAAGGTCCAGACCTTCCAGATACCCAACATGTCCAGTGGAGATAACTGAAACTCAGCTTTGTGCCAGTACAGCCTAATGTATCCAGCACAGCTACACAGCTGACCATGGAATAATGGAAAATACATAATGTATAGAGCTTCTTTGATCCATGTATTCTTAAGGTAAAATATTTATCTTTAGCAGCAAATATTTTGTTGTCTCGTTGTTAAGAGATTTTAGACAGGTGACTTGGGTTTCTATAAATTATAGTTTCCACAGTAAGATTTTACAAAATATCTGTATGTGAAATTATACATAAATGCACATAACTATATTATCAATTCTAATCATTCACTCAGAGTATCTACTCATCATGTATCTCTATGTCTATCTATCACCTATTTATATCTATCATATATCTATCCATCATATATATATATATATATATATATAATATATATATATATGCTTTCTATTTATCTATCTACCTATCTATCTATATCCATCCATCCATCCTGTCTATCTATATGTATATCTGTCTATTATGTCTCTATCTATCTATCTATCTATCTATCTATCTATTATCTTCATCATCCTACTCTTTTATTAAACATGTTTATCTGCTTTTCCATCTACCTGATATTTAACATAGTTTGATGTAGAGGTTGTATTAAAGATGTCAGAGCTATCCTCATCTGCTAATTTTGAAGTTTCAAATAGATATTAATGTAACAATGCTTTATGCTCCCACAGTATTTTCATGGATATTTTTATTTTGTATACTTCTTTTGCTCATAATATAAAGGAAATTTAAAAAAGAAAGTCTGAAACATCCTGAAACATGTTAATGATTCTGGAAGCTTCTAAAACTAACCTGGTTGGCTTATTCTCCATTTAGGGTCTTAATTTTCTCTAGCCCAAAAAGATACACAATATCATAACATTTTTGTGAAAGTCCATCTAGCATCCATCATAGGTTGATGTTAATTATGTAAACTGTTATAAATAACACATTTTTGGCTTTAAGATGTCATTTCTCCAGATAATAATCTGTTATAATACCTAAGAATGAAAAGGTAGATGGAGATCTGAGGAGCTGATTCTAATCAATATCAAGGCATCTTGTGGGAATGTTTCACATCACACGGTTTTTTTTTTTTTCATCTTTAAGCTTACCTTGATGAAACTGACTAATGATTAACTGAATATATTTATGATAGACAGACAAATATATATACACACAGAGGGTGAAAGGAACAGAATGAGACACACACACAAAGACAGAGAGAGTGAGAGACAGAGACAGAGACAAAGACAGAGACAGAAAGACAGAGAATTAGAATAAATCTTTTCTTTTCAGAAAATAGATACTTTCATTTTTAATTTAATAGTATAGTTGGTTGTACATAAAAGTAGACGATGCTTGCTTCCTGGTCCTGTATGAGTTTTGAGCTCTTCACCGTCTATAACCTGCTTATATTTTAACTTCCACATGCCAAATTTGTCTTTTGGAGTACCATTATCCTAAATGCAGTCTATAAATATTGAATATTTCTCTTCCTAGATCCTCCTCCTACTCTGTGAATATGGATAATAAGTTTGCTCATCTTAAAACTTATTCTATTATTTTGCCTTATATGATAGAAAACTAACACAAAGACAAACCTATTCCAAAAGTCTTGAGTGTGTTTTATATTATTCTGAAGTCCATGACAACACTGTCCACTGACTTAACTTACAGCCCGAATACTCATCTCTTTTATTTGTAATTATAATTCTATAATTTATAAAATCTGGACTTGGTGCATGAGATTCTAGTATTATGGTTTATATGCTTCTTTGTTTTAATCAATGTGCTTTGAGCTGTTAAAATACCTCCTTCCTTTTTCTTCATCCTCCTTCCTCTGCACATGTGGGGGTGTCTTCCTATCATCAACATCTGGTCCATGATTTCTAAAATTCAGCTATAAACTTGCTTAAAACAATACATGTGCTCCAAACACAGCTGTCTTTACGTTTCTTTTGATCCCACTGTAAAAGAAGCTACATGTCATTTTGTGATTTGAGGCTTTTCAAAGTGAGGGAACTAATAGATCTTGAACTTCTCAGTACTGTCCTTTTCATCTTCCTCCTAAGGGCACAGCATGTGCCAGAATTGTGTGCAGACAGAAATTCTTCCATGCATTAATGATTATGTTACAGATTGGTAGAAAAATAACTTAGACAAACTGAGGCATTCGTTTGCTCCCTGGTCATTCTTCTAAAAGGCACCCATCCCTGGGCATGTTTCAAATTTCCTTTTCTTTATGTATTGTGCTTTAGGGAGGAGAAAGACCCATTATGTGAATTTATTATGCGATCAGACTAATTTCAGCTTTAATTTCCTAGTCGATGAAGCTCCTATGTCTCTGAACTCATCAACAGATACCATAAATATACTTCTAAAATCCTGCTCCCACTTCTCTTTAGAAAATCAGTATCAACTGGCATACTGTCCTGTTTTTTTTTTTTTTCCTTATTTATACAGAATGGAACAAAACATAAAGTTAGAATCAGTAAACTTCACAGGCAGGAAATCAAGATTACACAAGTAAAGTGGGCCTGTCAAAGCTCACTAACCTAGTACAGAGACAAGATGAGGGAAACATCAATACCATTTAAATCTGGTTTAAAATATAATTTTATTTACTTGACATGCAACTTTCATGTATTTTCTTTTTTTTTTTCTTTTCTGTACTTTTAAAACAGAAAAACAGGAGTCCATTTTCTAAATTAGCACTAGATAATGATTTTAAGAAAAGTCCTATTGTAAAAGTAATTTTTAAAAATTATAACAGAACAAACATATTTCAGTCAAGTAGTGAAATGATATAGAAAGTATATATCTTAAATTAATGTGACTTTCAGGCCATTTTTCTTTATAACATATGTCTTACTAAGAAGGATCACTGCCTTATAAGCAAATACATTTTCTGTTTGCTTAGATGATGTTGAGGAGTTTTTGCTTATCTACCACTTAATCAACCTCCTAAATACTGACTGATGTGAAATATAAAGGACCTTTTCTAGATTTTATTAACAAAACATGGGTTTTCCTTACCACAAATATTGATACAAAATAGAACCAAGATATGAAAGTATGAACTTATGCTTTTGGTTCTCAATATTTTATTTGCAGATATTAATTTTATTTTCAAAAATAACCAGGAGGACATGTTTGATAACTGGAACTTATGTAAACCACATTATAAAAACTTACAAATAAAAAAGAAATCACATACTAAAATTAACCAAATCTAAACTCTATACACCTCAGTGGATTTCTATAGTTAGTATAGGCTGTCAGATCAGAAGCTATGAAGCTTCCCACCAGATGTTACACTTTCCATATTGAATATAGTTTATGAGTTTGTTTACCACAAACAAAAAATTATTACATAATTAGAATTATAAAGCAATTATGATTATATCATCTTTCAGAACTCATTGGTAACTTTAGGTATTTAAAATATTGGTAAATTAAATATAAACATTTAATAATATAGCTTATTTAAAAATGATGAATGAAAAGATTCATTGAGTGGTAATCAATTTTAAATTTACCTAGTTCCAAATGGTTCTGCTGAAATTATCTAAATATGGCAGACATTTTAATATAATTATGACTCACTTTCCCCTCCCTGTCAAAAGTTTAACATTATGTTATATATGATTCTTTTATCTTAGCCATGAAGTTTGCCTTACATCATCCCGCACAAAAGTTTTGACAGGCATGAATGACTGTCAGGTCAGTGCGACATGAAGGAACAGAGGATGCACAGGATGTAGAGTCCAAAAGTGCTTAGTGCTTCTCTAGTAACTGGAGGAATTCGGAATAAGTGCAAACGAAGGTTCACCCTGAGGGTGATGAGAGCAAAATAAATGAAGAATGGATAAATGAATTATGAGGAAGTTAGACTGGCAAGACAGATCAAATATAGACAAGCTTTATTTGCATTCCCTCCATAAATGTATGCTACTTTCAAACAGACACAGAAAATAGAAATCATGCCAGCTATTTAGATTTCCTTTGAGATGTTCCTAAAGGACTTAAATAATGGTAGATTCTCTGACATGGCTTGATATGCTTAAGTTAGTATAAAGATAAAGACAAAGGTATTTCAGTAGTAATTATAAGTTACTTTTATGCTCTGGAGTTAAAAAGACTACTAGTGCTTCTGACATCTGTAGATAGTACCTAGAATTCATGATCTACAAATTTCACATCTAAATGATTGGTGAAAATGTTACATATTAAACAAAACTTCTAAAAACTCACCTGTTTAAAAAGCTCCATGAACGTGGCTGAACCAATGAGCAATACTCAACTCAGGAAGCAGGTTTTCATCAATTGTCCAGAAAGATAATGAACCTGTTTACTACATTTTTTTTTATTTTTTATTTTTATTTTTATTTTTTTTTTTTTTGGTTTTACTAGACAGGGTTTCTCTGTGTAGTCCTGGCTGTCCTGGAACTCACTCTGTAGACCAGGCTGGCCTCGAACTCAGAAATCCTCCTGCCTCTGCCTCCCAAGTGCTGGGATTAAAGGCGTGCGCCACCACTGCCTGGCTACATTTTTCGTATATAAGATCTTTGACTGATAAAATATCAGACTCCTAGATCTCCATTGGACTTTAGTTAATTACATTTCAGCAATATTCCTTTTGAATGGAAACTCTTCCTATGATGGTGGATACAGTTCTCACTAATGCTTTCATTTACTAATGATTAATAAAAAAGACACATATTGTCTTCCTTTTGCTGTGATACATCAATACTAAAGAAACTTATAAAATAGGGAGATTAATTGAACTTACAGTTCCAGAGGGTTGTTGTCTATGATGACAGAGTGAGGGCATGGCAGTGTTTGACTGGAACAGCATCTGAAAACTCACATCGTTAGAGGTAAAAAGACACTTGGGATGATGGGAAGGTTTTGAAGCCTCAAAACAAATTCCTGTGACATACTTCCTCCAACAGGAGCACACCTCTTAATTTTTTCCAAATATATCTAACAACTGAGGAGCACATTCAAACATGTGACCCATTGTCATTCCAACTACTACACATTATAAACCATAAAAGGGGATAATTATTTCACCCAGGAAAAGAATATCTGTGGCTGGAGTGATGACACCATAGGTAACATACCCAGTGCACAAGTGTGAGGACCCGAGTTCTGACTCTCAGAACCCATGAAAAAGCAGAAATCTGGAAACATGTATCTGTAATTTCAATGCTAGACATGATGGAAAGCTGCAGTGTAATCTTCAGAAATATTAGATGCAGCTAGCCAGAAAAACACCATGTCAAATTACAAAGAATAAGCTCTGTTTCAGACAAAAAGAAAAGTGAAGACTGATGCTCATATTGTAATCTTGTGACCTTCACAATAATTGTGGTGGAATGTGCACACCTTCACTCATACATGCTCATGCAACATGCACACACGCTTACGGTCACATGCTCACACACACACACACACACTCACACACATACACACACAACACGGAGAGAGAGAGAGAGAGAGAGAGAGAGAGAGAGAGAGAGAGAGAGAGAGCTTTGACATCTAAACTAAAGCTGGTGTGGTATGTATATGTACAGGAACAAGAAAACACTTGGCCTCATGATGTTATTTTGGAATACTAACTGTTGAATGAAAAGTAAAGATGAAAGAAATCATATAGGCTTAATTATCTCACTGTGATACATTAGTAATAATGACAATAATAGTGTAACTATAGAATAATCATTTTAGTCTGATTGACTAAGCCAAATGACTGCTAAGATGTCACAAGGAATTCAGTGTAACTATAGTGTAATTGGTGCAAAAGGCTAATTATAAACTTGGAGTATTACTCCTATCACGTGAAGCTTAGTGTTCTTAAAGTTAGAGTGAACTGATGTGCTTACTGAAATATACTATTTTCTTGTAACTGTCTTGGGACAACAATGTAAGAGACAGAGCAACAGATGCCTATGACATAGAAAGATTAGTGAGTTGCACAGGGAAACTAATCAAGATAATGGGGAAGCTCAAAAATGAAGAATTTAGGGGGCTGTTTGTGAACACAAAAGTATCTTGCATCATATTTTGTTTCTTTAGGAGAATAGCTGACACTAGGCAACATATAAAGGAGAAAGGGTCATTGTGGCTCACAGTTTGGAAATTCAAAAAATTGACAGTAACATCAAGCTGCTTTTACTCAGGTCTTCAGGAGAACTAGATGTCTTCCATTCATTCTCGTGAGGAAAATGTTAAACTTTTCACTAGGATAGATCTCTTTAACCCTCTAAATATTTAAATTTCCCATCCCCTCCAACCAACAAAATCAATATCCTGTAGGGTGGGGGAGGGGGTAAGGAAGAAAAACTGTGTCACAAGTTATAGACGACAGTGTAGGAGATCCAAACTAAAGGTGATACCAATATACACAGGGGATTGATAAGCAACCAATCATTGCTCAACTGAGAGGAAGCTGATGCAGCCGACGTGTGTCGATATCAGAGGTCAGGTGCCAATAACAACTTTACTGAGTAAATATAAAATGTCTACATCAACATCTGCTGGTTTCCACTGAGCATTTGTAAATATCCTTTTTGAAGTCATTTGACTTGCTAACAGAAGGGATAATTTCCTTTCCCATAAACTGTAAAGACAATATCACTCATTGAAATCCAACTTCTTTATAGGCTAGACAAATGATAGAGAATATCTAACCCAAATATGTAAATAAGAAATTCTTCTTATAGGGTCACAGTAGCTAGAATTAGTAAGGAATAAAATTCTGACAAAGATTTGATGTCTTCTTGGCCTCTTAAAGTGTAGAGGCCATCTTGGTAGACTTTCGTTCCATGAACCTTATGCCATGGTTGTTTTTCTCCCCAGAGAGATCTTTTAGTAACTGATCTTCTAGCTGGCATTTTTACAGATTAGGAAGCAGGCCAGCTAGAGGTCACACTAAATTAAACTCTGCTGAGCATCAAGGACAGCAGGCCAGACAGCATCAATACAGGAAAATGCAGGTGTCTACACAGAAAGAGATTAGTTTATGTCTCGTTCAGTAAATGTGAAAAAAATACTTCTTTGTGATGATTTCTTTGGGGAGAAATCACATAGTAGAGGGAGTAGGGAAATCCAAACAGGTTGCTATCTCTTTGCTTGTCTTTTCATTTACATATTTAAATGAAGGAATAAAGAGTACATGAGTGTTTTTAGGTCTGTACACACTGTCACTTTATGTTAAACAAAGTGAACTGTCTATGAAACAAGCACCATTCAAGTCAGTTCTGTGTAAGCTCATTATTGTTTCTTTACATGTTTTGTGTGTGTGTGTCGGGGGGGGCTTGTTTGCTTTTTGTTTCATTTTTTTACATATTGTTTTTGGTTTTATGTTTGATATGGAGGAAGAGGAGACATACATCTTCACTTAGTTAAGGGTAATTTAAAATTATTAGCCATAATGTACAGGATAATCATGCTATATAATCTACAGACCTAAAGAAGCCAAGTAACGAGGAGAGTTCAAGGGAGGATGGTTGAATCTTTCTCAGAAGCGAAAACAAAATTGGAGGCTGATGGAAGAAGGGAACTGGATGGAAGAGAGGCTGGGGAAGGGAGGAGGGAGAGAGATCAAATGTAGGGAGAGAAAGGGAAATCTGTGTGTATGGGGGCAATCTCTAGGATTTCCCAGAATCCTGGGGTGGAAGGAGGCCCCTTGGGCTTCTATGCGGGAGACTTTAGCTGAGACTCTTAAAATTAGGGTACATGGATCCAGAAGTGATCACTTCCTGTACCCAGTCAGAACTCCCAGTGGCCAGGCAGAACAGCAAGCCACCCACAATACCTGCAACCTAAAATGTGCCTTGCCTACAACAGGTACATGAACAAACATAGGGCAAAGACAGAGAGAATGGCCAACCAATGACTGCCCCAACTTGATATCCATCCCATGGCTTGCAGATGACAGGAACTCAGCATAACTGCCCTCTGAGAGGCACCACCCAGAAGCCAATGGAAAGTCATACAGAGATTCAAAGCCAAACATTAGATGGTGTTTGGCCAGACGTATGGAACAGCTGGGTGAAGTATTGAGGTACCTGAAGCGGACAGAGACTCCATAGGAAGACCAACTGAGTAGACTGAATCACCAACAAAAGAAGGAGAAAGGCTGTACTGAGACCCCTATGCACATAAGTAGCAGATGAGCAGCTTGGTCCCCAACCACAAGTTCAGGGGCTTTTCCTGAATCTGTTATCTGTCTGCCTACCAGCCTGTCTGTGGATGCCTTTGGAGCTCATTACCCTAAATGAACTGCCTTGTCTGGTCACAGTGGGAGAGGATGTGCCAATGTACCTACTCCTGCGATGATCTGATATTGGGCATGGGGAGTGGTGGGGTGATACTGAGAGGGGCTCCAGTTTCTCAAAGGAGAATGGAGGAAGGAATGGGGGGAGGTTCTGTCTGAGGGAGTACTGGAAGTTGAGGGTGGCTGATATTGGAATGTAAAGTGAATAAATAAATAAATTATTAAAAAAGAAAAAAATTATATTAGCCAAAAGTTTAGGATTTTAACACTCCAAGGAACATATAATCATTATATTTGCTTAGCCAGGATATATATTATATATGTGCACATTATATATATATATATATGAACATGGATGCAAGTATATATCAATAGACAAATCTGCAGATGCTTAAATCAATGGATTGTCACTGGTTTTACATGTCATTGATATTGGTTTGGGCAGAGAATATAACTTTAATTGTTGATGGAATCATGGTGGCCTGTCCCTCAATATCCTAAAAGAAAATTTCTAGCTACGACAGAGATTAAAGAAAACCTTTCTTGAACCTAGGACAAGGTATAAAACTTTGTATGTCTTAATAGTTTATCAATATAGATTCATTCAAATCACATCAGAAGTATCACTGTATACTTACTTCATTGAAAGGAAAAAAGAGAACATTTTGCCTATAACTAAGGCTTTTTTCTGGTTTTTTGTTTTGTTTTGTTTGTTTGTTTGTTTAGTTTTAGAGTAACTTTCAGGCAATTAACTAGTGTCCTCTGTCACAGTTCTTTCTCATGACATTAGCTTTCTAAAGAAGTGGATATTTTAGAGTTTTTAATAAAAGTTTAATTGTTCATTTCCTTATTGTTAAACAATTAATATCAATAATGACATCCTTATTACTAATCAAATATATTTTTAATACTATCCATTTGGGTGATTTGCTAGCTGAATAACTGGGTGACTATACGCATGATGGATGGATAGATGCATGGATGGATTGGCAGGTGTCTGCATGCCTGAGTGATTGAATATATGGAAAAACAAGCCAGTACTTCTACAAGGAGCATCACTGTTTTTTCTCTTCCACCAGCTCCAGTGTGAAATGATTAGTCATGAAGTTCAGGAAATTAGAGTATCTTTATACAACACAAGGGCAAAATCAATCACAATAACATTTGCGTTTTCTGTGAAATCAATTTGATAGAAATAATTTGCCTACGAGTCGGCATATCCTCTGAATTGCTAAGGACTACCCACTCAAGTGATTGAGAACGGCTTTCTATACATGAGATCGGCATATGCAAATTAAAATATCAGTGACTAAGGTGACATATGGCTTAATCTTTGCTTTAAGTGAAATCTTATCAGGCGTGAAAATGTTTAGTTGGAGATAGAATTCATCCTGACAGCATGAACTTTAGATGTTTTTTCTTTCTTTCTCTTTGAGCAGCAGTTATTGGTTTATCGTTAGTTTAATCAGAGGCAGACAAAAAAAAAAATGTGTTTGTTTTACATCTTCTATGCAGCCCACCTGCAAAATCAAGAAGATCATATTGGAAACATGGCAAACAGTGAAACTCAGTGATTGATGGCTAATTCTGTCCACCTGTTCCCAGGTATGTGCTTGGAGGCAGTTTCTCAAGCACATTGGGAAACTCTATGCAGCTCTCCAAGTTCAAAATAAATAAAAGTATATTTTTCTTTTTACTCTACATATGCCAGGAATCTGTTCTCCTAACTGGAAGAGACAGTCTGTCATTTGATATTTCTTCACCACTAACTTTGCAGAGGAGGGCTGTCTTCTCTGACACCCTTTTATCTCTGTTCTGAAAATGTTATTTCCAGGGTGAAACGTGAACATTATCTCACTTTCTTGTTTACACTGATTTTCTTGTAACTACTCTCTTTTCAAAGGAGTGTCATTAATGTCCCTATTGCTCTCTCTTCTGAAGTTAACATTTCCAGTGACAAAATAAACAAAAGGCTATAACATATATGGGTTTTGGGGGGGGGGGCTAATTAACTTATTATAACACAGAAAAGGAAAAATAAACATAATTTTTCAGAAATCATTACACCGTTCTTTACATGGATGAACTATTCACATCTGGCCTCCAAAGATGTCACTATTAGATATTAGCTAATCTATAGCTCCAGATGAGACATAAAATAATCCATTAAGAATGTCACAGTCAGTGATGGTTCACATGAGTTGTGGCAGATAGCCTTTGTCTAAGTGTGTTATCAATATGTTCTCTGAAACATGACAACTGATGTATGTCTCATCAATACACATGGTTTATGGATAATTGGGTTCTAGTAATGATAATGGGTTCTAGTTTATTCTTCTTAAATGTTCACAATCTTTGTCCTACAAAGAACCTAAGGACAAGGTTAGATACATAAACCTTAGGTTAAAGAGTGCTGAGAAAGTGCTGAATGCCCTCACATATATGAACAGGCAGATGTGATTACCTTAACTGGACAAGTGAGATTTCATTAATAGATATATTTATTCTATTATACATACAAAAAATATTTTCTGGTAATAAATAAATAAATAAATAATAGAACTATTATTTATAAGATTTTCTATATCTTTTTCTGAAATATAGCTTGTGACTAATTTGGAGAAAGATTTCACATAATACTTTAAAAATTTATTCTCTCAGAGACACAAATCTTCCCTCTAATACACAGCTCAGCCCTGGGGCAGATTGAGTACTCCTGCACTTCCCCACCTCCCAGCTCACACGCAGAGACAGACTGACTCCCAAGAGGTCTGCCTTAGCCAGGGTCACAGGAGCTCTACCATAGCCAGCATCACAGGAGTGCTCCCCCCCAAGCAAAGACAGCTCTGTTTGCCTCACAGAAGGCCTGCTTTAACCCAGCTCACAGAGCTCCACCTTCCTACAAGGATGGACAGGCTCTAGTCAGAAACTGCGAGGCCAGTTAATATCAGAGATAACTGGACTGCAAGAGGCAAGGACAAGAACATAGGCAACAGAAAGCAATGACACATGGCACCATCAGAACCCAGTTCTCCCACTACAACCTGGATACTCTAACATCCACAAAAAGCAAGATTCTGACTTAAAATTCCATCTCATGAAGATTATAGAAGACTTTAAGAAAGACATAAATAACTCCCTTAAAGAACACAGGTAAACACGTAGAAGCCCTTAAAAATGAACCACATAAATTCTATAACATAAATTCTATCCGATCACCACAAAGTTAGGCTTGTTTTCAATAACAACAAAAACAACAGAAAGCCTACATACTCATGGAAACTGAAAAACTCTCTACTTGGTCAGGGAAGAAGTAAAGAAAAAAATTGAAGACATTGTAGAAATTAATGAAAATGAATGCACAGTATACCCTAACTTATGGGTTACAATGAAAGCAGTGCTAAGAGGAAAATTCATTGCACTAAATGCCTTCATAAAGAAATCAGAAACATCCAACAGTAGCAACTAAACAGCACATCTGAAAGCTTTGGAACAAAAAGAGGCAAACACATTTAAGAGGAGCAAGAGGAGTAGAAGGCAGGAAATAATAGTAGTAAAACCCTAAGACAGAAGTTATTAGCAGGGACTGGGGTATTGCTGTGATACGCCTTGACCATGCTTTTGTTTGGAAGAATGTAGATTTGGGGACTTTGGATTTGGAAAGCAGTGGAATGCTCTAAATGGGGCTTAACGGGCTGCCCTAGTAGGAATATGGAAGAGTGTTACTGAGAGTGATTTGAGTTGTCCTAATCTGGCCCAAGATGTTTCAGTGAAAGATTTCAATATGTGGCCTACAGAAAATTTTTGTGGCATTTTGGTGAAGAATGTGGCTACATTTTTGTCCTTGTCTGAAGAGTCTCCCTGAGGCTAAAGTGAATATAGAACCAAGGATAGTGAAAACAATTCTTAAAATTAAAATAACTTCTGGGGGAATCACCATCTCTGAGCTGTATCTGTATTACAGAGCAATAGTGAAAAAACAACATGGTACTGGTACAGAGACATACAGATAGATCAATTGAATAGAATTGAAGACCCAGAAATGAACCCTCACATCTATGATCACTTGATCTTTGACAAAGAAGGCAAAACCACATGGTGGATAAATGAAAGTATCTTTAACAAATGGTGCTGGTCTAATTGACAGTATGCATGTAGAACTCAAATTCTTCTATTTTTTTTCTCCCTGTACAAAGCTCAAGTCCAATTGGATCAAGGATCTCCACATAAAACCAGATAAGCTGGAGAAACCAGAAAGTGGAGAAGAGCCTCGAACACATTGACACAGATGAAAATTTCCCAAACAGAACACAAATGGTTCAGGCTCTAAGATCAACAATTGACAAATTGGACCTCATGAAACTGAAAAGCTCTTGAAAGACAATGAACAATGTCAATAAGACAAAAAGGAAAGGCAACCTACAGATTGGGAAAGGGTCTCTGCCATCCCTACATCTGATAGAGGGCTAATATCTAAAATACACAAAGAACTCAAGAAATTAGACTCCAAAATCACAAATAACCCAATTTAAAAAACGACGTATAGAGCTGAACAAAGAATTCTCAACTGAGGAATCTGGAATAGCCAAGAATCATCTAAAAAATGTTCAACATCATTAGACATCAGGGATATGCAAATCAAAATGATCCTTAGATTGTATCTTACACCAATCAGAATGGCTAAGATCAAAAACTCAGGCAACAAAAGATGTTGGCTGGTATGTGGAGAAGAAAATAACACTACTCCATTGTTGGTGGGATTGTAAGCTGGTACAACCACTTTGGAAATCAATCTGGTGGTTCTTCAGAAAATTGGAAATAGTTCTACCTGAAGACCCAGCTATACCACTCCTGGGCATATATCCAAATGATGCTCCATCAAATCACAAGGACACTTGCTCCACTATGTGTATAGAAGCTTTATTTTTAATAGCCAGAATCTGGAAACAACCCAGATATCCCTCAACAGAAGAATGAATCCAAAAAATATAGTACATTTAAAAAATGGAATACTATTCAGCTATTAAAAAGAAGAACTTTATGGATTTTGCAGGCAAATGGATAGTATTTAGAAAATAACCTGAGTGAGGTAACCTAGACCAAAAAAAGACATGCATGGTATATACTCACTGATAAGTGGATATTAGCCAAAAGGTCAGAATACCCATGATGCAACTCACAAACCATATGAAACTTAACAAGATGGAAGGCCAAAGAGAGGATGCTTAAATCCCACTTAGAAGGGGAAGCAAAATAATCACAGGAGACAGAGTGGGAAGGACCTGGATGGGAGAAGGGAGTGGGAGGGAAAAAATGGGGATGTCCAGAATCAGATATGGGAAGAGACAGGAGAGAATCCAGAGAGCCAGCAGAATGAATAAAAACATGTAGCTGTGGGGTTGGGGAACAGGGAACCCACTAGAAAGTTCAAGATGCTCGGGATGGGAGAGACTCCCAGGTCCCAATGGGGATGGCATTAGCTGAAATGCCCAACAGCGGGGAGATAGAACCTGAAGAGACCACCTTTAGTAGATATACATGGCGCCAGTTGAGGAATGGGGTCAATCACCCATCTTAAAAATTTTAACCCAGAATTGTTCCTGTTTAAAGGAAACCCAGAGACAAAAATGGAGCACAGCCTGAAGGAAAGACTTCCCCACTGTGTGTTCCATTCCATCCACAAACACCAAAACCTGGACACTATTGCTGATGTCAAGATGTGCTTGCAGACAGGAGCCTGGTATGACTGTTCTCTGAGAGGCTTTGCAAGCACCTGACTAAGACAATTGCAGATACTTATATCCAATCATTGGACTGATCCCAGGGACTGCGAAGGGAGAGTTAAGGAAAGGACTGAAGGAGATGAAGGGGATTGCAAGCCCATAGGAAGAACAACAGTATCAACTAAGCAGACCCCTCAGAGCTCCCTGGACTAAACCACCAACCAAAGAGTATACATAGACTGATCCAAGGCTGAAGCTAAATATGTAGCAGAGGACTTCTTTATTTGGCATCAGTGGGAGGAGAGGTGCATGGTCCTATGTAGGTTGGTGCCCCAGAGAAGTTAGATGCTAGAGACAGAATTTGGTGGGTGGGTGTGGGAGTATGCTTTGAATAGCAAAGGGGAGGGGTATAGGGGAGGGTAGTTGTGGAGAGGAGACCAGGAAAAGGGAAATATTTGAAATGTAAACAAGTAAAATAATTAGTAATTAAAAAAAATAAATAAATAAACCAAATAAATTCTCTGTCTCTCTGTCTGTCTCTCAACACACACAACACACACACACACACACACACACACACAGAGAGAGAGAGAGAGAGAGAGAGAGAGAGAGAGAGAGAGAGAGAGGGGAGAGAACTTATTTTTAAGAGATAGTTGGACAGATGGATAGATACATAGATAAACCAAAATATCAGAAGATGTATATTAGATTATAAATATGCAGCAATTTTTGCCTGGAAATTATTATGTACTAGTGTTTGGCTTTCAAATAATAATTGTCTAATTGCTGTCTCCTTGTTGTTGATCTCATTTATAGATGTAAGCAATCATGATAAGCTATAAAAATATTTAAAAATAAATCCTACCTTTAACATTGAATTTAGATATTAGGCTAGTTTTAATGAAAATTAGCAAATAAAAGTTTTAATAACATATCTTTGTTTTTTGGCATGAAATGAAAATAATTTCATAACATTTGTGTTCTAAAACAAAACAATATAAATAGAAAATGTAATATTCCTGTAATTTTTAAGTCAAATTATGACACTGTTACAAATGTGGCTGGCATTCTTTGAAGTTATGTTTTCAGAAAAATTTATTCACTTTAATTTTTTTGAAAAAGTATTACCATAGTTTTAAAGTAATATCTATTTTAATTTTTGTGATGTTGTATTACTGGTATTTGCCTTACTGATAAATATTTTAACTCTTTAATGCCCAAACTTGCTTATTCATGGCAGGAACAGAGTAAATATATACTTGCTGTCCTTTCTTAGGAGTCAAGGGACTAAGGTCATAGAATGTTGATTAATGGGATGGTTAAGAGGGAACCTGGAATAAATGACAGAATTGGTATGTAAATAAAGAAAATAGGCTTTGATGTGTATGAAATGAGCTGGCAAAGAATGGCAGCAGTTCTTTTCTTAGATTTATTTTTTCTAGTGAGACCTGTGCTGTCTGGAGATCTCTGAAGAGCAAACACAGCTCTTTTAGAAAGATTTTTCTAACAATATTTTCTGTATTTGGTCAGAAAACCCATAGAGAGCAAGCATAGCTCTTTTAGAATTTTTCATAGATCTTTTAGAATTTTTTCTAACAAGATAGCTGATCTTGTTCAGAAATCTTAAGAATTAATTATAGAACTAACATTGCTCTCTTTGTTTTTTTCTGGACATTTTCTTTACTTACATTTCAAATGTTATCCCCTTTCTCAGTCTCCCCTGCCCCCACCCGTCCCCGGAAATCCCTATCCCATTTCTCCTCCTCTGCTTCTATGAGGGTGTTCACCCATACACCCAACCACTCACCTTGCCTCCCCCACCCCAGCATTCCCCTACACTGGGACATCGAGCCTCCACAGGACCAAGGACCTCTCCTCCCATTGATGCCCAACAAGGCCATCCTCAGCTACACATGAGCTGGAGACATGGATGGCTTCTAACAGCTACCCAGAGAGAACTGCTTGAAGAGCTATCACAGTTCTTTGAAGAATTTTTTTTCCTGTCTTTCTGATTTTGATTGGAAAACCCAAGAATTACTTTTATGATTGTTCTAACAGGAACTCTTACTTGTTCAGAAAAATCTATATTTTTTTTCCTAGCAACTTTTCTGTCTTTGATCGGAGAACTCATGAGCTATCCAGAGAGCATTTAGAATTTTTTCTAGCATGAGAATGTTGTCTCTAGCAGGTAGCTGTCTCCAGAGAGAGGTGCCTCAAGCAGAAAGCTGACTACTAAGCCAACAACAGAGAGCTATTTGGGAACCATCTTGAGCAGAATACAGGCCATCAGCTTTGACTCATGATTTGACTTGAGTCATTTGTCTCACTGTTGCAGACACTCCTTCCTTAGATCCAAGTCAAGGCTGGTCCTTGGTACTTTACTACTTGACATTCCATATTCCATTATATAGATATGCAGGCATTTAGTTTATTTTAGTCTTCCTAAAAATTTAGACTGTGGAATGATTTTTGTTGTCGTCATGATAGTATTGAATCAAGTGACTCCTTGTTACTCAGTTCTCTATTACTATAACAAAATACCAGAGATAACTAATGAAGATGTTCTATGTTCAAGTTGGCTCACAGATTCCAAGTGCTCATCCTATGACCAATTGGAACTATTATGTTAGATCCATGGCAATGCAGTGTCCATGATGAGTACTGACGGAGAGCTAAATCCTCAACTCATGGTGGTTTGGACACAAATCAGGCAAAGCTGGAAGGAGTTAGAGACCAATGATCTGTTGAAGATTCTGCCTAAAATAACACTTTGAGCTAGAGACAAGAAAAGTCCTTATAAGGAAAATAATTTGAGAAAAGTATGAAAACTTTATATTTGTGTTATTATAAACTGACAAGTTTCTCTGCAGAAGAATGTATCATTGCTTTTCTATTTCAACCGTTTGTGAATATGGCTGTTTCAATAACCATATCGAATCTTAATTCTCATCATTATTTTTGGCAAATACGACCTCATATTTGGGTTAGACTTTTGTTTATTTATGTGTTTACCTATAATTTATAGAAATTTGCATGGGTTTAGCTAGTTTCAATTCTCCTGTGCTGTATTATTTCAGATTCTTTGTTATATATTTTTGTGGTCCTCTCTATGAATGAAGGAAAGTAGTGAATGATTTTAAAATAATAATCAGTAGTACAGTAACAGAATAAGATTCATAGAGAGATATGTTTTCAAAATTTAAAACTGGAAACTTTGTTCAGTTACAGTCTCAAATTTGCCTTCTTGAAATATACTGTAGCAGAACGGTAACATTGTAATTAAATAGTCTTAAATTTCTTAAAATTTTACACTGTTAAACATCTGAAAGTGATTTTAAAGATTTACCAAAGGCCTCTGGGTATTTTCAGAATCTGTACTTTCAGAACTTGTAAGTCAAAGGCAAGAACATCATGAGCTCAAGGCTAGCCTAGGCTATGGAACAATTCTTTGTCTCAAAAAATGATGAAATATGTAGAAGAATAAATAAATTATTCAGAAATATTCAAAATCTTTAGTTGTAATCTGTTCTGAGAATGGGATGATAATGGCCTTTCATACCACAGAGGAGTGGACACCAGAGACTTATTAGAATTTCCAACATGACATGACATCTATTAGATTATAGTAATCCCCAATCTCATGTAAATGAAAGAAAAACTATGTTAACTAGATAACTCAGTCACAGGATCTCCTGGCTTCAATGGAGTAAAGACTGAGCATTTCCAGTTAAATTGTCAAATTGCCATTAACATTTGACATTAGTGAATGAGAACTCTCTGCTCACCTTTTCTTGTTAAATGTAGTTAATTACCCTGTAATAGGGTCACCATGTTAAAATTTCTTAGGTTTGGAGTCGCTTTTTGACTCTCTAGTCACAAAATGAGCTGACAAGGGTTCTGTGTCTAAACCAGGCAGCTTTAATTAGTTTGTTTCATAAAAGAATAGCTAAATTATGAACAAACTGACATGAGTTAACCTTACTATAATTATTCCAAGGAAGATTTTCCCATGGTTTCTCCAAAACAGGTAGTGTTCGGGATGTCAGCTTTAACTGCTTATGAATTGAAATATCCAACTTTATCAATAGTAATGATATATCTGACCCATGCTAAAGTAAATCCCAGTTTTTATTTGATTTATAAATCATGCTATTTCATATTTTTATTCCAACTACCACTTTTTAAAATGTTTTTTTATTATTGATAACTCACTACAAATTAATGAGTCCATTTTTTTTTTTTTTTTTTATGTTTCAGTTTCAACAAATTGTTGCCTCTGAGGTTTTACATGTGGAATGTTTCTTCCATTTAGCATAGCATGGCTTTTCTCCCTTTCCCTCTCTTTCCCTCTTCCTCTCTCTCTCTCTCTCTCTCTCTCTCTCTCTCTCTCTCTCACACACACACACACACACACACACACACACGCACACACACACAGTCACTGGAGTGTACAGCAGATAGAAATACATTTTAAACACTGAAGAACTGGATTTTAGTTCTAAAATAGATGTGTTTGTGTGACATAATTCTCAAAGGTAAGACTCTCAAATCTGTTCCTCTACAGATTTCAAATGTAACATAAATGACCAATATCTGCTGAGCAAAACCTCTGCCATAGAATTCACTGAAGAAAGACCCACTGGCGACGCATTTGACCTAAGTGACACCATGCATCATCCTACTTTTCCTTTGACCAGTTTTCATTCTATTATGAAATAGTACCTCTGATTCCCATCGTTTTCTTCCTTTATTTCATTTAAGATTACATTGATTTACTTTTTAATACGTACTTTGTGGATATGCGTATGTCACATCTGCCATGTATGTGTAGGGCATCATAGGAAAATTTTATAAATTGATTCTCTCATTTCAACATCTGGGTCTGAGGAATCTAACCAAGTCCTCATGATTAGGGGAAGCACATGCCTCTTTTTTTTCCATTTTTATTTATTTAATTTATTTATTCATTCATTAATTCATTCATTTATACTCCAGAATCCATTTATCCCCAGTGACACATCCCACATCCCTTCCCTACCTCCTGTGTCCACGAGGATGTCCCTACCTCCCACTCGAACATCCAACAAGACCTCCAAACTTCCCAGGGCCTCCAGTCTGCTGAGGCTTAGGTGCATCCTCCCTGACTGAATCCAGACCAGGCAGTCCTCTGTTCTATGTGCCAGGGGCCTCACATCAGCTGGCATATGCTGCCTGGTTGGTGGTCCAGTGTCTGAGAGATCTTGGGCATCCAGGTTAATTGAGACTGCTAGTCCTCCTACGGGTTGCCTCCTCCTCAGCTTTCTCCAGACCTCTCCCTAATTCAACCACAGGGGTCAGCAGTCTCCTTCCCCTGGTTGGGTGCAAATATCTTCATCTTACTGTTTCAGTCTTCCTAGATGTGGTCATGATAGATCCACCTTGTGAGCACTCCATAGCCTCAGTGATAGTGTCAGGCCTTGAGACCTACCCTTCAGCTGGATCCCACTTTGGGCCTGTCACTGGACCTTCTTTTCCTCAGGATCCTCTCCATTGCATCCGTGCAGTTCCTTCAGACAGAACAATTATGGGCCCGAGTTTTGACTATGGGATGGCAACCCCTCCCCTTACTTGATGCCCTGTTTTCCTGCTGGAAGTGGCTCTATAAGTTCCCTCTCCCTACTGTTGGGCATTTCATCTAAGGTCCCTTCCTTGAGTCCTGAGAGTCTCCCACCTCCAGGACTTTGAGACATTCTGAAGGGTACTCCCAACTTCCCAACTCCAGAGATTGCCTGCCTCCATTCTTTCCACTGGCCCTCAAGGCCCAGTTTTTCCCTCAACCAATACCAGATCAGGTTCCTCCCCACCCCATCCCAGTCCACTTTCCATCCCAGGTCCTCCATCTCTATACCTGTGATTGCATTCTTCTCCCTCCAAGCAGGATCCAAGGCATCCTTATCCTTATTCCTCTTTCTCCACATGCTAGTGAACATGTGTTGTCACCTGAGATTTGATCTTAGCCATTCTGATTGGTGTAAGATGGAATCTCAGGGTTGTTTTGATTTGCACTTCTCTGATCACTAAGGACTTTGAACATTTCTTTAGGTGCTTCTCACTCATTCGAGATTCCTCTGTTGTGAATTCTCATTTTATTTCTGTACCCCATTATTTGAATGGATTGTTTGTTTTTTTGTTTTGTTTTGTTTTGGTTTTTTTTGGTGGTTAGCTTCTTGAGTTCTTTATTTATTTTGGATATTAGCCTTCTAATGGATATGGGCTTAGTGAAGATTTTTTTTCCCATCTGTCAGGGTAGCACGTGCCTTTGCACACTGAGCCATCTTACTCTTCCATTCAAAGTCTTTTGCAGTGTGTAGTTTATGATGGTCCATGGGAGGAGCTCATGGTAATTTGGGAGACAGGAATGAGCAAGAAGATAATTTTTGTAGAAAAAACATTAAATTCTGAAACCAGTGGTCTAGCTTCTGGACAGTCTGTGGAAACTGTGAGATGGGCGAGCAGCACTTAGGTAGGCTTCTATGTATGCTCACAGTAAGATCCTGTTATTAAGATAGTAAGATACAGTAAGATCCTGTTAGAAGATTTGTCCTGTTATTGCTCTTATTTCATTTTGTGAAAGACAACAGGGAATTTTAAAATCAACAAACGCACATGCACGTATGCACACATACTCACACACCCACCCACACACACGCCACACACCTACCCCCCCCCCACACACAAACATATCTAAAAGGAACAATTTTATATTAAAATGTATTCTAAAAATATAGTCTAGATTGTCAAAATGTTTCTTTGAAAACTGGAAGTCATGACTTTGTTGACCTAAAACTTAAAATTTAAGTTGTCTACATTGGCCCACAGTCATGAGGTAGAAGAACAGGATTGTTTGAAGTTTCAGGCCAGTCTGTGCTCCTAGTGAGTGGCTTGGATCACACCGTGCTTTGCATCATCTTCCTCCAGTCCTTGCTCGCAGTCTTTCTGCCACCAAGCTTATGTTCATCATGAACATCAATGCTCCCTGCACCTCAGAGTCAGAAGGGTTTCTCTTGGAGCTCACCCAGCAGCTGATGCAGGCCACCAGCAGGTTGGCACAGTACATCGCAGTGTACGTGGTCCAGGACCAGCCCATGACTTTTAGCAGCATAAAAGACCCTTGTGCCTTTTGAAGCCTGCACAGCATAGGCAAGATCGGTGGCGCCCAGAATCGGGATAACAGCAAGCTGCTGTGCAGCCTGCTGTCTGAAAGCCTCTCATCAGCCTGGACCAGGACTCTACGTCAACTATAAAGACAGGAAAGCAGCCAACATGGGCTGGAGTGGTTGCATCTTCGCTTGAGTTCTAGCCTCACCTACCTGTACCGCTCTTCTTCGAGTCTTTCTGCAGGCAGTGTTCTGTGTTCATCCACCTGTAGCAATGCCTACCTTCCAGGCAGGAGAAAGAAATGGTTTAAGAGTGAGGCTTATGTTTACAAACACAAATGGAAAGAGTTAAATCTGGAGGTGTAAGCTATAATAGTGTCTGTTAATGATTGACATTATGTTGTAGGAATGAGTGTTGTAGGAATGAGATTTCCCAGGCTGCCAAGATGGATCAGCAGAGACTTACTATCAAGTATGATGACCTGAGATGGATCCATAAGACCCATACGGTAGAAAGAGAAAACTGACTCTTGTAAATTGTCCTCTGACTGCACATGACTTCTGTGGAACATATGCACACCAGGAATACACACACACACACACACACACACACACAACAACACACACACAGTGCAAAAATAAAAGTATACAACAATATTTTAAAGGGAATATTTCAGAAATTAAAGTGAAAACATGTGAGATATATTCACAATGTTGTTTTACAATTAAAAAATTATGCTTCTCGAACTCTGTGAAGACATACATTACATATCTTTATGTACTTCAGTGATGACATGATGAGTGTACTCCTTGTGCCTGACTTTACCATTTTTCTATGATGAATGTGCTTTATTGGGTAATTGAAATGTCATTTGCCATGGGAAAAAAAATCCAATAGATTTGTGTTTACTGACACTAACTTCTGTTTGCCATTTGGAATTTTAAGTGGCAAAACACATTAGAATGATTAGTATTATTCTGTTTTTAGAATAAAAAGATTCATGTTTATGACTATTTTCCCAGTATATATTTATATGAACCTCATGTGTGCCTATTGTCAGTAAAGTCCATAGAAGAACAACTGATACCCTGGAACTAAAGTTATAGCTACTCATGAGCCACCATTTGGGTGCTTAGAACTAAATTAAGGTCCACTCTAAGAGCAGTAAATGCTCTTATTTATTGATCAATCACTCATCCCTACATGGCACTAACACACACACACACACACACACACACACACACACACACAAACTAATGTATTCTTTCTTGAAGATGGAATTGCGTGTAGCCTATTATTTTATGTTTCTGCTGTAAATTTTAATAAAGGAAACATTACTAAAAATTAACTTTAAGTATGATCAACAGTCTATAAGTTCAACTAATATTTCTGTTAAAGTGAAACACAGTTTTATAATTAATGTGTCTGGTAAGAACTGCACCTATTATATTGGCATAACTTCTATTTATTTAATAAACATTTTCCAATTTATGAATGTATCCTGATTTTTCAGGCAACAATATTACTATTATTTCTAGGGTCTCATGAATGTAGAAACTTTAGCTACACATCTGATGCAAAAAATAAATAAATTCCTAGTTTGGTAACTTGTAAATAAATTCAATGAATTCTTTCCTATTTTTTTTCCTCTTCGGTTTATAAAATGACATCACTTTCTTGATGCTTGCCTTGATCTTTTGTGGGAAAATACAAGGACTTTTCTCTTCTTATTCTTTTCTTACTCTCTCTCTCTCTTCCATTAAATTAATTTCTAATAAGCATTTAGTGCTATTATGACTTACATTTACTAATTATAATACTTATGTTCACTGGTTAAAATACAGTCACTTAATTTTCTGATTCTTCTAAGTCTGGAACATTTGGGTATGCTTCTCTGGTTTTGAAAAGTGTTCATATTTATATTGGGGAAATATATTGGAGTCAAAGTCAAAATTATATACAATCAACATTTGTATAAGAAATATTTCCTGTATTGTTTCTCAGTATTATATATACACAGAGCACAAATTATTCCAAAGTATCTGTTCTTCAGAGTCCTTCCACTCAGATGATGAAAGTGATATGCAAATTAGAGATGTGTTTCAAACCAGAAGTTTTGATCTTAACCATCTTCTGGAGGACCATATGGTAAAGGATTTGATATAAGAGTGGTGATATTCTGGTTCATTGGTGTAAATGTATGGGGCTTTTCTGTGCCTCCCTTGTCCCCAAATAATAATATGGAGAACTGTTGTATTTAATAGAGGCTTCACAGTACGATAACTGGTCATATACTTGTTTATTCCAACACAACTATGATGCCTGCTACCCAGTCATGTGCTTCATTATCTACCATTTTAGTCTCTCCCTGGCACCACCTACTCCATCTGTGAGTCATCATGACAGCACTCTCATGGTCACGCTCCTCTTCTCTCCTCTCTCCACCTATGATTCCTTCAATGGGATTGGAAGTCCAACCTTAATTCTCATGCCAAGCTATAGGCTTATTAGCTCTTTATTAACCAATCAGAGGTGATAGAGAATAATTTTTACACAACATGAAAAAAAGATGCTTCAATAATCATGGGAACACCAATATCAAGACTGCAATGAGATCTCTGGCCACAGTTATCGACATCTGAATACACAGTGCACAAAACCATCCTCAATACAGTGGAAAGTGCTCAGCTCATTGAAGGAACTCCTTTGAGGATGATACCCAAGTAGCTTCTTTCTCTTCCTTTCTGTTGAGGCTTTATTTTGTGAGACTAGTGTCTGTGTTTTATCATGCACATGCTGCCATCATGAACTCCAAATTACTAGAAACTAGCTAATCAGGGATACAAACCTCCTAAGATATTAGTCGAAATTAACTTTTGTGGTTGGGGGGAGTGGTTTGAATTCTCATTTTATTTCTGTATACCCCATTATTTGAATGGATTTTTTTGTTTTTTGTTTTTGTTTTGTTGTTTTGTTTTTTTTTGGTGGTTAGCTTTTTTAGTTCTTTATTTTTTTTGATATACCCTTTCTAATGGAATGGGCTTAGTGAAGTTTTTTTCCCATCTTCAGGGTAGCACGTGCCTTTGCACACTGAGCCATCTTACTCTTCCATTAAAAAGTCTTTTGCAGTGTGTAGTTTATGATGGTCCATGGGGGAGCTCATGGTAATTTGGGAGACAGGAATGAGCAAGAAGATAATTTTTGTAGAAAAAACATTAAATTCTGAAACCAGTGGCTAGCCTTCTGACATTCCTGTGGAAACTGTGAGATGGGCGAGCAGCACTTAGGTAGGCTTTATGTATGCTCACAGTAAGATCCTGTTATTAAGATAGTAAGATACAGTAAGATCCTGTTAGAAGATTTGTCCCTGTTATTGTTTCTTATTTCATTTTGTGAAAGACAACAGGGAATTTTAAAATCACAAACGCACTTGCACTATGCACACATACTCACAACACACCCACCCACACACCTCACACACCTACCCCCCCCCCACACACAAACAATCTAAAAGGAACAATTTTATATTAAAAATGTATTCTAAAAATATAGTCTAGATTGTCAAATGTTTCTTTGAAAACTGGAAGTCATTGACTTTGTTGACCTAAAACTTAAAATTAAGTTGTCTACATTGGCCCACATCATGAGGTAGAAGAACGGATTGTTTGAAGTTTCAGGCCAGCCCTGTGCCCTAAGTGAGTGCTTGGTCACACCGTGCTTTGCATCATCTCCTCCAGTCCTTGCTCGCAGTCTTTCTGCCACCAAGCTTATGTTCATCATGAACATCAATGCTCCCTGCACCTCAGAGTCCAAAGGGTTTCTTTTCGGAGCTCACCCACAGCTGAATGCAGGCCACCAGCAGGTTGGCACAGTACATCGCAGTGTACGGGGTTTCCAGGACCAGCCCATGACTTTTAGCAGCATAAAAAGCCCCCTTGTGCCTTTGAAGCCTGCACAGCATAGGCAAGATCGGTGGGCCCCGAATCGGATAACAGCAAGCTGCTGTGCAGCCTGCTGTCTGAAAGCCTCTCATCACCTGGACCAGGACTCTACGTCAACTATAAAGACAGGAAAGCAGCCAACATGGGCTGGAGTGGTTGCATCTTCGTTTGAGTTCTAGCCTTCAACCTACCTGTACCCGCTCTTCTTCGAGTCTTTCTGCAGGCAGTGTTTCTGTTTCATCCACCTGTAAGCAATGCTCCCTTCCAGGCAGGAGAAAGAAATGGTTTAAGAGTGAGGCTTATTTTACAAACACAAATGGAAAGAGTTAAATCTGGGTGTAAGCTATAATAGTGTCTGTTAATGATTGACATTTATGTTGTAGGAATGAGTGTTGTAGGAATGAGATTTCCCAGGCTGCCAAGATGGATCAGCAGAGACTTAACTATCAAGTATGATGACCTGAGATGGATCCAAAGACCCATACGGTAGAAAGGAGAAAACTGACTCTTGTAAATTGTCCTCTGACGCACATGACTTCTGTGGAACATATCACACCAGGAATACACACACACACACACACACACACACACACACACACACACAGTGCAAAAATAAAAGTATACAACAATATTTTAAAGGGAAATATTTTAAGAAATTAAAGTGAAAACATGTGAGATATATTCAAAATGTTTTTTTACAATTAAAAATTATGCTTCTCGAACTCTGTAAGACATACATTACATATCTTTATATACTTCAGTGATGACATGATGAGTGTACTCCTTGTGCCTGACTTTACCATTTTTCTATGATGAATGTGCTTATATTGGGTAATTGAAATGTCATTGCCATGGGAAAAAAAATCCAATAGATTTGTGTTTACTGACACTAACTTTCTGTTTGCCATTTGGAATTTTAAGTGGCAAAACACATTAGAATGATTAGTATTATTCTGTTTTTAGAATAAAAAGTTTCATGTTTATGACTATTTTCCCAGTAATATTTATAATGAACCTCATGTGTGCCTATTGTCATAAATCCATAGAAGAACAACTGATACCTGGAACTAAAGTTAAGCTACTCATGAGCCACCATTTGGGTTGCTTAGAACTAAATAAGGTCCACCTAAGAGCATAAATGCTCTTATTTATTGATCAATCACTCATCCCACATGGCACTAACACACACACACACAACACACACACACACACACACAAACAAAAGTATTCTTCTTAAGATGGAATTGCGTGTAGCCTATTATTTTATGTTTCTGCTGTAAATTTTAATAAAGAAACATTACTAAAAATTAACTTTAAGTATGATCAACATCTATAAGTTCAACTAATATTTCTGTTAAAGTGGAAACACAGTTTTTATAATTAATGTGTCTGGTAAGAACTGCACCTATTATATTGGCATAACTTCTATTTATTTAATAAACATTTTCCAATTTATGAATGTATCCTGATTTTCAGGCAACAATATTACTATTATTTCTAGGGTCTCATGAATGTAAAACTTTAGCTACACATCTGATCAAAAAAAAAATAAATTCCTAGTTTGGTAACTTGTAAATAAATTCAATGAATTCTTTCCCTATTTTTTTTCCTCTTCGGTTTATAAAATGACATCACTTTCTTGATGCTTGCCTTGATTCTTTTGTGGGAAAATACAAGGACTTTTCTCTTCTTATTCTTTTCTTACTCTCTCTCTCTCTTCCATTAAATTAATTTCTAATAAGCATTTAGTGCTATTTAAAGACTTACATTTACTAATTATAATACTTATGTTCACTGGTTAAAATACAGTCACTTAATTTTCTGATTCTTCTAATCTGGAACTTTTTGGTATGCTTCTCTGGTTTTGAAAAGTGTTCATATTTATATTGGGGAAATATTTTGAGTCAAAGTCAAAATTATAAACAATCAACATTTGTATAAGAAATATTTCCTGTTTTTGTTTCTCAAGTTTTATATATACACAAGCACAAATTATTCCAAAGTATCTGTTCTTCAGAGTCCTTCCACTCAGATGATGAAAGTGATATGCAAATTAAGATGTTTTTCAAACCAAGTTTTGATCTTAACCACTTCTGGAGGACCATATGGTAAAGGATTTGATATAAGAGTGGTGATATTCTGGTTCATTGGTGTAAATGTATGGGGCTTTTCTGTGCCTCCCTTGTCCCAAATAATAATATGGAGAACTGTTGTATTTAATAGAGGCTTCACAGTACGATAACTGGTCATATACTTGTTTATTCCAACACAACTATGATGCCTGCTACCCAGTCATGTGCTTCATTATCACCATTTTAGTCTCTCCCTGGCACCACCTACTCCATCTGTGAGTCATCATGACAGCACTCTCATGGTCACGCTCCTCTTCTCATCCTCTCTCCAACCTATGATTCCTTCAATTGGGATTGGAAGTCCAACCTTAATTCTCATGCCAAGCTATAGGCTTATTAGCTCTTTATTAACCAATCAGAGGTGAAGAGAATAATTTTTACACAACATTGAAAAAAAGATGCTTCAATAATCATGGGAACACCAATATCAAGACTGCAATGAGATCTCTGGCCACAGTTATCGACATCTGAATACACAGTGCACAAAACCATCCTCAATACAGTGGAAAGTGCTCAGCTCATTGAAGGAACTCCTTTGAGGATGATACCCAAGTAGCTTCTTTTCTCTTCCTTTCTGTTGAGGCTTTTTGTGAGACTATGTCTGTGTTTTATCATGCACATGCTGCCATCATGAACTCCAAATTAACTAGAACTACTAATCAGGGATACAAACCTCCTAAGATATTATCGAAATTAACTTTTGGGGTTGGGGGAGTGGTTTATTTCATAAGACTGTTTGCTGTACAAAGTTGAAGACAAAGTTCAAATCCCTGGCCCCATGTGTAAGAGTTTGTTATGCCTGCATACTCCAGGATTGGAAGATAGAGACAGGAAGCTGTCCAGAGTTTGTTTTCCCTAGATCCCCAGTATGAAATGGAGAGCTTTCCATTTCACTGAATCACCATGGCTTGAAGAAATAAGACAAAAGGCCACAGAGGAAAATGTCTGGCTTCCTTTTCTGGCCTTTCTATATGTGTACATAATCCTGCATACATTTAGGTACAACGAACACACACCACAAAAGTGCACACCCTCAGATGCTACAGCAATGGAAAAATAACTAATACAGTACAATAAAATGGTATGAAATGTCAGAAAAATGCAGATGAGAATAATTAGGGTCCTAAACATGTTAATAAGGGCCTCCTTGAAACAAATGTCTTCAATTCATTATGACCTATGTAGTAACTCTCTGAAAGTGTTGAAGAGATGAAGGGAGAGCGCAGAGGGAGAGGGGGAGAGGGGAAAGGGGAAGAGGGGGAGAAGGGAGAGGAGGAAGGGAGAGGGAGAGGGAGAGGGAGAGGGAGAGGGAAAGGGAGAGGGGAGGGGAGGGGTAGAGGGAGAGGGGAGAGGGGAGAGGGAGGGAGAGGAGGGGAGAGAGGGGAGAGGGGGAGAGGAGGGAGAGGAGGGAGAGGGAGGGGAGAGGAGGGGAGAGGAGGGGAGAGGAGGGGGAGAGGAGGGGAGAGGAGGGGGAGAGGAAGGGGAGAGGAGGGGAGAGGAGGGGAGAGGAGGGGAGAGGAGGGGAGAGGAGGGAGAGGGAGGAGGGGAGAGGGGGAGAGAGGAGGGGAGAGAGGGGAGAGGAGAGGAGGGGAGAGAGGGGAGAGAGGGGAGAGGAGGGGAGAGAGGGGAGAGGAGGGGAGGGAGGAGGAGAGGGAGAGGAGGGAGGAAGGAGGAGAGGGAGAGAGGAGGGGGAAGGAGAGGGAGAGGGAGAGGGAGAGAGGGAGAGGGAGAGGGAGAGGGAGGAGGAGAGGGAGGAGGGGAGGAGAGGGGAGAGGGAGAGGGGGAGGGGGAGGGGGAGAGGGGAGGGGAGGGGGAGGGGGGGAGGGGAGAGGGGGAGGGGAGGGGGAGGGGAGGGGAGGGGGAGGGGAAGGGGGGAGGGGGAGGGGAGGGGGAGGTGGCGGGGGGTGGGAGGGGGAGGGGGAGGGGGTGAAGAGTGAGGGGAGGGGGAGAGGGAGAGGGAGGGCGGGGAGACGGGGGGAGCGAGGTGTATGAGGGCTGGGCGCTTTCCTTGGGTCGGGTGCCTGCATGTCATGTGTCTGGTCTTCCCCTTCTTGGTGGATCCGCCAAGCATTTACCATCCAGCCCCCAGACTTAGTCTGATACCAAATTGGTGATCCCTTAGTATGTACACCCAAGAATAAGTTTACCAGTTGAGTTCCAAGTCCTAAACTCTGTATGGTGATTTCTTCCTCCACCAACTCAACGGAGTTCCGAGAGAAAGGTATGGCGGCAAAGCCTAGGTTGCATGATGTGTCCCTCAAAGGCGGTGGGGGTCTAAACACAAATGGCTTGGTAGTGAGCTTCGAGTGGAACTTAAGAGAGCTGAGTGGTGAGATTCGGAGCTCTGGAGCTCTGGTCAGTGTTGAGCTTAGAAGTGGGAACTTGGATGGTGGCTAAGCTGGGAGCTAACTGGACTTGTCATTTCTAATACTTCCTGCTACAGAGAAATGTAGTACTTCATATTGGTTATTATGATCATGTAAGAAGCATTTATAACCTAACAGAGTAAGAGTTTGTTTTGTAAGACTTTCGGGTCTTGGTTTGAACTTAAGATTAAAAGACTCTCACTGTCCCAGGACACATCCCGAGAGGGGCACATTCCTTGGTCAGAGACACTTGCTGGTTAACATTCAAAGGAGGAAGGGAGAGATGATTATCATTCCTCAGACCACGGGGAAGGGACCCACCTGCGGGTGAGGAAGGCCCAGAGCATGTAGACAGACAAGGGAGGTCCTTGCCACCCAGTTCCCAAAGACCAATTAGTTTAAAAGTCACACTGTTTCTGCCAATCATATTGTGCCTACTCACTGTTTCTCTATTCTACCCCCTTAACTGTATAAAAGCTATTCTTAGCTCCAACTCGGGGTTCTCTTCTTGCTTGCATGGGAGAGAACCCCAGTATACTGGAATCATTAAACCTCATGCAAATTTCAGCGAGTCCGGTCCGTGAGTTTCTGTGGAAGCTTGTCCCCTGGTTTTGGATCTTACAATTCAACCGATTAAGAAGAGGATATTAGGGGGCTGGAGAGATGGCTCAGTGGTTAAGAGCACTGACTGCTCTTCCAGAGGTCTTGAGTTTAATTCCCAGCAACCACATGGTGGCTTACAACCATCTGTAAAGTTATCTGATGCCCTTTTCTGGTGTGTCTGAGGACAGCTATAGTGTACTCATATACCTAAAATGAATAATTCAAAAAAGAAAGAAAGAGGATATTAGAGTAAACAGGGTCAAGTCAAATAGTTATGATTTACATGAATTACTCCAGCTTCCTGCTTCAGAACTCTCCTATACATAAAAGCATCCTACTGTGCCTTAAATGTCATTGTACATTCTCTTATGTGTTGTCAGAGGATGAATTAATAGAGGGTGTGTGACAATATATTAGTCTACCATCAAAATAGGGCATAGTTTTATTCTTCAATAGTATGAATGTACCTGGAAGGCATTATGTTAAGTGAATTAAGCCAAACGGAGGGGACAGTGATCTGACACATATGTGGCATTAAAAATAACCTGTTTGTATAGGCTAGACGCAATGATGATTGGTGTTAAGGGTTAGTGTCATTTGTAGAGATGTTCATTTCAAGTTGATTAAAGGACATAAAATGTCTGTTTTCTAAAAGAAGTAAACTTTAGCGGTCTATTGACAACATGTTGCTATAGTAAATAACACTATATAAAACTCTTTACAATGCTGATTTGGATATGTACTCTCATCAGATAATTATTAACTGTATGAGTAATGTATATGCCAATTAGCTAGTCTTAGTTATCCCACTGTGTATAGTAAAACATGGTGTTGTACATCATAAATGAATAAAATTTTACATCTATTTAAACAGTAAAGGTGAAATACTTTCAATCAGAGGGATGGACCAAAGAACTGATATGACTATACTTTTTCAGTGGGATCTGAGACAGAAAAGTTGGTTTACTGAGGTGGATACGAGGTGGTTGGGTTTGAGACATTGATGATCCTAATTACTGGCTGGTGAAACTGGGAAAACAGAGAGTACCATGAGTTTAGGTATCATGGAGATGCAGAAGAGTGAACGTCACACTTAGATCAAGGATTCTTAAAAAACAAGCAAAAACATAGGCAGACATAAAGACATGGTTGGGGTCAAGAAGACAGATAACAGATACTGACTACATTTATTTCTCTATGATGTGTTTATGATACATGTATTACTGTGTGTCAGCTGAGAGCCATTCACAGCGTTTACAAGCAGGGAGTCCTGGTGCCAATTATACTTCCAACTAAAGATACTATTGGGGAAACACAACTTCTCAAGAGAAGATTGACTCATTTAAACCCTGTGTAAAAGCAAGTGTAATGAAAACCTGGGATTGTATGCACATGGTACCAGAAGCTGACTTTCAAAATCTCATTTGTCATAGATTGTGGTCAACCCAACTGACACCTGTAAGCATCAGCATTCCTCCCTCAGGTCAAGCTTCTACATTGGTCACACTTTACTAGCTAAAATAAATCTAGCAATGTTTCTCCTTGTCAGCAGGAGTGGTGGCAGTGGCTGCAGCATTGGCAGTGGCCTCCTCCTCCTCCTCCTCCTCCTCCTCCACCACCACCTCCTCCTTCTCCTCCACCTCCTCCTTCTCCTCCTCCTCTTCTTCTTGTTCTTCCTCTTCCTCCTCCTCCTCCTCCTCTTCTTGTCCTTTGCTTTTTTTTATTCTTCTTATCCTCATCGCCTTCCCACTCCTTCCACATCTTTCTGTCATCACTCTAGAAAAGATGTGCTTACAGATTTCCAAGTTAATCTTACTTTGTTGATGCAACAGGATAAGAATTATGATTGGATATACTTAAGCTTCTGTCTGATTAGCCATTTTGAAATGTTGAATGAGATGGGGAGTTTCCTGATGCGAGCAGTCACAATATGTTCTCAGAATTCGCACTTATTTGCTGACCGCCTGTGACTCTGGGCCAGGGCCAGGGCTGTTGGTTCTCAGGTCTGTCAGAAACACTGTGGAACCTTGTCTTGTTGTTTCCCTACCTCTTAGCGTTTCATTTATAAAATGAATATAATCAGGGCTTCCTGACAGGAATCATGTAAGGGTTAATTAATTACTGTTTGTTAAGTGTACTGAGACTGTCAGATTAAAGCATTAGGGAAGTGTCAAGTTTGTGTTATTATGGTATTATTTTTCTTTGTTTCGTAGGAAATGCCATTTCTGTGAAATGTGCTTTAACAGTAAAATAAGCCATTTTAATCAGTGCACAATCAAGCCCTTATTCAGCAAGGACAAGGGTGTATACAGTCAGCAAGAAGACTAGTGTCGGCTGACACAAGGACAGGAATCTGAAAAGCAGGCACTGGATACAAAGAAAGCCCAGAAAAAGAGACTTGGAGCAATCATTTCCTGACTGCCCAGGGCTCTCATGTTACAGACTCAATACAAACCACTAATAACAGAGGAAACAGAAAATATGTAATCTTAGCAACCAGTATTCCCCTCTAAAAATTATCCATGTCACCAGGAAATTGTTGAAGTATTTGTGCATATACATATAACTTAGAAACAGTGCCAAATGTTTCATTAAAATCTAAACTTGGACTTTGGCATACAGTTATTAAAACACTTAGCACCCAAGAGCCACATGTGTCTGGATGTTGCTTTATTTATATAAATACAAATCAGCTGTAACTTAGGCTTTGCTATTTTTCTAGTTGTAATTAAATTTGATTTTTTTCCAAGAAAATATTGACTATTTTATATTTAAACACTATTTAAAACCTTATTTAAATTTTAAGGTACTATTTTTCTATTGCATATATCACTACCTACGACATATAGGCTAACAAGCATATTCAAGAAAAAAATCATTTCAAAAATATTTAATGTGAGGAAATTCATTTAATATATGAAAACTTAGTTCATTCCAGATGGTTATTTTCTAAACAACTATGTAACACAAAATGATTGTCATATTTTGTATCAAAAAGACATTTGATTATTTTGTAAGCTTTAAGAATCGTGTTGTGGTTGTCTAAAATTCTACAAATTTACAATCTGTTTGGCAACAGAAATATTAACTGACTGTTTATCCTACTCTAAAAATGTCTCCAATCTTCATTTTGAAATTATCCAAGAATATACTTTACATTTAACCTATGAGTCAACAGAAAATAATGAGGGAGCTGTCATCATAGTTCCTTTGGATACTTTTAGAGGTGTCTCCCCTGGATCTCTGTTTAACCCTTGAATTTTATAATCTAGTCGCAAAAGATCCACCATCATATCTTTAAAATGAAGGTCAGATACTGTCACAGCACCGTTTTAAATCAATGCTCTTTAGTCACTTCCCTATGTACTAAAGACAATTCATCCACGTCCTGTCTGATGCATCTACAATGACTTTCTGAACTCTGTTCTCTCAGTGTCTTTGTCACAGACACTACTTCCCCTGGAAACTCCCAGAAGCAGGATGCTAGTTCTTCCCAAAGGCATTCGTTCTTTCTGCTCCTTTTGCAGGGCTTCTGCCTTACTTCCTTCAGCTCTGTGCTCAGATATTACATGAAAGTGCTCTGCCAGCCATCTGCTCCCTAACAGTAACACTTACAATACCTTGCCTACACCTTATTCAGGTTTTAGCATTGATAGTCTGCTGTAATGTACATTCAGCTTTGGTAGTAAATAGGGACTTTGTTTTATACAGCTCTTTAGTGTAAAACACTAAAATAATCAAATATTAAACACAAATACTTCCCTCCAAACACAAAGATTCTATCAACAACATCATTCACTTATATTTATAGCAACAGACTTTTACATGATTAAAGGCAATAATCAATAATCAATAATATATTTCTGCAGACATATACACATTATTGTGACACAAAATTATATCAAATTTATTTAACATTCAGCACAGTTTATTAGACTTTTAAACAATATCCAATTGTTAAGTTTAATAGTTGCTTACAAGAAAAAACATTGTCACCACCTTGTCTACCCCTCTGAAGATCCCACAGTCTTAAGCTCTCCCTGGAGTTCTGATGCACCCAGGGCGACAGGTAATGGACCTTACCATATAACTGCAGCATCTGGGAACCCCAAAGAATCCAGCAGATGTGGGACCCATCACCTCTGCTCAAAATCCACCTCCCTTCCCACTGGGTCAGATCATCAGTCTGTCTGCCCCCTTGAATACTCCACAGTCTGAAGGCCTCCCAGGAGATCTGCTGCACTCAGGGCAACAGGTAAAGGACACTTACAAATAAGCACAGCAGTTGGGAGCCCCTAGGAGGCCTGCAGACTCAAGACCCATCCCCTCTGTTCAAAATTCACCTCCCTTTCAGCCTGTATCTTCCGCAGGGGCACATAATCAGTGTGTCTTCCAAGCAAATGGCCGCAAGAAACAAATGAGAGTTCCCATTAGAATAGACTTTCAACCAAAAGTTATCAAGCAAGATGGGGGAGGACACTACATATTTATCAAAGGAAAAATTCACCAAGAGAAAGTCTCAATTCTGAACGTCTATGCCCCAAATGCAAGGGCAACCAGATTCATAAAAGAAACTTTACTGAAGTTCAAAACACACACTGAACCCAACACAATAAGAGTGGGAATCTTCAACACCCCACTCTGACCAATGGACATGTCATTGAAACAGAAACTAAAGCAAACACAGATCCCCACAGACTAAGGCTAGACTTCAGTAACAACAAAACAACAGAAAACCCACATAACTATTGAAATAGAACAACTCTCTACTCAATTGATAACTTGGTCAGGGTAGACATAAAGAGATTAAAGACTTCCTGGAATTCAATGAAAATGATCATGCAGAATACCCAAACTTATGGAAAACAATGAAAGCAGCCCTAAGAGGAAAATTCATAGAACTAAATGCCCTTATAAAGAAATCAGAGAGATCCTACACTAGCTACTTAGCAGTATAGGTGAGCCTAACCCTTGAAAGACTTGAGGCCCCAGAGAGTGGGGAATCCTGACAGGGTTTGGTGTGGGAAGGTAGAGACTTCCTCTTGGAGATAGGGGGCAGGAAGAATGGGATGAGAAATTGTTGGAGGGCAGACCTGGAGGCGAGTAATGACTGGACTGTAAAAATAATAAAAGTAATAAAAAAAGAAAAATGAAATTCATCAATTAATTATATTCAAGTAAGTATATTGCCTATTATATAAATTCAATGAAAAAATATAGATAGTATCAAAAACTGGAATTTTTGCTTCTATGAGAGAATAATCAAATTTGACAGATTATTTCCTGAGCATGTCCATGAAATTCTCTGATAAATCAATTGATTTATTATAATCATTCAGAAACTATATTAATCCCAAATAATTGAAATGAAGGCAACTATTATATATTTAAGAACAGTATCTCAAATGATTATTTCTTTTAGTACATATGTAGAAGTGTAATGCATGTGTATATTCTATCCAGTGGGACACACTGAATTTTCTATATTAGGAATAAAGAAACTTGAGGCAGTGAAAGGGCTCAGTGGGTAAAGGTAATTGCTGGCAAGATTCATGACTTGAATGCAAGCCCTGGAATGCACATGGAGAAAAAAATAGACTCTCATAATTTCTCTTCTGACCTCATCTGTTCACACGAGCTTGTGTTCCCAGTAATATAGGAGTACACACATAAATATTAGCATTCATTGAAACAGAGATGTATCTGTAGGGGACTTAAAAGGTGACTAAGACTTTTCAAAGATAAATTTCATTTGCAAATTTTAGGACAAAGACTTGAGGTAATTTTAGATAATAATAATAATGATAATAATAATAATATAAAGCTAGCATCCAGAGACAGAGAGAAGCCAGGTGAGCAGAAGTGATAGGTATGCATGGAAGAGAACCAACACTGGGGAGGGGAAGAGAAAGAAATTTAGAGAAGGAATACAGTAGGAACCTGGAAGGAGAGCTTTACAGGGTGCTATGGGAAAACATAAGGTGACTATATCTGGGAAGGAGTAAAGAAGGATAATACTGAGAGAAAAGGAAGAAAGAGAGGCAAATAACAATAATGATAATTTTTAAATCTATAAGGAAATATGTTATTTTAGAAAATTACCTAATAAATATACATTATATGTGTTTGTATGTGCATATGTGTGTGTGTATATTTGTGTACATACCATTACAGGTGAGATCAATGATTGCTGAGAGAAGAATAACAAGGCTCTTTAAGGAATGAGCATTCATGTGAGTAGTCTAATCTTGTGTGCTTAACTGTGCACATGCATGTATTGGTTATGATAAATGGGCTTATTAAGTTATATATGTGTACATACACACATATATTTTTATATATACATATGTATTTATATTATTTATAATTTATCTATGTATATCTCTTTTTGTTCTTCTCTCTGTCTCTTCTGTCATTCATATATTTTATTTAAAAGAAACATTTGTGAATCAGGGAGGGATGGACGTAGGAGTTGAGGCAAGAGAAATACCTATGAAATAATAGAAGTTAAGGTCAGCATGTAGAAGAATGAAAATCAATCCATTCTTTTCTTTTTTTTTTTTTTTTTTTTTTTTTGGTTTCTCTGTGTAGCCCTGGCTGTCCTGGAACTCACTCTATAGACCAGGCTGACCTCGAACTCAGAAATCCAACTGCCTCTGCCTCCGAAGTGCTGGAATTAAAGGTGTGTGCCATTCTTATCTCTTTATACAAAGCTCAATCTAAGTAGATCAAGGACCTTCACATAAAACCAGATACACTGAAATTATCAGAAGAGAAAGTGGGGAAGGGCCTTGAGTACTTGGACACAGGGGGAAAGTTCCTGGACAGAACACAAATGGTTTATGCTCTAAGATTAAGAATTGACAAATGGGACACCATAAAATTGCAAAGCTTCTGTAAGGCAAAGGACACTGTCAGTAGGACAAAATGGCAACCAACAGATTGTGAAAAGATCTTTACCAGTACTACATCCAGTAAAGGGCTAATAACCAATAAATGCAAAGAACTCAAGAAATTAGACTCCAGACAATCAAATAACTCTATCAAAAATGGGGTACAGAGCTAAACAAAGAATTCTCAACTAAGGAAACTTGAGTGGCCAGGAAGCAACTAAAGGCATGTTCAACATACTTAGTCATCAGGGAAATGCAAATCAAAACAACCCTGAGATTCCACCTCACACCAGTCAGAATGGCTAAGATCAAAAACTCACATCATAGCAGATGCTAGAGAAAATGTGGAGAAAGAGGAACATTCCTCCATTGTTGGTGGGATTGTAAGCTGATATAACCACTCTGGAAATCAGTCTGGCAGTTCCTCAGAAAATTGGTCATAGTTTTATCTGAGGACCCAACTATACCACTCCTGGGCATATACCCAAAAGATGCTCTAATATATAACAAGGACATATGTTCCACTATGTTCATAGCAGCCTTATTTATAATAACCAAAAGCTGGAAACAACCCAAATGTCCTTTAACAGAGGAATGGATAAAAAAAAAATGTGGTACATTTACACAATGGAGTATTACTCAACTATTAAAAACAATGAATTCATGAAACTCTTAGGCAAATGAATGGAACTAGAAAATATTCTGAGTGAGGTAAACCAATCACAAAAAAACACACATGGTAGGCACTCACTAATAAGTGGATATTAACCCAAAGTTTGCAATACCCAAGATACAACTCACAGACCACATGAATCTCATGAAGATGGAAGACGAAAGTAGAGGTGCTTCAGTCCTTCTTACAAGGAGTACCAAAATATTCATGGGAGCAAATATGGAGACAAGGTGTGGAGCACAGACTAAAGGAGGGCCCGTCTGGAGACTGCCCCACATGAGTATCCATCCAATGTACAGTCACCAAAGCCAGGATGCTAGGAAGTGCATGCTGACTGGAGCCTGATATAACTGTTTCTTGAGAATCTCTGCCAGAGTCTAACATATACAGAGGTGGATGCTCGCAGCTAACCATTGAACTTATCATGGGGTTCCCAATGGAGAAATTAGAGAGAAGAATGAAGGAGCTGAATGGGTTTGTGGTCTCATGGGGAGAGCAACAATACCAGACAACCAGTGCTCCCATGGTCTAAACTGCCAGCATGGGAGCACATAGGGACGGACCCGTGGCTCCAGCTGTCTATGGAGGGGAAGATGGCCTTGTCAGGCATTGGTGGGAGAGGAGGTCCCTGGTCCCGTAAAGGCTGGATGCCACAGTGTGGAGGAATTCGAGGGCAGGGAGGTGGGAGTGAGGAGGTGGGTGGGTGCACACCCTCATAGAAGCAGGAGGAGGTGGGATGGGATAGGGGGTTTCGGGAGGGGGGCAGGAAATGGGGAAAGGGGATAACATCTGAAGTGTAAATAAAATATCCAATAATAAAAACAAAAAGATCCATAAGTGTAAGCTGTCTAAGAGATGTCAAGATGTGATTCATGGAATTTAAAGTTCTGAGTGAGGATAAGTCAGATGTGCAGCCACTTAGGTTAATTCACAGAAGTTTGCAAGTTGCAAGAAAGTTGGGTCTGCATAGCAGTTGCTATACCACCATCAGGCTGATCACACACACCTGTTCTATTTTCTCTAAATAACTTATTACAAATTTTCAGCTTTTCAAGCCATGGAATTGTCTCTGACTTTGTGGATAGACAGATGTCATTATTAACACTTTGGGCTATAGTCCCAGTAATGTGCCATATTCCACAACCTGTACACCTTCCAATTTAGGGCAAGAAGAAGAAAAAAGTTCTCTTTTTTTCTCCGTTGGATTTGTTGATATTTTTATTAAATAAGTTATTTATTTACTTTTCATCCTCGTTGCAGATTTCCCTCCCACCTCGCCTCCCAGTTCCTCTCTCTTTCCTCCCCTCTTTCCCTCCCGGAATTTTATAATAAGGAGATCCTAGGGTTGTACTGTGACTATCTGTCTGTCACTGAGATGCTTATGGGGACATGTGACCAATATTTAAGGCAAAGATTTACAGTAATTAGGATTCACATGAATTTCTCTTGTGAAACACAGGTTTTATTTACCTGAACAAATGCAATCATTTTCTGGCATGTCCAAAATCAGATTACCACGTATTTAATATTCTCAAATTAAAATAACTCTTTTTGATGTGGTTTAACAGTTCTGGAAAACAAGTCAACATTTTATTAACAGGCAGCTGCTTGGAAAATCTCAGGAGCTGAGGCTTCTGTTTTATTTGGCAGAAATTTGTAGGTGTGATGATCTTAAATCATCCCTAATACAGGATCTGAGAAGTCACCCACACACAGATTTCCAGAGCACACAACACACACAAGGAAAGCAATCCTTGGCAGTGTTGGGACACACGTTGAGTACTGCTTCAGTGTTTTTTTTTTTTTTTTAATGCATAAGGAAAGCCTAGATATGGGAGGAATAATAATAATCCTTAATTGAGTTACCTAGAGGCTTATTTTGTTATACTATTTAAATTTTATTAACTTGATACCCCTTTTATAGTTCCCATATAAAATGAAAGAAAGCTTCTTCGCAGTTATCAAAAAATTTTCAACCGCAATTATCCTTAAAAAATCAGTTTGAAATGCTCCTCGGCTTCTCATTGATCTTTTCCAATGTCAACTTCTTTTCCTTCCATGCACATGAGAATGATCGTGGCAGTGCATGGCAAGTTATGCATCTGCCTGCTAACAACAGTGCAAGTAAATTCAGGGCAGATCCCATGCCCTATTTATCATTCATCTGCGGCATCTGACTTAACTTGTAGCCTGGAGTAGCTACTTAATAAGTGTTCATTGAAGTTTTGCATGGACAGGCATGCTAATTGGTTGGTTTCTAACTCATCTCTCTTCAGTCTACATCCGCTCCAATAGCTTTATACACCAGCTAACAATTAAAAGCACTTTTGAAAACCTTTCTGGAATGTGTTGTTATATGACCCCATCATTGTCATCGTCAGCAATATATACATTAATTAAACACATACTCTGATATGGGGTGGCAGATGTTTTGCTAAAATGTTGTACATATAACTAATTGAGTCATCTAAAAATGTTGCGAGTAAGGAAATACAAATACCATTTTCAGGATTCTTTTGTTCATTTTTTTTTTTTTTTAAAAACAAAGTTCAAACAAATTTACCAATAAAGAATTGTATTTTCTTCATAGAAACAGGGAATTAGAGTTTGGTGGGTTTAGTTAATATTTAACTTTGTTTACATTTAACTTATATAAATTATTCATGTCTCTTTATTATTTGTAAAGTACTCATAGATGAATGATATCTATGAGAAGAAGTCCAAAGACATCTACATCCTAACCTATGGGTCTGGAAAATACATTGTATTACATGGAAAGAGCAAAGTTACAGATAGAAATTTTGTTAAATACCATCAGTTGGAAATAGTACCTTGGATTTATCCACATGAATCAAGCTAAGCTCACAACTCTTCTCAAGCAAAGCATTTCTCATGGTCATAAGAACATGGAGGCTTGATTGAAGAGATGCTAGTTTGATGGTAGGTGGATTAAGCTCTAGCCAAAGAATGTCCATCTCTAGGAATGGGGAAATTCAAGCTAATGAATTCCATGATGATCTTATTGAAGGAATGTGGCCCTCCCAATTACTGACTCTTGTCTAGTGTGACTTTAACTGGAAAAATTGTAAGTCCTATTGTTCCCAGTAATTTGTTACAGGAGCAATGCAAACTTACCATAATATCTTTTTGCCTTTGGGCCTGATGATTCCCTGGCTTCACATTCAAATATACTTTGTATTTTATTCCTGATTCTCATATTTTGGGCCTGTTTAAAAGTGAGATACATTCATACAGAAGGCTTCTGTTATCTAAATTTATGTATTTGATACACTTCAGTAAAACCTCTCAATTCACTGCTTGAGCAAAGGATTTTGTAGCAAACTCCTGTCCTTTCACACAATAGAAATCAGGGCTTGCAAAGCTCATGCCATTTACTTCAGTTGAAGTCTGAATGACGCAAAGCATGAGTAACAACATAATAGGAGCCTCATATTGTAATCTGGATAGATGTGTGCCATGCTTTGGAAATCAAATATTGTTCCCCTTGACATCTTGACAAGTAATTTCGACAACAATATACATTTGGCTAACTCATGAATGTAGTGATTCTTGTCCTCTGGATAGTGCGGGCTTTGCACTATGCTAAGAATGACAACAATTATAGAACCAACGAGCATCTGCCAAGTGAACAGATGGCCTTGCAGTTTAGAGGAACAATGACGAGGAAAGAAAAAGCAAAGGGGTGTGGTGAAAGAGATGGTAGGGTGGGATTAAAAAACAAAAATCCCTCAATCTTAAACAACACTGACAAAATGGAAGAAGGATCCAGACAATGCATGTTATAGTTTGCTATGGAAAGGTATGAAGACCTATGAGAAAACTACTGTTTACTAATGACCCCAGTGTGATTTGTAAATCTTGTTGAACATGCACTTGGGAGCCCACAAGAAATAAACTTACATTAACATTCTTAGTTGCAGAAACAGCTAATTTCAAATGTAATCAATGGGAGGTTGAAGAGCGGTGACACTTTTTGCTTAAATAGACTCTGTGTGCTTCTCTCTAAAATAAATACATTTTATTTGAGGGGGGCTACAAGCAAAAAAAAAAAGACTTAGAACTCCACCCTTATGAATCTTAAAACATTTATATAGATACTCTTTGTAAGAACAATGAGGTAACTCTACTATTCAACCATTTTGAGTAATTCTATTTTGATTGAGGGAAAAGCAAGTCAAGGGCTACAATGTGGGTACCTCCTTGCAAAGATCTCAGCTGCAGAGGTCATGTGTATGTATGCTTGAATTTGCTTGTACATTTTCAACCATATAAAGAAGGGCCTACTTTCTTGCTGGGAGGAATGTATGTTAGATTTTGTATGTTAGAATTCATAACTTTAAAATAAATCCTCAAACATTAAGAATTTCTGTGCGTATGCTAATTCGTATGCAAAGAAAATTGAAACTGCCTTTCGGGTTATATTGAGTTGACAATCTGTACTTATGGACATTGCCTTATTAAAACAGCACTTCATGATGGGCAAATATCTCATTTCCGTACTTAGTAGAATAAACAAGTGCATATATGTGTTTTTAATGTGTATTTATTTTCACATGAATTTGTGTACAAATGTCTGTACATGTATGTGGGCATGTGCCTAGAGGTCCAGAGTTATCAGGTACCTTTCACATTTTTTCTTTCTATATTAACACAAAAATCACTTTGTGAGTGCAGCTCACAAATTTAGCTTGTTTACTTAGCAAAGCATCTCTGCTGATACACTCACTGTCTCTGTTTCTGTGCCCTGGGATTATAGCTATGCTGCCAGGCCCACCAGTTACTTTCATGGCTTTTGATAATCTGAATATAATTTGCCAGGATTTGATGACAAACACGTTATCCTCCATCTTTTTGTATCAACAAATCTTTTTATCCCAAATATCAATTTAGATACCAAAATGTTAAACTAATGATAATGACTATTATTTCTTGTGTGAAGTATTTAATCTTAAAAAATATTTTCTTTCACTGAAGACATGCCTAACCCTCCAGAGACTTGAGTCTCCATGGAGTGGGGAGGCCTGGTAGGGAGGATGGGGACATCCTCTTGGAGACAGGAATGAGATGAAGAACTGTGGGAGGGCAGAAACAGAGTGGGTAATGACTGGACTATAAAAAAGAAAAGCAATAAAAATTTTTCTTATATATTACTTGTGAAATATTCAATTAAAAATTGTTATATAATTATGAGATGCTATTTTTGCACCTTGTAAAGATGACAACATGTCCAAGGCCACAAATTTAATAAGTGGGAAGTGAGTCTTGAAAGCCACGTTTATATGATTCTATTTTCTTTAGTAATTGTCTTCAAATAAGAGTGGTAATCCAAGGCAATACTACACAAACAGTAAAATTTCAGAGACTGATCACAGTCACCTGGTGTGAGGGTGATAAGCCATGTTAAGTCTGAAGAGCCACATTATCTCAGAAGATCAGACATAGAACAAAATACCTTCACTTTAAAAACTATGTGGCTCTTCATGCTGGACCTCATTAAGGCTCTACTTCCAGAGGAAGAAAGAATACATGAATGAATACTTATGGAATTTATTTATACACCCCCCCACACACACATGATTGGATAAACACATTTCTGCTTTAGATCTTTAGAGAAATTGCAAGAACATGAATGCTTAAGGGAAGCTGGGCGTGCAGTGTAACTGTTTTGTCAAAGATAAGAAGAGATTATAGTGGATATCTAGGCATCTCTTTAATACATTCCTTACTGAGTCTTATTGATATATTTGTGAATGGCACAAATATATCACCCTGAAATCTTCAGCCTGGATCTCCAGGGATTTGTTCAGAGGCCTTAGATTTTTGACTCAGCCTTATCTGACCTACTGTAAGGATTTGTAATAATCTTTTGTCCTATTCTACTTGGCCTGTAAAAGATGCCTTGATTTGCTCATATGGTATAAAAGGTTCCCTAACAATCGGATGTTAACCTTTATATATTTATGTGTTCCAGATTTTTGTTTTTAATATTTGCATGTATTTATTATAATTTATGTAGGCAGACTTTTGGCTGCCTTATGGGTTTCCTCTCTATTTCCTTTCTCTACCCTTATCCCTCCCAAATCTCCAAAACTACATAGGAGAAAAAAAGGCTTGAGAAGAAAAGGAGTGCCAATCTCATTAGACTATATCCTGCTGATTAGTGGTGTCAAGTTTCTTCAGGTGGGCAGTGTTGATCTTTGTCATTGGGGTATCTCCAACCAACAACCAGCAACCAGCAACCAGCAACCAACAACCAACAACCAACAACCAACAACCAGCAACCAGCAACCAACAACCAGCAGCCAGCAACCAGCAACCAACAACAAGCAACCAGCAACAAGCAACCAGCAACCAACAACCAGCAACCAGTAACAAGTAACCAGCAACCAACAGCAGCAGCAGGACCAAGGGGAGCAGTAGCTACCATGCCTCTCAAGGTCTAGGACTTTTTACACATTCAAGAGTCTCCAGAATTCCAAATGTCATACAATTACAAGAACTATCTGCAGTTGGGAGAATCACACACCTGCTAGAGTGCAAAGCAGATTACAGTCAGTTGCTGTGGACATTCTGAAACAGCTCCATATCCTATACCTGGGATTTAAACAAAACATATTTTTATAACATTGCTATATTTAAAGACACCAAAATTCTCACTTCAGATTTATATAAAAACGTACTGTTTTATTTAAAGAGGGATGTGTGTGTGTGTGTGTGTGTGCGCGCGCGCGCGTGCACGCGTGCGTGTGTGTGTGTGTGTGTGTGTGTGTTGTGTGTGTGTGTGTGTGTATGTGCAGAAAACAAAAGGCAACTTGCAATAGTCAATTCTCTACTTTTACCCTGGAACAAAACTAAAATTCATCCTATTTGGGAACAAACTCTTTTGTCTTCTCAGCTATCTTGTCAGCTCCATTTTTTTTTTTACTGACTTTTTTTTCAGGGGATACTTAATTACCTTTTTTCATTTAATTTTCATTTGTTTATTGAGAGATGTGGAAAATTTAAAATAAACGACAAGTTACTTTATAGCTGTAGAATCCATGATACCCAAGTGAGCACAGTCAATTTGAAAAGCTATTTTTTATGTTTTTCTTCCTGCTTTATTCACATATCTCTGTATTTTAAATTAAAACTGAGTTTTGGACTTTTAGGTGTGAGATAGTCTATTCTTTTTGTTATTTTTTGTGGTTTGAGTGAAAAAACTCTCTCATAGTCTTGGGCATTGCTCTTTGGTGTGGTTTAGTATGGCTTTGCTGAAGGATGCATTCCACTAAAGATGCTCTTTGTGAATTTAAACCATTGAGTCGCTTCCATTTCAATTTGCTTTGTGCTGTGTTCAAAGATGTGAGCTCTTAGCTGCTCTTCCTGATGGCATATCTGCTGCTATGATGGACCCCCATCACTCTGGAATTGTAAGCCCAAGTGAACTCTTCTGCCTTGATCATAGTGTCTTTTGTTTTATTTTATTTTTTTGTTTGTTTTTGCTTTGTGTCTTTCTTGTCTCCCAGAAAACACAACCTCCTTTACCAGTGGGTCTTGAGTATTTTTCTTCACTATCTTTGACTCTTTAAATTCTATGGAACTTGTATTTTCTACACTCTTATGGCCTCAATGGGAAAACTACCCCATTGTTTTGGGTCTTTGAGACCTTTGTATAATAAAGAATATTTAACTAATATTTGAAAAGTAAATAGGATTAAAATTTCTATAACCAATTTAGATTCAGATAAGAGCTCATAACTACATTAGAGGAAAAGAGATTCTGTGTGATTGTCTTAAAAGATACTGAAAGTTCACACCTTTATTCATAACATGAAACAGAGAGAACAAACTAGCAGTGATTTAAAAGCTAAAATTTCAAAACCTATGACCAGTGACATCCTTCCTTCAGAGAGGACCTAAGGGACTAAACCTCCTCTGATAACACTGATGACTGAAGCAAGTCTTAACATGCCTGGGATTCTGGGTTCTCCCATCTCTGTCATCCCATGGTATCTCAATGATCCCATCAACCTACTTAGTAATATAAACACTAAGAGAAATCTGATGTCAAGGATATAGTATTTAAATTTTGATTACATAGTCTCATTTATTTTCTGTATATAAGACACTCTCTGCAAATGACATATGAATAATTTACTGATTTTCATCTTTGTTAACACTTTTCAAAATAACAATTCTATTTCTATATTCCCAGTTTTAAAAATGAGAAAATTGAGTTTTATAAAATATACACATATTCCAAACTATGTAACTGGTAAGCTTTTCTTAATCCTTATTATATTTTCATTTAGGGCAGAGATCACATTCAGTGGTATTGAACTATTCATTAGGAATTAGTTGCACGTGTCATAACCAGCTTAACTTCTCTAATGATGTGATGCCCTGTCTTGTGCTACTATGAAGTCTTATATGTATAATGGACCATATGGAAATGTATGTTCATCCCATAGTCCTTGGTATTTATTGACATTTTATTTTTAATAAGGGTACATCTACACAGTCAGATTTAGGGGTATTTCCTAAAATATTTATACTTCAGTTCCTTCCTGAGATAGAAGAGCAAGAGTCTGTAGCTATCTTAAAGTTTCTTCATCCACTTATTGATTAATTTGCTGATTTCTAATTTTCCCTTATTCCATAAACCTAGATGTCTGTAAGCACTATGGCTGTACCAGTATGGTGTGCTTGAAAGGAAGCAGGTGACACAACTATTACTCTGATGAATGCCACAGTATTTGAAAGGCTAGGCATAGAGTTCAGTGTGATAATGTCACTTCAGATACATGCACAGATAGTTTTAGTCACATGAAAGTGGGATACTTTTAGTAGCTGTTGTAGAAGGGAGATTATAATTACTTTAAAAATGGCTAAACATATTTTGTAGTATCTGTAAGATTTCATCACATAATACTGGGGAATAAGTCAAGTATGCCATGATCAAAAGTAAGAAAGGGCCAAGTGTTTTGGATATTAATCAAGATATTTGTATTGGTTACTTTTCTATTGCTATGATAAAATGCCATGGCCAAATCAAATTATAGAAGGAAGGGTTTATATGTGCTTATTGTTCAAGAGGGCTAAAAAAACAGTTTCTGAAGAACTGAGAGTTCACATACTGAAACTGTGTTCAACATTTTGCAGAAAAACAAAACCCTTGCAGGAGAGAGAAAGGGGGGAGGGGGAGGGGGAGGGGGAGGGGAGGGGAGGGGAGGGGGAGGGGGAGGGGAGGGAGAGGGAGAGGGAGAGGGAGAGGGAGAGGGAGAGGGAGAGGGGAGAGGGAGAGGGAGAGGGAGAGGGAGAGGGAGAGGGAGAGGGAGGGAGAGGGAGAGGGAGAGTGGGGTATGGCTATGCTAAGGCACTGGACTTTGAAACTGCACATTTCCAACAAACCTCCTAACTATACTCAAACAATGCCTCCAACTGAAGACCAAGCACTCAAATGCATGAGGCATTTATCTTTCAAACCACCACAAAAGTTCAAATTTGCAGTCACTGTTAAATATTTACTCAATAGAAAAATCAGGAACTTCTGTGAAATTTCTGTTCTCATATTATGAAACCCAGAATAATTCATACATAGCATGAAATATCTAAAGTGACTAAAATACTTTGAGGATAATAAAATAACGCAAGGAACTAGGGATCACAAAAGAGTAGTAGAAACGAAGTGTAGAGGGTAAATCTTAAAACCTCGACTATTTAGGACTCTAATCAATAAGCCAAATTAGCAAATAGATACAAAGCATGAAGCAATAATAAAAGCCAAATGGGATATTGTTAAATGGAGAATGAAATTTGGGGATGAGGGAGGTTGGTATGGAATTCTTAGGGTCCCAATTTTAACAGATCCAACTTGAGGCATTTGTGAATTAGTCATCTTAGAAAAATATATTAAGTCTGAATAGGAATACAAAAGAAGAAAAGGGATTAACAAATACATGAAAAATTGAATTGGGCATCATCGAAGACAATAGAAGCTGTCAAACTAAGTAAAGTAAATATGGAAACACAACATAAAACTGGACAAAAGACTCCATTAATAAAATTAATTCATGTCACAATTTCAAAGTGAAAAAGCATGATGTAATGAATCATGAACTTCCAAAACAGATTTTCTTTTTTTTTTCTTTTTTAATTTTATTTTTTTTTTTGCTTTTTCACTTTATAACCCATCCCAGTCACGCCCTCCCACAATCCTTCCCCATCTCTTGTTTTCTGAGTACCCCTCCTCCTGTATCCCCCACCCTGCCACTTTAAGTCTCTGAGAGGCTAGGTGCTTCCTCTCCCATTGAGGCCAGATGAGGCACCCAGCTAGAAGACCATACCCCATATACAGGCTGCATGTTTTGGGATAGCCTCCACTCCAGATGTTTGAGACCTACAAGAAAACCAAGCTGCATATTTACAACATATGTGCAGGGAGGCCTAGGTCCAGCCCATGGAGGTAGATCTGTGTAGACTAGGTATGCTCCAAGGTTGGTGATTCAGTCTCTGAGAGCTCCAAGGGTTCAGGTTGGTTTAGTCTGTTGATCTTCCTGTGCAGTTCCTATCTCCTTAGGGCCCACAATCCTTCCGCCTATTCTTCTATAAGAGTCCTCAAGCTCCATCCACTGTTTGGCTCTGGATGTCTGTATCTGTCTGAGTCAGCTGCTGGTTAGAGCCTCTCAGAGGACAGCTTGCCCCTGTCTGTTCTCAGGCTTTCAAAAATCCATGTATCTTCAACTTTCTTTATAGTATTAGTAACAAATGTCAAATATCTTATACAATATCTCACACATCTGTCTCTATAATTATCTCTTACCTTGAGTGTTTTTCATTGTAGTAGAGCCTCTATGAATTCAGTATGTTTGTGTTTCAAATCTGAGCTCTCCTGATACACTCAAGAGAACTCATACATATTTCAGACACAGGAGAAGGTACTTCTATTTAGTACAACAAACGACACTATAAAACAAGCATTTGATGTGAACAGAATCCAGAAGTAGAAATGAAAGATGTAGGGCTGCATCTTCATGCAGGGATGTATGTGGGGAAGTTATTGAGGCATTTTGGAATGGGAGCTGTGAAATTCAGTGAACAATTAGATGGCCACTGCCAAGTTGTCCACAAGCACCTATATATCACTGTGCATTTTATCTAAAATAGATGTAAAATTATAAATTTTGTTAATAACAGCATTCATGTGGTCTACTTGAGACTGAATATCTTAAATCTATATTTGAATTCTTTGCTGTTCCTTTGTTTGGCCAAGAACTCAAAATGAATTAGATGTTGTATATGATTTCTAAAATTATTAAATTTCAAAAATATGATTCCACTGATTGGGAATATTTATTAATTTTTTATGTAAAATGATATTCAATATTGTAATATCTCCCAAAGTTAAATGTATTATATACCTTTGAAATTATAAACAAAATTATCTCTGTTTGATAACTCTAGATTTAAGCTCAATAGGATAGATACATCATAAAATTTGCCAAACAATGGAAAAAGATGAATAGTTTTATATCAAATGAGAGTGATTTATTACTTTTTTATACTATTCAAAACTATAATTCATGAATGGGATTCAATTATCCACAGACATTTTATAGACGACATTACAGTAAATATTTGAGACAATTTGCAACACTGTATCATGCTAAAGTAGGAGAAATAAAGCCAATAACCGTTGGGACCTTGCACCAAAGGAAATTTACTTCTTGTAGACCATTGTCCAGGAAAGACTTTGGCCATTTACCTGTGAACCTTGAATTACCAGACATTACTACAGAGTCAAAATACCATAAGGCATGCCCGCATGTCCCATATTTCTGTGAAATCATCTGATTTTTGTCAAATAAAATATAATCTTTTAATGTACTGTTATAGTAATTTTGAGATGTGAGTGACATTGAATCAGCCAGGTTTTTCTTTCCAAGCACAATACACATGCTTGGTCATGATTTTGACTGGCAAATCTTAGAGGATATTGGAAGAAATTTTCTAAACACAGGGGAATATCAAAGCAAAAGATAACGGAGAAAATGTTTAGTTAAGATTGTTTCTTCAAGCAGTGATAATGATTGTCTATTGATTTTTTAAAAATTTATTTGTTTTTATTTTATATGTATGAGCATTTTGCCTGCAGGTATGTGTTTTCACCATGTGCATGCATTCTCTGCAAAACATAGAAGAGGGTGTCAAATTCATTAGAGTATGAGTTACCAGCCACTCTAGATTGCATATAGTTTGGGGGGAATTAAACTGAGCCCTTGAAGAAGAGTAGTCAATGCTCTTACCCACTTATCCACCTATGCAGCTCATGGTTAGCATTTCTTAGTAAACTAGATATATTGACTACACAGGCATCTTTTGTTTTCATGGGTATAATGGTAGGATTACATTGTGTGTGTGTGTGTGTGTGTGTGTGTGTGTGTGTGTGTGTGTATTAGATGCTTCAAGATTTGTTTGGTATTTTGTGGAAGCTGAGAGTTTTCAATAGATATGTAAATGAATTTTCATATTCTATGGCTGTATCAGGCTAATAGCTGTTTCTCTAATATTAATTGATTCAAGTTATAGTACTGATAATACAGCTTGCATTCAAAAGGAAGAAATTTAGTATTAAACACCATTTATACAGTTTAAGCATAAAACTTGAAACTTTTTGGAGTTCTACACTTACAACACCATGTCTACAAAAGTAGGGTGAGCACACTAGACAATAGAACTATGTAATATAGTAAGCAAAAACGGTTGAAAGTCAGTATTAGAATTGTCACATATCTTATTTTTATTCTTCCAAAATAGATTCAATAGAAAAATAAACTTTGATGTGTGGAGTTTGTGTAATTCCTATGGAGAATGCATTCTGGGATGGGATATAGCTGTTCAGGAAAGACTCATTGTTTTCCTTCCCTCTGACATTTTGGTTTCATCATCCAGTGATCCCAAGTTAACAAACAAGAATGACCTTAAAATGTTACGTGTTTCTAGTATACAATAATAAGCACATGAACTCTGAATGTGTTGCATACTTAGGTATTTTACTAAATGATAATGGACAGAGGAGAAATGGATGGGGAGAAATGAAGTCACTTCTCTTGATTAAAGATTTAATGCAAGCCCCAAGTAAATATCCTTAATTTGCTTTGCTTTTGATATTTAATTTTTTATTATACACATCCTGCAGCATTAATTATGACATGAAAGGAAATCAACCTTTAACCATCAATATTCTAGGCATGTTTTACAAAATGTGGGCTTGATTTTTTAATAAATATTTTGTTCATCTTTACTTAAAATATTATTTTAAGAATGCAGAATGAAAAAAATACGAGAAAACAGAAAACAAGGAAAGAGATGTTGGCAGTAGCCTTGACTTCCAGCACTCTGGAAGCAGGGGGATAGATGTATCTGAATTTGAGACCACCTTGGTGTATTTAATGTTTCAGAATATTCAGGACCAGACAAAGAAACTCTGTCTCAAAATACCAAATGAGAAAATAAAAGGAAAAAAGAGAGAGAAAGGAAGGAGAGATATAGATTTCAAAAGATAAGATATAAAGAATAACTAGTGTTTGGGAAAATGATGTTGAAAAATTAAATATACATATACAAACAAAACCATAATTCTTGATTGATATTTGACACTGTTTTAAACAATAAAACAAAGAATAGAACTATGTAGTTAGATAAGTAAATGAAAAATAAATGTAACAAAGTGCAAAACACGAAACTAGTAATAAAAAGAGGAAACAAAGAGGAAGACATTTTCAGTTAAGCAAAGACTTCTTGTCTACTCCAAGTGTGATGCTACAACTTATGAATTGCATTTGCATTGTCCTCCATAGGGTTGTGTTTAGAACATTTCTTCCTCTGTTGGTGACACCTTTTGAGAAGTTGTGGAACCTAGATTGTGGGGTCTACAGGAGGAAACTGGACACTAAAAGGAGGCCTCTGCTGTTACCCTCCTCTCATTCTCTCCTTGCTCTTTGTTTCCTGCTCTGCTGTGATGAGGTACTCTAGCATCTCTAACATCTTACAACTGCATCTCAGCATTATCTGAGGTGTTCACTCATGCCTTCCCTAGGATGAAGTAACTATGGGGTAATCTCAATTTTTCCTTCATAAAGATCTTCTGTCTGCAATTTTCGTCACAGAGACACAGAAGGGACAAAATCTATAAAATAAGGAAACTGTATTTCAGAAGACTCACAGACTTCTCTGCAAACATTAAAAAGAGAAGGAAAATGCAAACTATTGAGTAGCAGAAAACACACTTGCTTTCTCATGTATACAGCGTAAGACTTGTGTGCAGAATAAGATTTCTAAAACTTCACCAGAAAACAAACAACATTAAGGAGGGTAACCATACCAGGATGACAGGACTGAGAGGAAAGTACTACTGCCATATGCAGTTGATGAGAGCTAATGCAATATACTTTGGAAATTCCAGTTTTATCCAGAGGTTACTCAGAAGTTTCTTTGTTGAAGATCATGCCATCTGCAAAAAGCTATAAAATGTCTGAGCATAGGCACCAGAGATTCCATATCTGACCAATGAAACTTTTGCTTATCTATGTTCATTGTTGCACTGTTTACAGTAGCTTAGGAAACTGAATTGGTATAAATAATGCATCAACAGAAAATGAAGAAAATCTGGAAATCAATACCACAGAAATTACTTAGCCATAAGCAAACTCATGATTATTGAAGGAAAAATAGAAAGACAGAGGAATTATATGCTAGACTACACTATGTAAACCAGGTTCAGTATGCACGGTTTCTCTCATTTTCATACACAGATTCTATCATAGATGCTGTGTGTGTGAGTGTGTTTGTATGTGTGTGTGTGTGTGTGCATGTATGTGTTGGATATATGCATGAAAGAAGAAAGTTGAATATGGCAGGGTTGAAAATAGTAGTTTTAGCACTTTTAATATTTAAGACATTAAGAGAATCTATATAACATGAACTTGGATAGGGGATATTTAGATGAAGAACACCTGTAAGCAGGAAGAAGGATGTGGGAGGTTGATTGGTTGATGGGAGTCTGGAAGGAGAATCATCAGAAAGTAAATGGGTATGGGAATGCCTCAGTGAAATCCATTACTGTGTGTACTGTAGCCAATTAAAGACTAATCAAAAGGAATGGCAAAATGCTAAACGCATTCCTGCCCAGTATTCTAGGCTATCCATTATACACTGAGATGTTTGTGCAAGAGACAATATTCAGAGTAGCTTTCTTCATAGGAGTGCCATACTGGAAACAAGTCAAACACCAGTTATTTTATAAATGGATGAACAAACTTGTATATGTGCACACCTATCACTATTTAGTGATGGACTATTTATGCATACTACAACGTGAATGAGTTTCAAAATAATCATATCAAATTTAAAAACTAAATAAATTATACACTGTACTTATACCACATGTTCACAAACACACACACACACACTCAGAACTTGAAAGGAATATTGACCAAAAGCAAATCAAATTAGTGGTTGGCTGAGAGCATCAGGGAAAGAGAAGAAAAATGAGACATTTAAATAAGCTCATTAATTTTTGTGGTACTTTAAAACATGTAACATTATGAAACATAAATATGCATAGTTCATTTTTTGCCAATTTTATTTTAGTAGAATTATTTGAAAATTTCTTGCTCAGAATCTCACAATCTGGAAATCATCTTCTGGGCCTCTGAACTTTCTAGACGTGTGAAAATGTCTGCATTCCAAGAGATGATTTCTTCAACCTATGCTATATATTCAGTCACACAAATATTTCGTAATCTATGATTGTATATATATTTCTGTGCATATGATTTATAGAATGTGTTATGCAAATAAAACAGATGATTTAGCCAAGCTTGTAATTGTTCCAAATTTGTAAAAAGCTAAAGTAAATTTTTCTTTATTTCTCACTTGTATTATTTTAAAATGCATGGTGAATAACTCCACTGTTTAAATGTGTATTCTGTTTCTAGGAGAAAAGTATCAACACAAATTCCATAGCCACGAAACCCATATCCATGGTGTATGCCATTGTTATAGCAGATCATTAAGCGACAAATGCCAATACGCTGTAGTGAAATGTTTTACAGGAATATAGAGCTTTGCATCCTTCAAGATATAAGATCAAGAGCCACCGTCACCCTCCTATTAAAACTTAGAAGTGTTATACTTTCTTTCTCTGATTACGCATTTAATCAAAAGGAAAAAGATAAAATACAACTGAGCAGTTCGCCAATACAATCAACATAAGATTACTCTGAAAGAAACAATGGAATCATACCTGGATTTAGCTTTGAAAGACATCATTCATAAGAGATGAGTCAATTTGATTTTAATCCTGAATGCACTTAAGAGTTACATCTGTGACTTTATCAAAATGTACATACTTGGATGCAATTTCAAAACAACTGATTTGAATAAGGGGAGGACAAATCTTGATAAAAATAAGTCACAAATGGAACTTTAATATGAACATTTGGTAAAATGTAGTGATTTAGAAAAAGGAAACTACATGGAGTATATGTGTGGTAAAGAAAGGAACACAGAAACACAATCAGCCTCTCAGCTCTTGTTTCTATTTGGATGAAACACCAGACCTTGTGTGTGTGTGTGTGTGTGTGTGTGTGTGTTCATTTGTGTATTCTACAATAATGCTGATGTTTTATGTGGTTTATGACTTAGTCGGAATCTATTCTCCCACAAACCTATTACTATATAAATAATTTTTGCATTTGATGAACATGAAATCCAGAATAGGTACTATTATCTCGTTCCATGTTTGCCATACAGAGAAGACCAAACTCTTACCAAAAGAAGTATGTCTTCAAGGATACCGAACAAATCTTATGATTAATATTTATTTAATGTCAAATTTCTGCTAGTTATGTTTATGAAATCTAAAAGTTGCTTAAAAGACAACCTCTTTTGGAGGTTTACTCTTCAAGTCCATTGATTTGAAACTTTAGCTCTCGCTGGAACTATAAGGCTTTCTGTCTCTCGATAAGTCCTGGCCTATTGTCTGATGTCCCAGGCTCTTTACAATCTATGCATTTACCCAGCAGAGGAGCTGGCAGGAGTTTCAACATTGTATGGCTCTAAATCTTTCTTTCCTGGAGTTGCTGGAGTAGAACGGAGTCATAAAGGGAACTCAAGATGAAACTGAGGTGATGTTATAGAGGAGAAAAGAATGACTTTATCCTAACATTTGAAGAGGCTTAAGGGAAGAGCAAAAGTAACAGGACAAACCTTATTGATATTCCTTCCATACTACCTTTGGTGGCAAATGTTTAGCTAAGATGAAGTAATAATAAAACAAACAGCTCTCTAGATTTTAGTTAAACACTTAACTATGCAGTGTCTTATGTGTCGGTAGTCTCAGATATTTTTCTCTGGTTATAAATGTTTAATTGACTTTTTTTAGGGGAAAAAGATTAGCTTTGTATACTATACGATTTTAAATTTTTTATAGCATATTTTATTTGTTTACAATACAGATGTCATCTGCTTTCCCCATTTCCTCTCCCCAGAACCCCCATCCCATCCCCCTCCACCTTTATGCTTTTATACCATTTTAATTACATGCATGTATTAAGGTCAGTTCTAGTTTGAGGGTCTAGCAATAAAATAGATGCGAATAGTCAAGGAATAAGCAAGACAATAAATACTAATAGTCAAAGAACAAGCAAGGCATTAAACCCAATTACATGAACACTCCAGTGATCACTGTATTTAAAGGCTTATCAGGATGACCAAAGTATCTGAACCTACTTCTCTGTCCTAGCACAAAGTCATTTTCATGTCTGAAGCCTACTTCCTTGTTCTAGCCTAAAATTTAGATTCCCGTCTGGTATTACTCTTCGTTCTAGCCTAATATTTAGATTCGTGCCTGAAATTAGAGGCTTTAACATCGTGGCACAAAGCTTCCCAGCCTTAACTAAATTAGTGAATGGCAGGGTAACTGGAACCTATGGTCCACCAGCCTTACAATATCTCTGATTTCATTTCAATTTATAACAAACCTTGATACTTATTCAGCACACAATTATCACAGTCTTTATACTCTCATCACAGAAGCCATAGAAATGAGCTTGTGTCACATTCACAGTGAATAAGTCCTGAATGAGTCGACTTCAGTTCAGCCATAAAAGCAAGCAAGCATGTACACATGACGCTTTCCTCTGATGATTAGGGTAGGAAGTGGCCTCAGTGCTTCGCTGGGATGAGTATTCTGGCAAGATGATCAGAGCACTGTCCATCTATGAGAACACTTCTTGACTTTCTGCTCTCATTCAGAGCGCTGACCACTTCCTCACATTAAATAAGCATTGTAAAAAATAGCAGTTTAAAGAATCAAAAGTCCACCACTTGAGATTTCTACTTTATGTGTGTATCACTGAGGAAAATGAGTAAATCTGATTATTCACTCTCTGTGTCTTAGGAAAGTCTCCTAATTGGCAGAATTATTTTAATCCCAAACCTGACGCTCTGATATTCTTGTAGTTTCCTTTTAATAGTTACAAACTGAAAACCTGTGTCTCATATCTGAGATAAGTAATGTTCTTTCATGTGATCCTTGGTTCAACAATTTAATCAATTTGTGCTTAGTTCTGTGGTGATTCTGATGTGTTCTATTTTTCATCTCAACATTGCTGTGATTTTTCAGTATTTCCAACTATAGGAAGGCAGTTCTTTACTGTGTGTCTTACACAGAAGCTTAGTTGTCTGCAGAACTTTACAGGAGGAAAACTGACAATGATATTGGTCATGATTTTGGAGTTAATAAATCAACAAACAAAATGATATACCTTAAAAAGTTGGAGAAAAATTTTTTTCTGGTACAATCTATGTCAGGTTCTGTAAGCCACTTGTACATTCATAGGAATTATGAATTCATAGGGTTAGTGAAATTTTCTTCTATGGTAGTGTTGGAGATGTTTCCTGGGCTTTTGAGCTGGGAATCTTCTCCTTTTATGCCTATTATTTGTAGGTTTGATTTTTAAATAGTTTCCCAGATTACCTGGATGTTTTTTGTGTCATTAAATTTTTAGATTTTTTTTCATTTTATTTGACCATTGCATCAATTTCTTCTTTTGCATCATCTATGCCTGAGATTCTCTCTTACATCATGTGTATCTTATTAGTGATGCTGTGTCTGTACTTCTTGTTCACTTTCCTATGTTTTACATCCAGGATTGCCTCAGTTTGTAATTTCTTTATAGTTTCTAGTTGCACTTTTAGTTCTTGGCAGTTTTATTCATTTCTTTCACATATTCAAATGTATTTACCTATATTTCTTTATGGGATATATTCATTGCCTTTTTAAAAAGACATTCTCATATATGCTATACCATTTTTAAGTTCAATAATTTGAAACGTTTAAGGCTAGAAGTTCAGATGAGTTACATCATATTCACAATTCTGTACAAATTGAATATATAGATTGTGCATGCTTGACCTCAGCTATGATTCTGTATTCTCACACTGTCTGGATTTCATGCCCAAGGAACTGTACTATGTACAATGGATTGGTTCTACCTACATCAAATAACACCCCCCAAATTCTCCAACCAACAGGCAATATTTCCCCATTATTACTTTTAACTTGATTCCAGGATATGTCAAATTGATATTTAAAATTAACTGGCAGGGCACTCAATTTCTGCAGCAACCTGCCTCCATAATAATAGGCAATAATGAATAGTGTTGCAAGCATTTAGTCTGATCCTTCACTGGTAATCTCAGAGTATTGTTTACTGAGCCCAAACTTCAATATACTTGCAATTACAGTGAAGCTTGGATATTAGTCACACGGAGTTTAGAATCTCAGGGATCTTGAGTACAAGTGAAAGCCTACACAGATCAAATACACACACACACACACACACACACACACACACACACACACACACACGGCCAGCAGCAGTTACTGATTTTAAAATAAAGGAAATTCATAAAGAATGCAAATCCAAAGGATATCCAGCTCTTCATTAGTCTCAACTCAGCTCCTTCCCAAAAGACATAATCACAGAAGAATCTACTAAAACATGATGAGCCTTCACTGGTCATATATTACTAATAAGGCATGTAAAAAAAAGACCTATCAATAAATTGTTCTTTTTTCTTAAAAAGTTAAGTTTTTGCTTTATATTTTTATTTGTTCTTATTTCTACATTGTAATAACTTAGCATACCATTTTATTCTTTTGTAAAAACTGTTGTGTTTAAGAGCTGAGTAATATTTCATTGTCAAAACATACAATATTTTCTTTATCCATTCTTTAGTTGAGGGCCATCATACTTGTTTCCAATATCTGATATTATGAATAAAGTTGCATTGAACATGGTTGAACAAGTACCCATGTGGAGGGATGGAATATCCATTGAGTATATGCCCAAGAATGGTATACCAAGGTCTTGAGGTAGATTGACTCCCAATTTTTGGAGGTATGAGGATAATGATTTCCATAGTTTCTATACAATTTTGCACTCTCATCAGCAATGGAGTGTGATCCTCTTGTTCCACATCCTCACTAGCATAAATTCTCATTTGTATTTTTCATTTACTTATTCATTTTATATCCAGATCATTGCTCCCCTGTCCCACCTCACACAACTTCTCTCCCATCCTTCCTTCCCTTCTTCTCTGATAATTTTGGGTTAGTAGTTATTCTCTGACCCTAACATATTAATTCTCTGCAGGAGTAAGTGCATCGTCTCCCACTGAGGCCAAACAAGGGAACCCAGTTAGGGGATCATGTTCCACAGGCAGGTAGAATTTTTAGGAACAGCCTCAGTTCCACTTGTTGGGGGACCCACATGACGACTGAGCTGTACTTCTCCTACATGTGTGCCTGGGGCCTTGGTCCAGCCTATGTATGCTCTTTAGTTGGTAGCTCAGTCTCTGAGAGGCCACAGGTGTCCAGGTTAGTTGATTCTGTTGGTCTTCCTGTGGCGGTCCTATCCCCTTCAAGGTCCACCATATTTCCCCCAATTCTTCCATAAGAGTCCCTGAGCTCCATTCAATCTTAGGCTGTAATATCTGCATGTGTTTCAGTCTGAGGCTGTGTGGAGCCTCTCAGAAGACAGTTATACTATGCAACTTTCTACAAGCATAAGAGAATGTCATTAGTAGTTTCAGTGACTGATGCTTGTCCATGCATGGGATAAATCTCAAGTTAGGAAGGTTATTGGTTGGCCATTTCCTCAGTCTCTGCTTCATCTTTGTCCCTGCATTTCTTGTAGACAGGACAAATTTTGAGTCAAAGGTACTGTGGGTGGGTTGATCCTTATAGCTCCACTGGGGGCCCTGACTGACTACAACAGTTGTCCTTTTCAGGTTCCATATCTCCACTGTTATGCTTCTCATCTAAGGTCACTTGTATTGACTCTTGGGAACCTTTCCACATCCCAAGTCACTGGCACATCCTAGAAATGCCTCCTATCCCACACCCCTGCCAGCTGCAGATTTCTATTCATTCTCCTGGCCCTCAAGCCCCCTAACTTGGGCCTTCCTTCTTATTTAGCTTCTTGGATCTATGGAGTATATTGTGGGTATCTTGTATTTTATTGATAATAATCATTTATAACTGAATACATAATATTTATGTCCTTTGGGGTCTCAGTTAAGTTCCATCCATTTGCTTGATACTTCATCGTGTCCTTGTTTTTAATAGATTAATACTATTCCTTTGTTTAAATGAACCATTTTCTGTATCCATTCTTTGACTGAGGAACATCTGGGTAGTTTCCTCTTTCTGGCTATTACAAATGAAGCTTCTATGAATGTAGTGGAGCATGTGTCCTTGTGGTACGGTGGAGCATCTTTTGGGTATATGCCCAGGAGAGGTATATCTGGGTCTTCAGGTAATACTATTTCCAATTTTCTGAGAAACAGATTCATTTCCAGAGTGGTTGTATACGTTTGCATTCCCATCAGCAATGGAGTTGTGTCTCTCTTTCTTTGAGAAAAAAATATACCTAAAGTAGTACAATGTTAAATGAATAATTGTGTAGTCATTTGCAATATCAGCTCATTCCTGGGAGGATAAACTTAGTATAAAGACTATAAGATGCTATTTAAACATGGTATGAGTGTCGCACTACTCTATTTACTTATTGAACTAACTAAGTATTGTAGTATTAGTCAGTAGCCAGTTAAACAATGCTTATATCTGAATTTACTTAGGACTGAATGATCAAGAATGAAAAACGTAATTCAAACATTGCAACAATTATGATTACTGTTGACAATTATTTAAAGTGTGTTTTTGCATTCTCCTCTCAAAATCAGTTTCCAGAACTTTTATACAAGAACACAGAAAATATGTCTGGAGTAAGTTTATAGTGATTTCTTTTTTCTTCAATAAAAGCAAAATTCCCATAGATACACAGTGCCTTGCTTCATGTCTAAGTTATAAATTATTGCATATATAATTTTTTCGCACAAATTTATGTTGGCTAGATAGTTCTCTGTTGTCTCCATTCAGATTTGATTTATGTCTGGGTTTATGTTGTAGGTCTAGTGGGAGCTATACTCATTGATTCAGAATGACTGGATATCTCTCTCAGTATGGTCTCATTGTGTTTTCTCCCCATGGTCAGCAGCCTGGATCCTCTATTAACATGGTGCCAAGTTTATAGAAAAGGGTGATGAGTCTGGAAGTTCAGGTTACAACATGTAGTAGAATGCCTCCTTGGACATGACAAGTCACATGTATAGGACATGAGTCATGTAGCTGAAGATAAGAGTCACTATAGGAGGAAATTATGCAGGCTATCCATCATTACTGGGTACTATGGTTTATAACAGGGCATTGTAAAATATCCAAAAATACTTCCCACGTGGCAGCTGAGATCCTTATTGACTTGGTGGTAGTAGAAATAGAGATCAGATACAAAGGAAGAAAAATACTTTGAAATATACAGGAAAATGACAAACAGGCTTCCACGTCCAGTATGTTCATGGAAGGGATGGTATGTCACAGTTCCAGCCTCTGGAGCAGAGCCAGCAGGACATCAGCCTCCAATGCTGATGGTTGCTGTAAGTGTAAATCTTGTTTGCATAATAAAGAACATATTTTACTTCATGTCCCTCCTTCTGGAGAATATTTGCCCTGTCAAGGTTAGTGACTCCATAAGAATCAGAAATAGCATGAGGAAAATAAGTTTACACTTTGAAGATGTGAACAATCAATTGGAGATGATCGTTTCTCTACTTTTTGAATCAGAATGTGTCTGCTTCTTCTTTCTGCTTTTACTGGTGCAAACCCACATAGGCTGTTTGCATGCTGCCTCAGTCTTTTTGGGTTCATATGTGGATTGGTAGCATTTATTTAGAGGGCCTTGTTTTCTTGGGGTTTTCCATTCCCTTTGGGTCTTGCACTCTTTCTGCCTCCTGTTCCCCAAGAGTTCCCATGCTCCGAGGAAAAGTATTTGATAGAGATATTCCATTTAGGACTGAGTGTCCCAAGGTCTCTCATATTTTCCTTAGTATATAGCAGTTTTCTCTTTATTAGCTTCTCTGATGATGGTTGATCAAGGTAATAATCTATGAGTATAGCATAATGGCATTAGGACTCATTTTATTGCTACATTTTCTTTTCGTTTCTTAGCCCTGGCTGCCTTGAAAGTCTGTTGGTCAGGCTGGCCTCAAACTCAGAGAGCTGACTGTCTCTTCCTCCTGAGTGATGGGATTGAAGGTGTGAACTATTACTGCCTGGTTTCTTTTCTTCCTTCCCTCCCTCCTTCATTCTTTCCTTCCTTTTTTCCTTCCTTCATTTCTTCCTTTCTTCTTTCTTTTTTCATTTTTTTTTTGTGTTCATTATATTTTCTTTCCTCCTCCTCCTCTCCTCCTCTCTTCTCCTCCTTCTCCTCCTCCTTCCCTATCCTTGTCCCTGTCTCCGCTTCCTCCTCCTCCTTCTTCTTCTCCCTCCTCTTTCTCTCTCCCGCCTCTCTCTCAAGAGTAGTTTTGTTTTTACCTTAGGTACTTCGGTTATTTATTCTCAGGTCTGTGATCATTGATAATACAAGAAATGGTTTTATATCCTAAAGTGGGTTGGCAGTAAAATCAGATATTGGTTGGATACTCCAACACACTTTGTGCTACCATTGCTCTGGCATATCTTACAGGCAGAATTCCATAGTAGATCAAAGGGTTTGTGGCTGAGTTGGTGTTTATATTTCACCTTTGAGAGCATCCGGTATCCCTTCTTGTACCAAAGTCATTAATACATAATAGTGAATGCTCAATGTAGGCACCAGGATGACTTCTCCATGTTCAATAAGTTGTGTAGGTGTTATGCTCTTCAATAGAACCTTTTGGTTACTTTGTAGAGATTAACCTAGAGTCTAATGGCAGTCTGGGCTGTTTGAAGGTTCTCATGGTCTTACTTTGTCCAACAACTCAATTAAGTGTAAACTGATCCTGGTACTGATAGCTTCATTTGGTGATAAGAGTTGACATGGGGGCTCTGTCTATTCCATTATTTGTTTATTTCATTGAGATTGCCTTTAGTATTTATATTTTAGGAAGCTTCTACTGTTTTAGAGTTTGATACTACCATCAAATGGTCCTTAGTTTTATCTCCTTCTGTCTTCCCTCTGTCATCCCCTTCTTCCTCCCACATGTTCGTCCCATGACAGTCTTTCCTCCCTTCATCCGTATACATTCTATTTTCCTTATAAGAAAGAGCTAATTATGTACCCCAATCATTCTATACTCTCTACCTGACCTCTGTGGTTCTACGCATTACACATTGGCTGTCATTTACTTAACAGCTAATATGAGCATTCTTCTTTTCCTAGGTCTGGTTTATCTCACTCATGATTTCTTTCTAGTTTTATTTATTTACCTGTAGATTAGATGATTTTTAAAAATCTTTTTATTGATTCTGTGAACTTCACATCTGTACTTAAGTCAAACTCACCTCCTTATCCCTTTGAATCTGTCCTCCACCCTTGCAACATCTCCCACAAAAGAATAAAAAAAAAAACAACAACACTAACAAAAACAATCTCTTTGTAGAAGCTGTCGTGTCAGGGTGTGTCCCACAGTATACACTTTGTCTGCATATCTTTACTTGCAAATGTTCATTGCAATGAGTCATTGGTCCAGTTGGATGCATTTGGCTTCTGCTATCATACCAATACTGGATCCTCACCAGTACTCCTCTTAGATATCTAATTGTTGTTCTATGTCTTGGAGATCCTGAAGCTTTGGATTTGCAAAACTGATCTAAGCACCAGCATTTAATAGATGGGGTAGATATTGGGGTGAGCCAATTCAAAGCCCTGGATCAAGGGTATGGTAGCTGAATTGGTCAGCCTGCCAGCTCTCCTGCACCCATACCACCAGGGTTAGTTCAATAGCACTGCTCCTGCTAGCTCACCCAATGCCACAGTCAACGTAAGGTGGGACCCGCTCTCCTATGTTCATATCCTCAGTGACAGTCCACCATACCTTCGACACCTTTACCACCAAGACCATCTCTACTGTGCTATTCAGACAAGATGCAAACCCCACTCTCCCAAGTTCTGTAGCTTGCAAGGGGCATGGCCAGCTCTTATGACCTGGTTATCAGCTCTCCCACCTGCCTTAGGTAGCAAGGGACATGGGGGTGGAAGGTCTTCTTTACCTATGCCAACTCATGGCAGACAAGGGGCAGGGCTAGATCTGCTCAGCCCTTGAACTTCAACATATTCCCAGGCCACACTCTAAACCAGGGAAATCTACATGGCCTTTGGTGATAAGATGAACTAAGGGAACAGTTCCATGTTACTACATGGCCAGATGTAAAACGAAATGTCAGTGTAGTCTTGATTTACATTTCCTTGATGACTAAGGATGTTGAACATTTCCTTAAGCATTTTGCAGACATTTGTGTTTCCTCTCATGAGTATACTCTCTGTCTCTCTCTCTGTCTTCTCTCTTCTCTCTCGTCTCTCTCTCTCTCTGTATGTGTGTGTGTGTGTGTGTGTGTGTGTAGTGTATATATATATATATATATATATATATATATATATATATATATATATATCTCTGTAGTCCAATTTAAACTTGAGTTGTTTCCTTGATATCTATTTTTTTGTGTTCTCTATATAATTTTGGAAATTAGTCATCTATTAGATGGATAACTGGTAAAACTTTTCTATTGTTCCAGAGGTTCCTGCTTTCTCTAAATCGTGTTCTTGGCTGTATGAGTTTTATGAGGTCCTGTGAGTCCACATTCTGCCCCACTGATGGAGTGTGGGATATAGCTGCAAAATACAGAGAGGGCTTGATTGAATCTCCATGTACTGCTGCCACTGGGTGCTAGGCTTTAGGGCAGCGCTGAGACACTGCTCAGAGAGTGGGAAAATGCAATCTGGAATGAGGGGCTGAAGTTAGGGTTCCCTGACTCTTGGACATCCAGTCATTTCTGTGGTGTGACAGAGATTTGGAAATGAAGGATCAGAGGTCCACTGGCCCACAACAAGTCCTGGATTATTGGGATCTGTGTACTGAGGATGATGAGGAACCCAGGAACAAGGACATGGGGAACTCTGGTTTAGCTCATTGTGGAAAGTAATAGCAGTTGCCTAGGAGTGCAGAAGGATGTTCTACTGGAGACTTAGGCTGCAGCTTTGTTGGAGAAGGCCTTCTCCATTCTCTCCATGGGGGTTTTGAGGGAAGAGACACTCATACTCTTTATTCATACCGTTTATTGACTGTTCTTTTTTTTTTCCTCAGAGTGGACCAGAGAATAAATACCTTTTGTAGGGAGGAACATTCTGGAAGGGAAACTTATTGACTAAACAGTCAGGGCTCCTAGATACCTCATTAACATGGAGAACTCTATTCTGGGCTATGTAACCAACGTGGGGAGTGTGGACACATATTCCAGGCCAGGAATCTGTCAGGGAGCAGAGAGACATCAACCTTCTCAGGTTGTTGCCCATGTGCCAGGGACTCAGATGTGCTCTCCTTTATCAAGTTTCCTAGCAAAGTCCATTGTCCCACAAGGTCCCAATTTAATAGTTGTTCTTGGTACCTGTGCTATTAGTATTCTGTTTAGAAGGTTTTATTTTCTATGCCATTTAATTTTTTACTTTCTCTTCTCTCAGCTTGAGTGTACCTTGGTTTCTATTGAGGTCTGTGATCCATTGGAGTTGATTTTGTGATAAGTATGGATCTATTTGGGCTTTTCTACAGGAATCTAGTTTGACTAGCACCATTTGTTGAAGTGTCTATGTCCAGTGTGCATTTCTGTCTTCTTTATCAAATATCAAGTGTTCATTGATGTGTGACTTTATGTTAATGTCTTCAATGTGTTTCCTATGATCCATATCTGTTCTCTGCCAATACCATGTCTGTTTTTTATAACTATTATTTTGTAGTAGAGTTTTAAATCAGAGATGTAAATACTCCAGCTGCTTTTAATTTTTCAAGATTATTTTAGTTACTCTGGGTTTTTTGCACTTAAGATTGCCTTTTCAACATCTGTGAATAATTATGTTGGACTTTTGACAGGATGGCAATTTTTGCTATATTACTCTGACTAATGCATGAGAATGGGAGATCTCTCTATCTCTAAAGGTCTTCTTCAGTGACTTTATGTTACTATACAGGTGTTTCATTTGCATAGAGTAACTAAAAAATAATTTACATTTTTTGCACTATTGTGTTGTTTTCTTGATTTTTTTCAGTACATTTGCCATTTATGTATATGAAAATTTCTGATGTTTTCTGGATTATTTCATATCCAGATTCTGTGCTGAAAACTTTTATCAGCTGTAGTAGTTTTCTGATGGAATTTTAAGGTCACATCTACAAAAAAGAAATTTGGCTTTCTTAATAAAGTTAAGCACAATGTATCCATGCAAACTAGTATATTTTATATATTTGTATATAGTATATTTATATTTATTTTAGTATATTTTAGTACTATATGTTCAAAATATACATCTAGAAATAATGTCTACATACAGACCCACTGGAGATTTCTTTAGAACATTGGCATGTCTCAGATAATTTATGTGCTATTCAGCAGGTATGTAGAAGGCAAGTATTTTACTCATATAATGTATTCTTATAGTCTTATAGTACGAGAGAGAGAGAGAGAGAGAGAGAGAGAGAGAGAGAAGAGAGAGAGGGGGAGAACATGGATAGAAGCAGCAGCAGCACGAAGCTGTGTTTTAAATTAAGTTTCCTGAGTGGACAATCAGATGCAAATTTCATCATGGATGATTTCTGTATAAAAATTCAGAAGACATAAAGCTAATGTTTACAGACAAGTGGTTATCTGCTCTGAGAGCTTGGTCTTGTGACAGCAATGAGAGGCAAATAATCTTATATGAAAAGTAGAGTTATATTGTCTTGGATAAGTAGAGATTATGGTGTGGTTGTAACATATGAATAGATTTTTACAAAAGGGCATTTCATTATATGTCAATTATATTAGAACTTTATTTTTTCAAGTCCTGGGTATCAAATACAGGTCCTTGTTTTTGTTAGGCAAGTACTTTACCACTGAGCTAAGTCTTAAACACATAGGTCAAGGTAAGTTGACGGAAACAAAAGTAATCTTGTTTAGCTGTTTACTGGAATTCACTTAATTGAAATCAACATCACTAAATTCTATGTCTCTTTGTTGCCATGTCAGGCATGATAAATCTCCCTACTTATGGGCTGTGGTTTGCAATGTCTCTAGGCAAATATTTCAGCTCTGTGTTTTTTTCCACTTCTATCCCTACTTACTATTTTTGGTTAAGCTGCTTTACCTAGATATTTTCAGAAATGAGTTTTATTAAACTATTCAATAGAGTTTAAGAAAAATGTACAAATGTCTGTGTTGTTCAACTCAATTTTGAATATGTAATAACAGATATGACATTTCCTTTGTCACCTAATTCTTTATTAGCACAAATATTAAATTTTCCAAGGTTCATTCAATTACCAGTTTCTTCTCATTCATTCTGCCAGATCCTATGAGGCAATAATCAACTATTATGTCAGAAAAATTATGACTTTATTACACCATACATTCTTAAGCATTTGACTTACTAATTTTCTTGTAAATAATTTTAAATTCAGTTAATTGTTTTTAAAGTGGAAGAACTGAATGACAAATCAGTGAGCTGTTACATAGTATTATTTTCTAGATAATCTTTTAATATTTGAACTACAACTTTAAAATGTATATAAAGTTAGTAATAGCACACTATGTGGATCTAAGATGCTGATTAAATAAACATTAAAATTACAGTGAAACATATAGAGTAATTTTAGGGAAGTTTGCAGTACCCATTATTTTAAGGTTTAGTTTCTAGACTTACATTGATATTTACAAACAAGCGAACTCTGACATTTGTTCCACATAGCAACAGACTAGTCTTGTCTTTAGATACAATAACATGAAAAAGAATGAAATAATTTTAACCACTAGACAATATTTGTACCATTTCATTCGTCTCAGTGCTGAAAACAACTTGTTTCTTACTATGTCCATTGGAGCACAGCAAGTTATCAGATAAAGAATGTGGATGTCAGTGAAATCAAACAATGGCTGTAGCTCAAAAAGAGGCAGCTTTATATGGAAGGCATGCAGGACCACACTGAGAAGGCAGTAGCATCTTAAATAGTGCCAACGAGCTAGGAGGAATAGTAATCTTTTTAAGGAGGACTGAAATTTTCTCCCCTAGAATTTCTGTTCTAGCACAGCATCCTAGGAATGGCTATGTGGTTGTGAAAATCTGTTCATCCTTCTGAATTCTACCTCAGAAAGGCACAACTACCCCCTCCAACCCCCCAAACCTCCACCCCAACCCCTGAGCCTTTATCTCTCTCTTAGATGCTAGCCAGAACCTAAATATACATTTTCTGGCACTTTAAGCTTCCTTATTCTTTTTATAAATTCTCCTATACTTCAGCCATGTTGCTATCTGCCATGATGTGGCTCACTCTCAATCCAGATTAACTCAAAAGACATGCTCTGTTTTCCCCATCTCTTCTCTATTCTTCTACCCTGGGAAACTGATAGTCACTAACTCTCATGATCAGATATCTGTCCATAATAAAACAAATGTGAGTAAAATGATTTGAGTTGAAACTGGGAACCACATGTCTAAATAGTAACATTTGATAAAGAGTCATAGTTTAGACGTTTGAGTAGGACTTATTTTATTTTTGGATGAAATGAAATGGTGAAGGGAAATAATATCAGATAAAAAAATGTAAATTTGGTCAATTATAATTAGTAGACTTACAGTGTCCCAAAGCCAAGAGAATTTAAACAGGATGGAAGATACACAAAGAAAGACATAGAAACAGGCCATGAAACACTGGTGGCAGAGAGTTGATTAATCTATATTTAAGTCAAGGGACTCGAGACCTTTCTGAGAGGCACAAAAACAAAGAGATAATCCTGGAACAAACTTTCCCTTGGAGTTATGGGGAAAAGTGAGTCCTCCGATACCTTGATTGGGTTGAAAAAATCAACCCAACTTATTGTTGGCACAGTAAGTTTCTGTTTTCAAACATCCTTAATATGATTTGTTCTACCAGTCCTAGTCTTCTGGTATTCTTCTTTGAATCATACTATCATTATATGAGTAACCAAGATGTGGGAAAAATCAGTTGTCTGGTTCTCAATGCTTAGATCTGGCATTGATTATCCTTATGGATAGCCAATCTTCTTAGGTGTTAGAAATGATCAGACCACATGTTCGATTCATTAACTTTGTGATCTGAATTCATGTTAAAAAGAAAATGATCAATTTAATTAACGATTTATTCAGGTAATGAAAAACAGTAAATGAAATAAAAATCATGCAGCTATCCATTGAAGCAATATTTTAATGATAACTCATGATAATGGAATAGTAAGACAGGTAACCAAAGCCAAATACATCATTATTTGAAGAACCTAAAAAATGTATTTTTATTTGTAAAATATGAATGATTTATAGTAACCACTTCAAAGGTTATAAATGATCAATAGATGCACGTGGTAAATTCATATGAAGATTTTATTTCCAAAAGAGACTATAAATAACATGGTGAATCTATAATGTTTTGGGTACTGGATAAAGATTTAGGTTTTGTTTTGTTACAATTGGTAATACATTGCATAGTTAATAGCTTCTAAAAATCAATGTCAATTTGCATAAGAGGACAATAAAAACAAGGAAATTATGTAGCCCATCTGGACTTTATGTAAAATATAACTGTTTATCAATTTTTCTTCCTTTATAAAATGTATATAATTAATAATCAAAAGGTAGTAATTTTATAGACTGTTCTGTGAACTCTAGAGAAACCAGACAGGAACCTAGAAGTAACTGCCAAATTAATAGACTTAATGATCATCTCCTTAGCTTCATCAGCAAATTCAAAATGTTCAAGGCTTGGTTTTGTCAACTGAAAGACTTTATCAAATGATTGTCTTTGAGAAAACCTTTGGAAAACTTGTTTACAATAATGTACGTTTTTGTAGTTTGAAGAAAACATGCATGTTGTTCCTGTTAATTTTTATTCCTGTCTTCAAGGATAATTATGATTGCTAACTCAGTAATTCTTTAGAATCTGCTTCTAGATGTGACATTTTAACAGATAATTCATAGATTTAATAAAGCTTTAAAAAAAAAAAAACACAGTACAGTAATGTGTTATCAGCACTCTACTTAAATATACAACATAGTATAATTTTAAAAGCAACATAATAATAATAAACTAATTTTCTGTAAAGTAAATTTCAAAGTATAACTAATATTCAGTAAAATATTGTCACAGGCCCTTGCACTTCTAACATAAATGGTAAGTAAAATAACAAAAACAGTGTAAGAAATAAAAGCTGTTTTAAGATTTCAAAGCCATTTCTTACTATCAAAATGAATAGGAAGAAAAAGCATCAATGACTATTTTGAAAAAGAAGTCATTAAAGCAGATGCCATACTCGTAGATTGCCCTCCTTGACTAGATGTTCAATTTAGTTTTATTTTCAATGAAAAGTTTAATAGACATATACATAATATAAAAGGAAATTTAAAAATATTACTTTGTTATTTTTGTGTTTGCTTAAAACAGGTATAGCTCACATTAAGGTATGTTGACTAAACATTCAGGAAAGAGTGTGAGTGGAGAAAGAACACAAGCTGTGTATTAAAATGTTAGGAGAATTCTAAGTCTACTGACATTCAGGAAAGAGTGTGAGTAAAGAAGGAACACAAGCTGTGTATTAAAATTTTAAGAGAATTCTATGTCTACGGACTTCTTATATCAGCTTTTCCTAGTATTAATATCATTATAGCTTAGAATTCAGCTTCTCCTCAAGAAAAGGCATTCAGTCTAATTAATGACTGGGAAACTGTAGATGGTTCAGAACTATGCTAACTTCTGTGACTGATTTTGCTACTAGCTTGACTTATGTTTTTCCTTCAAAATGTTACCAGGACTCACACTTTTTTTTAATACAGATATAATACCATTTCTGTTTCATATACTTATTTTTTAAATAAGTTGAGAGAAAAATATATGTGGCTCTATTTTTAATCTTATATATAAAACTTTATATGTTTAACCTTATATGTAATGATATATGTTGTAATTCAATGAAGAAAAATGAAATAACCTTAGACACTTTAAGCGAATAGTCTTAAATCATACTAGAAAGCTGAGACTTGTGGAAATATTCAGGAAAAAAAGTCATGAAAATTACCAGGAGTCTTTAAGTGGTCAAGTTTTGTCTAGGAATCAGAGGCCGCTTCAAACTCAAATTTCAGGTGAATAGAGCAGCAGAACTAATTATTGGATAGGAAGACACCCAGGATGCTCTGCTTCTATTATGAGAACAAAGAGGACTCCAACTTGTCATTTTTCTTGATTTCATTTACAGAGGTGACAGCTATTCATTGTTGTCAACTTGACTATATCTGGAACTAAAACCCAAAACTGGGGAGCTCACCTGGTAAAAAATTTTGCTTAATTTGAAGTTGAGAGATTTAATTTTATCCCAGGTCTTTGAGGCAAGGAGACACTGTTTTACTCCAAAATATATAGAATATATATATGTATGTGTATGTGTGTGTGTGTGTGTGTGGTGTATGTGTCTGTATGTGTATATATATAGGAATATGAAGCTTTTATTCTTTGCCTGCTTGTTCTTACATTGCTGGGAAGTACATTTCTTCACTTGCAGTATAGTCTACTTTTTGGGATTCCAACATATACAGATGACCAGCTGAGACACCCAGCACCATGGTCTGAACAACAAGTGTATTATTTTCGTAGCCAGCCACTGTTGTATTAAATAGACCACAGAATGTAAGCCATCCTAATAAATCCTCCTTACACACACATACACACACACACACACACACACACACACACACACACACACACACACACACAACGAATAGAGAGATTCCTTCTAATAGTTACTTTACTCTAGAGAACCCTGACTAATACAAACCGAGTTGTCAATTATTCTGAGGATAGTAATTCTCAGTCCATATGTAACATATTAGGGAGAAAATAAACTGAGCAAAATGATGTTATATTAAAATGGAGCAAGAAGGAATGAAATATTATACTTAATTGTTATGTGATTGATAATTGTACTTATAGTGTTTATCAGCAGATAAAAAAAAATTTGTGGGGAATTTGCTTCTGCAAAATAAATTTGCTTCAGCCAAATTATACTGTTTGCAGAGATAAGGGATATGATTTTTGTTCACGAATGAATCTCTTTCATAGTGTCTGCCTCTAAAGTATTATGCTGTCTTTTATATCTAAGTGTGATTGATGCCATAGAAAATAATGACTTGAAACATCATGTTCTAGCTGAAAGCTGCAGAAAACTGTGAATGAGGGCTGACAAGCTTCAGAAAGGCTAAGACACTTTTGCAGACTTTAGGAAATCAGATGTCTTTTTAAAAAAAAACAAAATCATGGTCACCAGTAGGTCATATGAAACCTGATTGCAAATATTCTAAATGATGCGAGTTACAGATACTACAAAGCTGTATTTGAGCTTATGCAAAGTTGGTGCACACCCACCACCACACACACACACACACACACACACACACACACACACACACACACACACACACACAGGCACACAAACACCCAGGCACACATGGTATAGGTCTGATGTTCTGTTATGGGCTGTATGAAATTGACAACTTCAAGAAGGTATAGTAAAAAATGGTGGTCTCTGTTTATAACAGCCATTGAAAAATGAGCAATAGGGAAGGCTATTGCAGTGAAAAACCTTACCAAGAGGATTTTCTGGAGGAATGTGGATGTGTGTTACTCCTTGACATTCTCTTCTCTAATTTAAGACAACCCTCATATCCACTTAACACGAATTTGAGAGTTTTGATCTACTCTAGTTCAAGACGCCTATGTTTACCTTCCAATTTTATTGCTTATGTACTGTGTGTAGCCAGACATTTTTAGCTCTCTACATTTTTCTGTGTCCATATGTATATGGTGGAAATAGTATCAGCAGCAATGTCTTAGCTCTGAAAGTAAAAAAAAATACATTTAATAAAGGAATTGGAACTAATTATTACTGCAAAATTTTTATCTTGTGCTGTCACTGTTGTGCTCAGCAGGATGCAAATGACCTCACAGACCTAAAGTCTGGTTTTAGTTTTCAACAGTGCAAGAAAAGGAGTCGATGGAGATATAATAAAATTCCGTGTTCTATTTGAGAACCATCATGTTTGAAAATATTCATTGTAAATACAAAACATTACAAACACAATTCAAGACATTGTTTTTTCCTTCTAAATATTTTGCATAGGGATCAAAAATATTTTATAAAATGTATTTTTATATTCTGTGAAAACTTATAATTCACATGTATAGTATCTATAAATTTGATATCTCATCTGCCAAATATACCTGGAAATACGATATGTTACTTTTGCTTCCCATTGTGTAAGTCTTGTCTATGCCATGGACTTCACACAGGTTTCAATAAACATACACATACACACACAGACACACTGCACAAACATAAGTTTGTTAAGGGTTTCCTTTTAATAACTCTTGTTCTGCTTTTATGTAATTTTTAAATGAGTTTAGAGAGTTCCACAAATACTGTTTCTGAAATCCTTACCTTATACATGAGTATCACTAATCACCTTTCTGATTAAGCAAAAGAAAATATTATTTAGATTAATTTAACTTATTTATTTTTTCCAGCAAACTTTTAATTCAAGTTTTTTGTTTGTTTTATTAACAATGATTTCAATCCCAAAACAATAAAAATAGCAAAACTAGTAACAACAGCAATCACAAAAACAATAATAATGACAGATAGATCTAATTCATGCTGTTTTTGTTTGAAGGTTTGTAAGTAAAATGATGCTATTAATTTAAAATAAAAAGGTAAGACATTTTCCCACCAAAAGTATTGTGAGCTAATTCTGTGGGATCACTGCAATGTCTTAATTTGATTGGTAAAATGTTTTAAATGAATAAATATGGAAAAATGTCATCTTTAATCATAGACATCTATTGTGTTTCAATGATGCACTTTTACAGTGGATAATATAATCTTTCAGAATTTTTAAGACCCATTGATAGGCACAGTAGTATTTTTTAGGAAAAATTTTCCAAGAAGTGAGACAATATTAATTTATAGTATATTGGTTTTAAAAAATCAATAGTTTCCCCATTACGTTATAAACTTTTCATATATCAGTGGATAACAAATATTCCTGACCATGACTTTAGTCTAAAACCCTTAAACTTAACTCCCTTAGTCATACATATATTCACTAGCACGATCTTTTTTTATTTTTTTAAGATGTGTTTTATTTTTTTCTTTGCATGTTTGTGTTTGTATGTTTCTGTATGTCTGTGGGATATAAAGCACAAATATGAAGAGGACAATAGAAGTCAGAAGAGTCTATTAGACTCTGTGAATCTGAAGTCCAGGAAGTTGTTAACTGCTGGGATTTTCGGTGTGGGAAAGACAATCTGCTCCTCTGAAAGAGCAGTAAGTACCTAGTAAACAGCTATCCATCTCTATAGCACACTAGCAGCTTCTTAATAGAAGTGTCTGAAGAATCCGAGCAAGTCAAATCCTGTGCTTAGGGCATGTGTGGATGACAACTTACAGTTCCACATTCTTACTGACATCTGTTAAGTATGGTTAAGATATGGCACTTTCTGTAACTGTTCAGTCCCTATCAAATGTCTACATGGTTCCCGGCCATATCATCTAGATCGTCATGCATATGTCTCTGACTCTGTACTACTTTTCTTTCTGTAACTTACTATAATTGCTTGTTTATTGATGGGATTTGTATCTACAAGTCTTCAATGTTATCTCGATGATGACCTCATTGCCAGAACTAAATATGTCATCAACTTTGGATGACAATGTAGAACATGCACCTCCTACAGTAAAGACACATTTGAATAGGACTGTGGCTAAATAAAGGAGAATATGAGTGGATAAAAAAGTGATGCAGTTCCAATGCCTATATTAATTGTGCCATGAGGACTGTTTATATATATGCCATCAATGTAGATTGTTGGCTTAGAAATATATTTAAATATTGTCTTCATTATCTCAGGCTTCGGTGGAAAACTCCAAGGAAAACAATTTGAAGTTAATGAGGAGGAAGAAGGGAGCTCAGTGAGTGACTCTAGAGGAAATATGAGGTGCTGCAGAGGTCAAAGGAAGAGGCTATGTGAGACGAAGGAAATGAACAGTTGGAATATATCTAAAAGTTTATTCAAGATAAAGACCAAAAGGAATCCATTTGGTAAGATGAAGTCAATAGTGACCTTACCTTGACCTGGCTTCATGCTGTAAGTGAGGTAGACTTTATTCTGGAGTGGATGCTGGTGACAGCATGGGGGGGCAGGACAGGAATGAAGATTCTGACAGAAGAATCTCAGTACAAACATAAAAAGGATTTTGAGAAACAAACTGTGTTTGCTTTAGCAGTGAGTAGAGTCAAAGGAGTGATAGTTTAAAGTAAAGAAATACAAGTTCAAAGTTGTCTTTTAATGAGACTGATCTCGTTTTCTAAGGAGAAAAGTCAGTCAATTATACAGGATAGAATGTGGTTTTGCAAAAACAAATTTTGTGAATACTGCCCAAGGCATACAGTCTAGGTGGAAAGATACTCTATGTACTTTAACAAAGAGTAAATAGATGTTAATCGAATTTGAATCTTTGATTTGGTATTGGAGTGTTAAGGGGACTCATTCATGAAGATTGCTATTTCTTTCAGATAAATTCTTCTGTGGATCATGGAGGAATGAGGATTTGGGGAAAACAATGAGAAAATAAAGTAAAAATTATCTTTGCAGAGAAGTCAAACTGGCTATATACTCAATTATTCAAATCTAGCAAATATCACCAATCATTTAGGAAACATATTCAATGATGCTCAGCTGAGTTTAGACAAAAAGAAAATACATGAAAGTATGTCCATAAGATCCTGAGGAATTGACTAAAGGAGAAGTTAGGACACAATAGAGTTACTACTTAAAATTGTCCATTCATAGCTGCATTAGATGTAAAGAGAATAAGTCAGAAGGAATATATGAACCAATGAACACTGTAAGTGAATGGAATGAAGATCTTAACACATTCCATTCTCAATAATTAATGCCTAATTGCCATTGAAAACCTGAATAAAATATTTGATTTCCTAACTCAGTGAAATACTCATGCAAACAGTAATAAATTCCCCATGTTGGACACCAAGAGGAGCTACCCAAATTCCCTCAAGAGAGACTTCCTCTTCAGCTAGAGTAATCATCTAGTCATCGGATCTTTCAGTTCTCACTAACTTTAAGGACTTTCTAGAAGTGGAGAGCTGCATTCCCTAAAATCATGTTCACTCCAGGACTGTACTGTCTTCATCCAATGAGGTAGGATTTGGGCTTTGTAGCTCAGTGAGGACACTATATTAGACAGACACTCCTTCTAAGGAAACATTCTTAAGTTTGAATAGCACTTCAAACTTTACTGTCCATTGCATTACTTATCCACCATAGATTGAATTTTCACCCCTAAATGTATATGCCAAACCTGTCTCTTAATATGACGAAGTATTGGGCAGCCCTAATCTAAATATATGGACTGCTTCAAAACATTTTGAGCAATGGCCTGATGCTATAGGTTTCCATTCTAATGTCACATAAAATTATTTTCAGTCTAGACATACAAATAAACTCATTTAGGTGTATCTCCTATCCCAAAGATAACCATTTTTTTATGTAAATAATTTAATGCCTAAAGAAAATTTAAATTTTGGAATAATTCTGGTCCCAAGCAGTTAAGAGATATTCAAAGCTCAGTGATTTTACGGAAAAAGACAAGTTCAATAAGATTTTTAAGAAAGATACTTCATCTAATTGTAGTATACTATTTTAAAAAGAAATTAGCTCTCTCTCTCTCTCTCTCTCTCTCTCTCTCTCTCTCTCTCTCTCTCTCTCTCTGGAGTCTTTCTCTTTATCTCTCTCCTCTTCGTTTCTTCTTAAGAAGGTAAATGATATGTGAAGGGCCTAGAAGAATCAAGAACTATCTCTTTACAAGACATCAAGAGGCATCTTACCAGAAGTCAACCCTAATGTTAGCTTTCTTCTTGAATTCTAACCTTTGGACCAATGAAAAACCAAATGCTCTCTGTCTAAGTCACTCATAGGCCATTTTGTTACAACAGTCATTTCTTTCATCAATAGTGAAATGTATTGCCACCCAAACATTAATCTCTTCTGTATCTGGACAAACGGAGTCATTTCCTTCACTGACTACATAATAGCCATTTTGTGTGGTCCAGCTACATAATTTTATGGCTTGACTTTCCCCAATTGGACTATAGAGACTGTGATGATAAGGAATGTATCTTAAACATTTTCCTACAAATATTTTAGCTTCATTTTTTAGTGTTCTTTGTTTCTATTCATTTAATAGTTTTTTTTCACAATAAAATAAAATGAAAGAAAAAGAATGTGGTATGTGTGACAAGTGTGAATTAAGTTTTGGAATGCATTTGTTTTTTCAGTATATTGTTTTGGTTTTGTTAACTGTCTTGGGATTGAGTTTGCCCAAATACCATAAATATTCTGTTAAGAACTATGTCAGCACTGGGAATTTCTAGCACAACAGTCTTGTTTTCCAACAGAGTTTAAAACAGATTGATTTGTGTTTAACAATGTGCCTTATGCATATGTGACTGAAGAACATAGCAATCAAACAGGCAGAGTCACAACAGCCTGCACTTTTCAAGTGATCAGACGGACTTGGTGTCATACTGTGTCCTTGCAATACATTTTCCTCCCATTTGAAGTTGCAATTGTGGATTTCCCAGATCACTCACTGACTCTGCTGTATTCCATTCAATTCTATCCTTAATCCTGATTTTGACTTTTTTTATGTTTAGTCTTCTATCTTATCTCATATCCTATGAATGCATCCAGGATGTTAAAGTAATGAATTCTTCTTTCAAAATAGAATGATATAGCTTTCTGGTTTGGTGGCGAGGGGATACTCAATTTAGGAACTGCAAGCATGTTTTTGTTTGTTTGCTCATTTTGTTTATTTACCTACACCTTACTATAGTCTTAGAGAAGAATAAACTGTTGCTTAGTTTTAGAAATGTTAAATCTCATAAACTGAAATCTTTGAACTCATAAATTATGTCAAGACATCATCAAATATTGACAGCACTCTTAAGTGGAGATCAGATGGCCAGATAATATCCACAAGGTGAGCTACTTGACCATAATTTCCTGATGTGTTTCTTGTAAGTGTAAAGAACAAAACCTGTTGTGCCATCTGTCTTGTTTCTACACATTCTTAGAGAGCTGGAGTAGTTTATTGTGCTGATGTTTAGAGGAAACACTTAGAGAGTGCTTACATAGTTTTAATCCCTCCACTGGCCACAGGTCCATAAAACCGGATTAACTTTTTCCATAATTAACTTTTATGGTTTTGTCCACCTACTAACAGAAGAAGCTTTACATCATCTTTGACAACACTTGGGACAAGTTCTAAATTTTTTTGTTGTTATTCTTAACATAATGTGATACATAATATTTACCTGGAGTCATTAAAAAAAAAACTTAGAAAAATGCTGACATTTATTTCTTATTATTTTCTTACCTAGCATGTTCATTTAAAAAAAATAAAGACAATTAGCACATCTTTGCTGTCTTCTAACTATACATCACGTAACTTATTGTGCCAAGGACTCCTGCTATCAAATGCCTGTAGCCTGTTGCTATCCATTAATTAGTCAATTTGCTTTCTCAGTGGGTGAAAGCAAGGGGAGAGCCAATGACTAGCTATCACTAGAATGGACATTCAAACTGGCTTCTCAGCCATTTCGAAGTTCTGCTGAGATATCTGACTATCCTTACATACCTGAGGTGGTATGTAGTATGTGCCTTTAAATATTTCTTTTAAAAATGACAAAAATAATATAACTCATAAAACACTATCATTAAAATTTCTCTCCTCTGTGATTTACTATATTTTGCAGTTCAATAGTATTTCTTTTTCTGCTCAAGGCATTATTACTATTATGAGAGAATAAGATAAACAAATAAACAAAGAAAAAGAGAATGAGAAAGATATGTTGGAGTGGAATAAAAGAGACAAGGATAGCAAACAGGTAAAAATAAACCCAGTTTATTGATTAATAACTGACCAGAACCTTCTCCTATACTAGAATTCTTTATCTGATAAACTAATTACAGCTTTTCCTTCTAGCAAACAGAGTAGACTATCTCAAAAATAAAAATCAATGAACTAGAGCAATAGTATTGTTCAGGAACTTTTGGACCATGTAAAGGTAAAATTACCATGTTTGCTTTGTCTCAGTCCACTTCAGTGCCTGTTGAGACTAGGAAACACAAGGACTTACCCAAACGAAGGACTAAACAGAATTTTCAGGAGCTTTTATGCTTAACGACTTTAAACGAGTCATGGCTGTGAGATTTATTCACAGTTGCATCTTCAATAGTTTGATAGTGTTTGTGTTTTACTATTTTATTCATATGAATGTGTTGTGGTGTTGTGTGTTGGTGCTGTGTGTGTGTGTGTGTGTGTGTGCGGCACGACGACACACGCTGATCATTCGATGGGCGTGTGTGCCCATGTCCTATGTGAATTTATGTGTACCACTTGGATGTAGGTACTCACAGAGGCCAAAGGGTGTAAGATCCCTTGGAAATAGAGTACAGGCAGTTTTGAGCTATCTAATGTAGGTGCTGGAAACTGAACCTGAGTCCTTTGCAGGACGTATGCAGTCTTAACTGGTGAGCCCTCTCTTCAGTCTCTACAATCAGAGTTTTGCAAACAATCAGCACTTTAAGAAAGGCATGCCTTTTATCAAGCCAAGCATTAAACTTGCTACCAGTGTTTGGATTTTATCACTGCACTTGATAATTAACTCCAGATGGGATTTCAGGTGGAAGTTATCAGTGGTCTAGAGACAGTAATCCATCTGCAGGCAAGAGACAAGGCAATGATAATTTATAATAGAAAAATATTAAGCCTCCTTGAAACCAAATGTTTCTCCTGCATTTTGGCACCACAGGGAAACTGGAATCCTATGCTGGTCGGATTTCCCCCAGTTGAGTTAGTCACTAGAAGAATAGGGTTTTCTCAAAACGTTTCCTTGTCGTTAACTTTTGAGTTTCTCTAAAAGCATATCATAACAAACAAATAACCAACCACTGCTGTAGTTTTCTCCATTGTACTATTTCACTGAGAATGGCACTGGAATTTTAAATGTTTAAAATCAAATTCACGTTTTAATAGTTTGGATGGATCCTTCCATCACCTTGGTCATCCACATTTCATTATGGTGACTTAAACAAATATCTTCATTGATTACTACAGAAATGTACCTTTTGTGTATTTCAAAATGTTTCAGAAGCAGTAAGTGGGTAAGAGCATTTCCTGATGTAAAGATGAATGGATTCTTTAATGTAGGTTATATACTATTCCATATCATAGAAAGATATGCTTAGATCAAATAATTTATTATTATCATCATTATTACTACCATAACACTATGTTTAATTTATAAATAGTAACTATGTTCAAAACAGATGCCAATCTTATTAAATCTCTGATCATTCAGCAATGTCCATCCTAACTGTTCATAGGTATTTGTGAAACAAATTTCTTTCTGTCTGACTTGTTTTTAATTTCTAAATCCAGATATCTCACTTAGAATTAATGAGACATTACAATTAATTGACAATGAACTAAGATTTAAGCCATAAACATAAAAAGTATCCAATATTGTGAGGGCTGAGTTCAGATCCACAGAGGTAACCAAAATGTTCAGTTAATTTCATCAGTCAGACTGACCAGCATGACGTGTGTAAAATTTCAGTCAAATATTAGTCTAAGTTTCTTTGTGGAAACGTTTGTCACATGAGATTAATATTTAAATCACAAACTCTCCTTGGAATTTAATGGCTCACATGAAAAACTTTTATATTCTAGAATCATCATAAGCTAGAAACATCTTCATCCAAAATGTATCTTATTCACCTCTCATAGTGTAATCCACAGCTTAGGAATAATAATATGTCAGGTATTATTGGCATCTCTACTTTGAGACTTCTCCAAAGAGCCTGCCTAACTGGTTATGTCTATTACTCAGCATTAGGAAACATTATGTGCATGTATTATGTGTGGTGAAAGATATAAAAATAAAAACCAAAATCATCCCCCAATTTCTGTATAATATTTTTCCCCTGACATATTGAATGGCAGTTTAATCCTAATGTTTGTGTTGCTGAGACAGGAGTATTGCTGTCAATTTGATGACAGACTGAGATAGAGGGAAAGCTAATCAAAAACCTAAAACAAAACAAAATATTTGGGAAGACTATTGAGTTACTGTTGTGGTGGTGGTGGTGGTTGTAATTGTTGTTGTTAATTCTCTGTACTCCAATATTGCTGACATAATTAATCACCTCTGATAGTTTTTGCTGGAGTCTCTTAAGGTAGCATTTCATTTGCAAATACTACTTTGTCTTCTTTGTCTCTTTTAGTCACATTTACTTCGTCCTTGTCTCTTATTCCTCCAACTAAGACTTTTAAGTGTTGGATTGAATAAATGCAGACAGGGCAGACTCTTTGCTGTATGCCTATTTTAGTGGAAACAGTTTGAGATTCTTTCTATACATCATGATGGTGGCCAGGGTTTGCCATTTAAAGTCTTTATTATGCGGATGTAATTTCTCTCCATCCCTCACCTCACTGAGCTAGAATATCAGCAAGTTAAGCGACTTGTGAACTCAATATCACCATAAAAACATCACAGAAACCCTGATCATTTCTGATGGGGAGTGAGGTATACCTCCCTAATGATGAGGATGCATCCATTCTCCAAGGCTTCTCACTCTTATCATGCAGATAACTTACTTTTTGAGGGATTGCTTTCTGTTTCTCTCCATTTAATTTGATATTGGCTGTTGGTTTGCTGTATATTGTTTTTATTAGGGTTAGATATGGGCCTTGAATTCCTGATATTTCCAAGACTCTTAACATGCAGGAGTGTTGAATTTTGTCAAAGGCTGTTTCAGCATCTAATGAGATGATCCTGTAATGTTTTTCATTGAATTGGTTTATATAGTGGATTACATTGATGGATTTTCATATATTGAACCAACCCTGCATCCCTGGGTTGAAGCCTACTTGATCATGGTGAATGATGGTTTTGATATGTTCTAAGATTTGGCTTGCAAGAATTTTATTGAATATTTTTTGCATTGATATTCATAAGCAAAATTGGTCTGAAGTTCTCTTTCTTTGCTGGCTTTTTGTTTAGTTTAGGTATTAGGAGTTCTGTGGCTTCATAGAATGAATTAGGTAGTGTTCTTTTTTTTTTATTTTGTGAAATAGTTTGTGGAGTATTGGTATTAGATCTTCTTTGAAGATCTAGTAAAATTTTGCAATAAAACCATCAGGCTCTGCACTTTTTTTTGGTTGGGAGGTTTTTAATGACTGCTTCTATTTCCTTAGGGGTTATTGGACTGTTTAGATAGTTTACCTGCTCTTGATTTAACTTTGGTATTTGGTATCTGTCTAAAAAAATCACCCATTTCTTCTAGATTTTCCAGGTTTTTAAGTATGGGCTTTTGTAGTAAGATCTGATGATTTTTTGATTTTCCTCATTTTCTGTTGTTTATGTCTCCCTTTTCCTTTGTGCTTTTGTTGATTTGGATACTGTCTTGGAGTTTTTTATAATTACTTTGTCTCGGAGTTTATCTATCTTGCTGATTTTCTCAAAAAAACAGTTCTAGGTTTTCTTGATTCTTTGTATCATTCTCTTTGTTTCTAATTGATTGATTTCCACCCTGAGTTTGATTGTTTCCTTAATCTATTTCTCTTGGGTGTGTTTGCTTCATTTTTTTTTTTTTGTTTTGTTTTGTTTTAGAGCTTTCAGGTGTGCTGTTAACTTGCTATTGTAGGAGCTCTCTAATTTCTTTATGAGGGAACTTAGTGCTATGAATTTTCCCTTAGCACTATTTTCATTGTGTCTCATAAGTTTGTGTATGCTATGACTTCATTTTCATATATACCAAACACATCAGATACTGTGGGCAATGATCCTGATTCTAAAGAGCAATAAGATCTAATACAGAAGTTGGGCACGGACAGATTTAACTGAAACATTGTGATGTAGCAATCAATGAAATTTTCATGAAGGATAAGATGGTATTATGGTGGAAAAAATAAAAAATCACATCACACTGTACTGATAAGTCATATTCAGTTGGGTATTATTAATATTCTATTTCACAGATTAGAAGATCTATACTCTGGTTTAAAAGAACACGCACCTACATCTTTCAGAACATAGAATTTTGTTTATTAACCTTGTTTAGCAAAGGAGATTTAAAAAAAACCTTCTCAACAGAAAAGAAATTCATTTCCCCTTACCCCTGCCCTCAGACTCCTGAAGGCTGAAAGAAAGCAGTTGTTATGCTGGATAATCTGACAGGATAAAAGGACATTTCTGTAGTGTGACAGGTTGACATTGTATCATTGAAGATGCGATTATTTTATAAATTGGTAATATCACAAACTGTCAGGCTTTCACTTCAAAGTCTTTGTCCGAAGTCAGACCTGTCTTGATCTGGGTCAATTTTATGGAAATGACTTTGTTCCTTTCTCCTCCAAGTAACTAGTTTTATTTTTGTCTTTTCTTTCTTTCTTTTTTTTTTTCTCACTCTTTGTGTCTTTTATTGTACCTAAAATTTGAACATCATAATTTTACCTCTTAATGTCTAAAGAAGTGTTCAGCATCCCTAGTCATCAGGGAAATGCAAATGAAAACAACACTGAGATTCCACCTCACACCAGTCAGATTGGCTAAGATCCAAAACACAGGTGACAGCAGATGTTGGCGAGGATGTGGAGACAGAGGAACACTCCTCCATTGTTGGTGGGATTGCAAGCTGGTACAACCACTATGGAAAGCAGTCTGGCGATACCTCAGAAAATTGAACATAGTGTTACCTGAGGACCCAGCTATACCCCTCCTGGGTATATACCCAGAAGATATTTCAACATGCAACAGGGCCACATGCTCCACTATGTTTATAGCAGCCTTATTTATAATAGCCAGAAGCTGGAAAGAACCCAGATGTCCTTCAACAGAAGAATGGATACAGAAAATGTGGTACATTTACACAATGGAGTACTACTCAGCTATTAAAAATAATGAGCTCATGAAATTCTTAGACAAATGGATGGAGCTAGAAAATATCATCCTGAGTGAGATGACCCAATCACAAAAGAACACACATGGTATACACTCACTGATAAGCGATATTAGCCCCAAAACACACAATACCTAAGATGCAACGCATAAACCTCATGAAACTCAAGAAGAAGGAGGAAGACCAAAGTGAGGGTGCTTTTGTCCTTTTTAGAACGAGTATCAAAAGATTCAACCAGAGCTCCCAGGAATCTAAACCTCCAGCCTGAGAACAGACAGGGGCAAGCTGTCCTCTGAGAGGCTCTAACCAGCAGCTGACTCAGACAGATACAGACATCCAGAGCCAAACAGTGGATGGAGCTTGAGGACTTTTCTTTCTTTCTTTCTTTTTCTTTCTTTCTTTCTTTCTTTCTTTCTTTCTTTCTTTCTTTCTTTCTTTCTTTCCTTCTCTGTTTTAGATGGTGTTTAACATTTATCTAAATTAGATTTTTAATTGATGAATTCTGACACTGGAATTCAATAAAAATAAAGGGATAATTCAATTAACACAAGAATGCTTTCATTGAAGCAAAGTATAGGACATATGCTTTCTTATAGTTTAACTGGCTTGTTGTGTGACCTTGAGTTGCTCAGATGTTCTTTAAAAAAGTTGAGACAGTAGACAAGCCATTATCCTCTAAAGTTCACAGATGAGTCATAGAACATATTTGGAGTTTTTTTGTTGCTCTACAACATGAGCATCTTCAAATCTATACTCACAAACTGTGGCAATCAGTATTGTTATTTCAAAGCACTTGATTTGCTAAAAAGAAGTTTGTTCATTCTTCCTGTGACTCAGCAAACTTGTTTCAGTGTTAGTCACCAGTACTCAGTGAAGAATAGAGAAAATTTGTAGGACATTTCATAATCTCAATCTCCATAAAATGGTATACTGGTTTTGGAAATACCCTCAGCTTTCCAGAATAGATGTTTCTGTTTATAAATGGCTATGTAATATGTCATCATGGGACTTAGTTTTAAGGTGTGAGTGTTTAAGCATTTTAATCTCATCATGGGTTCTTAAAAAACAGTATAAATTGGTACAGGTAAAAATGTAACAAAATCAAGTTCATACAAACTGCTTATATAATGAATATATTTAAATTAAAGAGTTATGCTAATTGTGTGCGAAAATACAGTAGTATTATGGATAACAGAAAATAACTTTTTTTCTTCTGGTCTTTCTGATTTACTTATTAACTGAAAGTATTTTGCAATATTTGAATCAGAAAGCCAGTACAGCCAACCTTGATTTCATAAACTAAACTGGTAGGAAAGAACCAAATTAATAAAGTTGACATCTGATCCTTATATGTGAGCCATAACAAAGTTAATCTCCACCATGTACACCACAGACACACAGACATACATATACACATATACACACACATGCACACCACACACACACGCACACACACACACACACACACACACATGCACACACACACACACACATATTAAAAATTACTTTCCTTTCTCTGAGAATTTCCAGCTCTAAACTCATTTGTGCTTGGCTGTGGACCTGATGTGTGTGTCCTCCCACATGCTTGTATGATATTAGGCTCTCCAGTGGAATAGTGCTTGCAGATAGTGCTCTGGAGAGTTCAATTTGTTCTAGATAATATTATGAGTATGGATCGACCATGATGGATTATGTATGGCGCCTTCTTCATTTCATGTCACAATTCTTCCTCCCTACCATGTAAAAATATAGGGAGGAGCTAGACATTTGGGAATAGGAGAATTGTCCTTGACAAGAAACTAATAATGCTGACACTTTTATCCTGGTTCCCCAGCCTCCACATCTGTGAAAAATAAAAATGCAAAGACCTTCAGTCTCTGAATTTTTTTTGTCCTAGCAACTCCAATCAAGATGTTTATTTAATACAAAAAGAAATTAAAGAAAATAATGATGGTACAGTAAACAAACAGGCACATTCTGGGCTTGAGTGAACCATTTAAAACCTGGGACAAGCCATTTTCTTTCTTGGGATTGTTTCACTTTCTGTAGCTGGAATGACTAGTTTCTTTCATAGTTAGGATGGATTTAAAGAGTAGCTCGTGTTTCATAAAGAAGGAAGGAAATAAAGATACAAATTGGCTGGTTTATAAAGATCATTTCCCAGTCATCATCCAATTGTGTTTTATTCATATATACTTAATGAGCTTAGGACTATGTTTTACTATAACTAGTCCATGATTAAGTTAGAAAAGAAATGATGAGTATCTAAAAAATGATTAATAATCTAAGGTAAATTATACTAAAATCTTTGAGGAACATATCAATTAATATCTCAACATATTAATTGAAATTAATAAAGGTTAAACTGGGGACATCCTTATTAAAATCTACCAGGTGTTCCTGTAAAAGGTTAACTACTGCATACTATCCTACATGCAATGACTATGATGACAGTAAAGAGGCTTCACCTTGTTAAATTATAATGCCTTATTATCAAATTAGGTGTATTTAATTTTTTAATTTGTTAAATGAGAAAGGTATATGTGTCATAATTAATTGTTATTGTACAATTATCATTGGTTACTTTCAAAGAACCCATTCTGAGAGGTTTAAGGGTTATCATCTGACTCTCATCTTAAATAGCTAACTGTTAACATTTTCATGTTTTCAATGAAATTAGTTGCGATTGGACCCAAATAGAACCAAAATTAGCTCTCTTATAGAGAATTAAATATCAGCCTACTGGGCTTTCTTTTCAATTATTCTTCATAGCACCAGCATTAGAGGGCTAGGGAGGTAGCTGAGTGGAAGAATGCTAAGTTAGCATGCTAAGAGCATACGTTCAATCTCCAATACTAAAAAACAAAACAAATAAAACATCGGCTTCAAATTTATTTACAAGTGACAGATCTCCTCTGTGGATTAGCAATTTGTATCCAAATATGAGAGCAAGCTGTGGCAAGAATTCTCATCTCTATAAATCACAGACAGAATGGAACTGATCACTTCCTCTCTGGCTTAGTGGGGGCTGTTCTTAAGAACAGTGTAGTGCTCCATGAAGGGAATGCCTCATCACCTGGTGGAACACAGTGATGAATGCAGCTCATGAAAGAACAGTCTGCATCATAAGCTCATGGAAGAAATGAAGAGAAGTTTGCATCCTTATGGGATGGCCTTGAAGCAGGCAAAAGATTTTTTTTTTAACCAATAGAATGCAAAGCCTAGGGTCCTGAGGAAGATGTGAGGTTTGCTGTTTACAGGCACTGCTACCTGCTTTTTACACACTCTGTTTTCCACTTCCGCTTAAAGTTATTTCAAAATACTTCCAGAAAGCTACTCTCGTGCATCATAAAAGAACTAGAATGACCAGTGGCGGAATATGGCTACAACAGTTTAAGCATCTGTACTTGGAGAAGAATGGAAAGGCCAATTGAGTGGGAGAATAATACAATAAAATATTGAAAAAAGATAGCTGAACAATGTCCACACTAAGTGAAAATAATAGATATGCTTAGTGATCAGATTCAATAAAATCTACAAAAACAGACATATTGAATCTTGATAATAGTCCTACTGGATCGAATGGAAAAGACAGAGATGAAGGGATCAGCAAATTCTCTCTTGTTTAGTACATAAAATAGAAGGAGTGAAAAAGTAGAAGTAAGTGCTTAAAGGAAACAGTGTCACCCTGAATTCCACACCCATGAATGACTCTCAAAGTAAAAATGAAATGACATCATAGATTTTTGTGAGCACTGGCCTAATCAGGATCCATCGCCCCCCTTGTTTTTGATGGGTAAAGATCCATCTGAATGTTGCTGGGAAGGTAATTTAGCATGTGATGGTGATTGTAATCAGCACATTCAATCCACTTCACTGAATCTATTAAGACAAAACACATGAAATTCTGCATGGAGAAGAATGTGCTTCTACTTTGAATTTAGACTGAAAAGTGCAACATTTACTCTTCCTTGCTCTTCAGTTTGCAGTCTACCCAGAAGAGTTTATTTCTCTAGATTCCATACTAAAATTTCTTAAAGCCTACATTGGCAGGTAAGTAATGGCACAATTTATGTCTGTGCTTATAATATATGCATGTACATATATAAATATATATATGTATATATGTGTGTATACATATATTACATTATATATAATATGCATATGTAATATATATATATATATATATTACTGATTTTACTTCTCCTAAGAAGAGTAATTTATACACTTACATATTCAGAATAAAAACCATGATTCATTGCAGCACAAGAATTGTAAAGATATTTTATAGGAGGAAAAAAATGAAAAAAAAAAAAAAAGTAAAAACTCAGGTCAAGAGAAATAATATGAGCAAATTGAGTAACAGTAAATAAATGGATAAAATATCATAAAGCCACCTAATCAGTATAATTTTTGATTTATTTTTGATGAGACGTATCACACAGAAACATATGCGTATCATTTCGGCATTGTCTTATTTGTAACTAGAGAGATGATAGAAAATTATTTCAGTAAACACATTGTAGGACATTATCATGAGAAAGCAAGTAGAAGACAGAGAACAAGCTACATGAGACAAGATGAGCTCTTGAAAGACCAAAGTGATACCATAGCTCTATCAAATGAGCAGAAGGGAGTTTGATTTAGATACCATCAGGTTGGGGCTAATACAATTTAAAATAGCTTCATATTATGTCATAAAATTTGGGTCTTTGAAATCTTTTCCCTCATGGTTTTAAACAATACCTGGGAGAAATATTACAAGTTTATTTTGGTTTATTAATTGAGAGGATTCTGCCGGTACTCACTTGGTCACAGTCTTTTGCTGTGGTAGGGCAATCAATGTGATAGAGAGTCCTCTGACTATGTCTTAGGGCCATAGATTGACAGGAAATGGTGGAAAATGAGGTCATCTCTTTGCAGGACACAGTTGTAGTGTCCTATTTCCTTTAATTAGGTTCTATCCCATACTTTCTACCATTCCCTACAAGGGCATCCCTATAATGAATGAATCTATCGAAGGATTAATATATTGACTTGGTCACAGCCTTACATAGACATTTTCTTTGAGAAGTGGCACCAGATTTGGACCAGGCTGTCATAATAAAACCACAGCAGTATCCTTTGACATTAGTCATTCAAAAACAGATTTTAGAAGTGTGCTATACACAGGGATTTAGTAATTGTACAATGAAGCTGCAGGCATGATATGTTCCTAAGGCTTAGGTATTAGAAGGAACCTCAGTTGATAAACTGGATATTGAGCCAACAACTGTTCTGTCCCTGATGTTGGTTGTATCCTTCGTCCTTCTGCTTAAAAACATGTCACCGTGGGAATGTGTTCATATCTTTACTAACAACAGTTCACAGACCTGAGTGTACATACAAACTCAAAGTTGCTATTTGTTGTGATTTTCACATTATAGTTTGGTTTTTGGAACACTGAGAGAACACAGAGATGAATGTTTACAATACAATGTTATAATGATAAATGGGGCTATAAATTGAGAAACAGATGAATAAAGCCAAGACCTTCAATAACTAGTCTACACAGAATGCCTGAATTAAAGATTAAGAGAACTTAGATTCAAGAGGAGCTACAAACACATTTAAATATGTCTTTATTCAAAGCACAGTAAAGCACTTATGTGATATTATTCAAGATTGAATATAATGTTGTCAACATGATTTTCAGATTCTTTACATTTCTATTTACTAAAGAATGGTTACAGCAAGTTATATATATATATATATATATATATATATATATATATATATTATGTATTCTTTCTTGATCCTTTAAATTTTATAAATGCTATTGAGTGAGTGATATGTAAAGAGTTTCTCCAGAATATTTTTCGTTTACTTAACTTTCTCTTTTTCAGATTTAATCCTATTCGTGAGTAAAGCACTCATATTAATATGATTGCTAAACTGCATTCCATTGGATGATTATATCAAATAAAATCATTTTTTATAAATGAATATGTATGTTGTTATTGCCCAGTACAGTATTGGGACAATAACTTCATTGTTGTTCTCACTTTTTTGCTTATATGTTACAAGGTACATGTGAGAAGCAATACTACTTGGTTGTAAATTACTCTGATCTGTGGATATTCTGATATATAAATGTATTGTATATTATTAAGTGACTACTACTCTGCCAAGTATGTTGTATTCAGAGTTCTCTAGTTCTCACTTAAATTGGCAGGATATGGTTTCTTAATGTTTCGCAGTCTGATAGTATAAAATTGTATCTCCTATATATTTTCTTTTGCCAACACAAGTACCTTTGTTTTAAACTTTATTACTAAAATTTACAGATAAAAAGACCACACAACTTCACTAACAAGACCTAAATAAATACATATGATAGCATATATTACCATCAATATTCCCCCAAAATAATGATAGAATTAGAAATGCAAATACTGATTAGTTTTCTAATTTTTTTTTTTGATTTTATTATGCTGTCACACTGTAACACATGTAAATGTTGCTCCAGTGCATAATACACTATACAATCATATATCTACATATACATATACATTCATATAATATACATATACAAAAATCATATACATATATACTTAAATTAGGTAAATGCACATATGAGCAACAACAAGCAGTTATTTTACTTCTGAGATTTTATGACTTAATATTATATATTCTAAATCAATTCATTTGACTTAATGTGTTTTGATTACATTTTAAATAGCTAGATAGTATTCCTATATGTGCATGATTAAATATTTCATACTTTTCTTAGATTTATAAATCATTTCCTGTTTGACTTGTCACTATATATTGTTTTCTAATACTCTACTGGATTACATTTATTGTTTTATGTCTCGGGGTCCATGAGTTGCCCCACAAACCACACAAACATGGATCTCAGTCAGACAGGGATACTTTATTGAATGCACATCATAATACTGACAGTCATGACCATAGCTCAGATGGGGGCTGAGCCACAGCGATGAACAATTTTCTTTGTCAGCTTATATTAAGAAAAAACAAACACAAAACAACCATAGTGATTCATACGAAGCTATAGGAAGTATTGCCCAGTGGTAGGCTCTGACTCAAGCTTTTAGACATTACAGTTTATACTAAGCTTTAATTTGATGGGTCCTACATAAAGCTTTGTGGAATTTCTTAAGATTAACAAACCTCAGAACCTACAGAACAGAACATGGTATGTGGTCAGCATGGCCCTGCTTTGAGTTAAGTAACTTCTCTGTGTCAATGACTGCCAGGCATATTACAGCAACAGTAAGAAATAGGTAGCAGACATAGAAGAAAATGGCTACAGCTCTGCTGGAGGGAACACACCTCAACATGTCATTTTCTAATAATCTGTCATGTTAAGTCACATAAAATTTCTCCTCTAACTTTTAGCTTTTCAGTGTTGGAACTGGTATTTAAAATAAAATAGCATATGTCTGCATTGACATTTTATGCCATTTTAACATCATTTTATACAAAACATCATATGTTAAATTCTTTTCAGATTTCCTCTACTATTCTAAATGTATATGTATTGTGAAGTTATGTTGTTATGTTCTTCTTTGTTCAGAATGAGAGGCATTTACTTCATGCTGTTGCTTAATTGGCTCTATTACCCTGTTGCATACACCCATGATAGCTGCAATCCATCCATTCCTTACCTATCCAACACTTTACGTTTTACAATTTGCTTAGGAAAGATGCTGATAGTTTTATTACAAAATGGATTTTGTCATTTGGTGTCTTTGTTGTTTTTTACTATGTCATACTTTATTTCTCAAATTATATCAAAATCCTTTAGGTTTGCATAACCAATTATTAGAATTCTTAGAACTAAATGGTTTTAAGTAAGTAAATTTTCATTTATTAAGTCTCTCTGTAGTTCAATATGGTAAACATTATCCATGTACCTTATTCTCAAATAGGTATTTTCTTTGTAAAAATATGTTATTTGCTTGTATGTTTATTCCAATTATTTTATGACATTTGATTTTAATAATTTTCAAAGTTATATTTACTTGTTTATGAAGCTATGTTATTAAAATGCATTATTACATTTAATTTTTTATAGTGACCATGTTGAACACTTGACTTCACGACTCTATTCCGAATTCCAAACTTCAAATCTGAGTTTGTGTCTTTTTTTAGTAAGTTTGGCACAAGATGTTACTCTAAGGCCAGATCTGATCTGAACAGATGTGAGGCTATTTGCAGTCTTTATCTTAATTGCTGTGAATATTCATCAGTTTCACTGAGAACATTAATGGATTTGATTACTAGGGCTCTGCACAATCTGACAAGAACGTTACCAATGTCCTGTTTACAAACCTTGTTGACTTTCTCAACCCCAAACTACTGAATTCTGGGATATCTGCTTCTTCAGTGAATGATGTTGAACATACTTTCTACTTTCCATAATATGTGCTGAATTTGTATTGATTTACCTTCAGTCACTCTATAGAAGTCTTCAAAATGGTCTCTATCCCTTTATTTAAACCAATGTTTAAAAAATGTGTACTGCATCTTGCAGGCAGGACAAATTGTAGGTTGAAGGTTTTGTGGCTGGTTTGGGGTGCCAGTCCCTCAAATGGAAGTCTTACCTGGTTACTGGAGATGGCTGGTTTAGGGCCAATATCTCCCAGTATTAGGAATCTTAGCCAGGGCCACCCTCACAGTTCCTGGGAGTTTCCATTGCACTGGGTTTCTACCTTGCTCCTAATGTTCTCACTCCCAGTTATCTCTTACAGGAGTCACTACTATCAACCCCTGCCCTTCAATCTCTTCCCTCCATCTCCAGCCAGCACTGTCTTTCAGTCCACTACTATATTTATTCTTTTACTCACTCTGTAGCAGAAGGAATTATTTAAACCCAAATTTGTCACAGTAAATCTCCTACCCGAATGAGACCAGACAAAGAAAAACACAACTCAATAATTATGGTATAAATAGCATGCCTAGATTGGGCAGGTTTACGCTACACTACTCTAATCCCCAGCTATGAGATCCCTTATAATTTGCGATTATCCCAGGCCGCATCCTTGTCCTCCAAGCTCCGGCCCTCCATCGTCAGCTTCCTTCTATCTCCAGCTTCCTTCTGACTGCTTCCTCCTGCTTCTACTCTTCTCTTCTTCTCTCTGCTTCTGCTGCTCTGCCTCCTTTTATATCGAATTCCTCTCACTCTCTCCTCCCCTAAGCCTTTTTCTCTGCCTCCCCTTCTACTGCCCAATCTCTGCTCTAGCCTTTATTTTACAGGTTTTAATTGGACAGAAGGGTTACAAGACATCACCTGTGTACATATTCAATCATCCTCTGCAGCCCTTCCCAGGAGGGTGGAACTATGATCAAAATACAAGGCTGAGGCTATCCACTGGGCACTAATATCAAAATACAAGGCTGAGGCTATCCACAACACACTCCCTGGGAGATTTGAGTCTTCTCTTGACCTCTGTTACTTAACCTTTCTGGGTCAGTGGATTTTAGCATGATTATTCTTTACTTTATAGGTAGTACCCACTTATAAAAGAATACATGATCCAGCCTAGGAGAGTGCTAGGGCAGTACCAGAAGCAGGGAGTACCAGGGGAGGGGATAGGGGCATTGTGGATAGGAAGTTGGGAAGGGGAATAACATTTGAAATATAAATAAATAAAATAACCAATTAAAAAAGAGTACATGTTTGTCTTTCTGTGTATGGGTTATGTCACTTAGGCTTATTTTTTCTAGTTCCATACATTTATCTGAAAATTTCAAGTGCTGGGGTAAAGATAGAACAGAAATTATAGACTTAGCACCAACTAAAGACTTGTCCAGCTTGAGACCCATGCCATGGAAGGGAACCCACCCCTACACTACCTAGAGGACCAGGAACCAAAGGATGGATAGCCAAGACACCTCAGATACAACCAAACATACTAAGGGCAACTAAATAAATCAATAAGTAAATCAATGAATAACATATCAAAAGCAAAAACAATGAAATTATTTTTAATTAAATTTTGCTACATTTGAAGACAGGAGTCTTGAATAACTGTCCTAAGAGGGCCTTCATCCAGCAACTGATGGAAACAGATACAGTAACTCAGTCAAACATTAGGTAGAGCTTGGGGTATCATGGGAAAGGGGAAAGAAAGCCAGAGGGATCACAGATACCACAAGATAAACCATAAAATCAACTAACTGGGCTCATAAGGGCGCACAGAGACTTAATTGTTTGCATGGGTCTGACCTAAGACTTCTCTTTCAATATATATTTCGTGATTGTAGTAACTAGGTCTACTTGTGGGACACCTAACAGTGGGAGCAGGGGCTGTCCCTGACACTTTTGCCTGTTTTGGCAAACTTTTCCTCCCACTGTGCTGCCTCTTTTAGCCTTAATATGAGAGAATGTGTATAGTCTTATTACAACTTGGTATGCCATGTTTGGTGGATATCTGTGGAAGGCCTGCCTTTCCTGAAGAAAATGGAGGAAGAGTAGATGGAGGTAGGCAGAGAGGAGGTGAGTGGGTAGAGACTGGGAGGAGGTAAGGAAGGGGAAACTCTAGTCCGGTTGGAATATATGAGAAATAAATAAATAAATAATAAATAAATGAATACATAAATAAATAAATACTGCAATTTAATAGATAATTTGCCATTTATTACGATGGTTATAGAAGTTCTCTACTTCATGCTTTTAATATGCTGGTTTAAATAACTTCATAATGTGTAACAGCACTTAACTATTAAGTGCCCAGTCCAATATGTTCATAATTAATATGTTTTATTATAATACAAAAGCTTTTGTTTTATAATGCTGTTCTTAATGTTTCCACTAATTAGGAGCTGAGTCTAGATATGCAAGAAACACATTGAGATTATTAAAAAAATCTGATGGGGACCTTCAGAATCCAGCTGTAATACAAATGTGGATGATAAATGAACTATTTCTTCCTTCTTTTAGCCGTCATGTTTTTAACTACTGACTTAACCTCCTAACACATGTGTATTAAAAATAACTGATTTTTAAGTTTCATAACTTGAATCTTGCTGAGATACTAGGGATTTTATTTACATTTTAAAACTCATGGACATTATGTTCTTCACAGTGTTCCCATACACTCAATTTTCAATTAATCACTATTAACATCTTTCATGTTTAAAATCTGTATTCATATTTTTACTATTTTGTCATTCATACTGTTGTTATTGAATTGCTTAAGAGATTATTCTTTCCAAAGATTGGGCAACAATGATTGGGCAACAGTGAGTGCTGTTGGTATTCCTACTCATGCAATCTGGATTTGTTTTGTGTTGTAGATCATCATTGTTTCACTCTTCCTAAGAACTATATATCATCGTTCCATCTTTTCTATTATACATTCATTAATTTCCCTTATGAAACATGTTGAATCCAAGTTTCTTAGTAATCACCACTATTTTACTGATTACATCTTTAAACTTCTGAGATATCAAGCCAATTTGTGACAATGAACACATGTTAGTTTAGATGATGGATTTATCAAAATCTAATTTTTAGTTGTCACCATTTAAGTGATGGTATTAAATGCATTTAAATTTAGAATTTCTTGCTCACAAATAATTGTCTATATATGTACATATATCCATATATATGCATATAATAGTTAATAGAGATGAATATAGTTTTATTTTGTCTGATCTATTTTATATCCTAAATTGTACTTTGGAAGATAGTGATACTGCCACCACATTTTTTATTTCTATTTGTATTATCGAACTTTTTGCATTCTCATGAAAACAAAATTTTTTGTCATTTTAAGTACATATGTTTTAACTAATCTATAGCTGGACTGTAAAAATTTTACCCAATACTTATAAGATGTTCATTATTTTTGGTGACTATAGCCATTTGCAGAGATTTGCTAAGAAATTCTTTTTAATATCTTCCAAGTTATATTTGTTTTATTTGTGGTATGATTTGGGTTATCAATTTGGGGGAAAATCAGAAAGGTAAATTTGTTGTTCATATCAACACATGTATGTCCATATATTTATTCATATTGCTGCCTATAAATATCGTGTCTTTATGAATATGAATTTCTCTAAATATGTATTTTCCAACTCTAATTCTACACAAATGAATAATATGATGCATTATGGCCTCCTCATGCTGATTTGTAAACCCTTATTGTAACAGAAAGAAGTCTTGGCTATCACATTCTGCTGTTCACTCATTTAATTTTAAGTTTTATTACATGTAAATATCATTGTCAGTATTATTAATTCAAATGTCTATGAATAATTTCTCTACTCATTAGTTCACACAGGTCCCTTTATTCTCAGTCTTACATACTTGACTCATTTCCAATCCTACTGACATCAACTTTGCCTCTACCACCTTCTTGAGGTCATTTAAAAAATTCATAATAAAGTTACATCATCGTATCATATTCTACAGTTTATTTGGGAATATTATGATCTTCTATATCTGGATTTTTATTCATTAAAATTCATCATAATTCATTCTTCACACTCTAAAGTAAATGAAACTTTGAAAATCCAAACTTTGAATAGATCAATACCATGGCCGCAGCATATTTTCCTAGACCTCTCATATTTAACATTACTTCTAACCCTTCACCTCCTGACAATTATTTATATTGTAACTGGTTACACAATCTTGATTTTCATAGAAATTCATATGACTGTAAAAGCCTCCTTTCAGACTGACTTCATCCAATCAGTCAGATTATTTAGGATATATTTAATGACCTCTCTGCTTACTGCTTTTTGACGGTGAACAATCATGTCATGTACCTTGAGGGTTATTTCACAGGGCTTTTTTTATTCATATATTGAAGTGTATCGTGGTTGCTTCTAGTTTAGTAATTAAGAATAATATCACTTAAATATATTAAAAAATGTCATACTCAGCCTTTTATATACAAAGAAGTTGGCTTAAATCCAAGGGGAATATATTCTAAAAGGAATGTGTTCTATTTCATGAGAGACTGCGAAACTGTCTTCCAAAGCAGCTTTGTCATTTGTATTCTTAACAAAGAATGGAAGTTCTCATTGGTATACATCTTTGCCATCAATGAATGCTGTCAAATTTTGGACTTCAGTCATTATGATTTATGCACAGTATTTCATTCTTGGCTTAATGAGTTGTTATCTAATGCAAATGGTAATTGATCTGGATTACTTTTTGCTCATATGTCTATTGAGATCGTGTGTGTTTTTATTTATTATCTTGTTGAGTTTTGAATATCTTTCTTATATTTGACAGTAGTCTTTTACTAGATTGGTACATTATAAATATTTTCTCTTCATTTTTAATTTGACTTTTACTTTCTTAACAGTGTATTTATTCTTTTTAAATTGTAATAAGTTAGCTTAACAATTGATTGTGTGATTGATGATGCTATTTAAGTTATACCCATCATGATAAAAAAAAACACATCAAACAAAATATCCTATCATTTTCTGCTACATTTTATTCACACTTTCACAATCTTGTGTCTTATATTTATGTTTATAATGTAATTTTACTTGCATTTCATCAAAAAGACTGGATCTATTTTTATTTTTGTATAGTTTATTGTCTTTTTGTTTATAAATATCCAATTATTTCAACATTATTTGTTTCAATGACTTGTTTTTTCATTTTGATTGAATTTTATATCTTTTATTTTTTGAGACAGAGTTTCATGTATTCCTGCCTAGCCTTGAAATTTCTATGAAACCCAAAAATGACCTTGAACTTCTGAACATTCAGCCTCCACATCCTTGGTGCTGGGATTACAGGTTTCTACCATCATGTCTGGTAGGCTAAAGTTATTTAAATATAAATGAGTCTTATTTATCTCTTACTCTTTCTGAAATCATTCCATGCCTATTGTTATTAAGTTCATGGAAAAAAAACTGAATTTGGTATTTTTTACTATAATCTAATTAATGACTCAAGGTTTCATAACATTTATAGGAGTGGGTGATTCATTAGAGTCATACAATTAGTGGGTAGGGAATTTTTTATGTGAATCCATTCCAATTTTTGTCCATATAATATTATAGACTACCTGGAGATATGTAGTGAGTAAATATTTTTGTGCCACAATCTTTAACTATCAAGAATGCTATGGAAGGAATGGAAGTAGCTGTGGCTGAATCACTTTGCTAAATCCTGAGTAGTCTCTTTATTTTTTATATGTGATTACTTTTACAAGTGGAACTTTGTTCTAATTGGGATATAGACTTTCTTAAGTTAGTTATAGTGATATCCTGATACCTAATATTCAAAACACATTATATTTGATATACAGAAAAAATTTAATATATTTTATGTTCATAAATAATGTTATTATTTTTCTTGGTACTTTAAGTTAAATTTATTTTGTTTCATGTATTTTACATTCTCTCCCTTCTTTGCTTTATCTCTATCTTATTTTATGTATCTGATGTTTTACCAGTATGTATATCTGTGCATCCTTTGAATAACTGATGCCCAGGAAGCCACAAAGTGCTTTGGATCTACTGCCTTACCTTTACAGATACTGTGGTACTGGGAACGAACCTGGGTTCCTAAATGGAGCCACCCATTAAACTTTTGGAAAATTTAAATAAATTAAATGTGAAAAAAATCCTCAGAGGGCATAGCATAGGTTTCGTAAAGACCTAAGTTATATGATTGCTTCAACTCTCTTTAATCTGAGTCTTCGTGTGAGCTCTGGAAACACCCCTTCCCCTGTTCCATTTTAAGCTCTAAAAAGCACAAGTTCTTCTCTTGGTTTTTTTTTTGTTTGTTTGTTTGTTTGTTTGTTTGCTTCTATTTGTACAAAGTGAAATACTTGGGCAAGCACCTTTTAAAACTATACAATTAATGTACTGTTGGTATTAAGCTTGATGAGATTGGCTCAGGACTCCAAGTTCTCTCCACAAAGGAGGTACACTCAGCCACAGAGGGACAGAAGGTAGAGAATAAGAGAAAAATAGATGATACAGAGGACAGGAAGGAGAAAGAAATGAGGGAAATGAGACAGGACAAAGAACTGCCTCTGGATAGAGAGCAGACAGACTTGGCACATAGGAAACTGAGATTTGATAAATATACAGGAAGATACCACATGTTAGGATATAGGCTTAGATTTTTCAAAACCTATTTTAATAAGGGTTATCAAGTGCTTTGACCCATCCCTCTTCTAGCCCACCACTGAAAGGTAGAAGAGAGAAGACCATAAATGGGACAAGAGGATGTGCACCATGTTTAGACATAGTTCTTTGGGTCGATTTCAATCTCCCTTGTCAGAATCCCAGCAGTCCAATTCTGTAGTGTCAGGATACCAACAGTCAAATACAAATAGTGTCACCAAACATGAATCAGCAGTGGCTACATGATTCAGCAGAAATAGCCATGACCTCACTAAATCTACACTGAGTCAGCTGAGGTACAAGAACTGCTGGAAAGCCAGAAGTTCTATGCTTCACTTCTATCAAAGAGTGAAGATCAGTGAAGCTGAGAGACCAACAAAACTTTGTACAGCTACAATGTAAGTTACCCAACCACTGTCAGTTGAGTCCTACTTATCCTTTCCCCAAGCATCACTTGTCCTCTCATTGGTCTTGCTTCAGCAAAATATCACATGAGTCTGCTCAAATCAATTCACATGACCCAACCAGAGATTTTCACTTCATTAGGATGAAGAGTTTAATTTTCGTTGGGCGTGTTAATTAGGTGAGCCAAAGGAGGGTTTGATGGCTGGCTGGATCTCAATACTTTGATAGTTGGACCTTGGTAGACAGCCTTGGGTGGAGGAAGTTGCCAAATAAGGAAATAGAGCTTGAGAGTTGGCTTTAGGACTATAACCATTTTTAGCAAGGCAGAGGGAACTGGAAAGAAGGATAATGCCCACCAGAACTATGCTTGCCATGGCAAGCTGACCAGAGTACCTTCAGATTCATCTCTAATACACTGGCTTACCTTCTTGTTCTCTGAACCTTCTGCACACATGTACACTTGGCAACTTTATTGATTGATATGAAACCCTTTCTTGGTTGCTGCTTCAGAGTATTAATGTCCAGCAATCAAAAGCCCCCTTTGGCTCATCTAATTAACACGACCAATTAAAACTAAACACTTCATCAAACATGGGATTTCATCTTGTACATTTTAAACTGCTTTTTTTCCCCTGGAGGCTAGTCTGCCAGCTCTCTTTCCAGAGGTAGTCCTTTGTCCCTCTTATCAGGACAAATATACTTGCTCCCTCCCTCTTCCTTGTTCTTTTCTACTTCTTCCTTATCTCCTGTTCTTGTTTCTTATTCCTTTTGTCCTCTTGAAGTTAATAAATATTCTTTGTGGTGAGAACTTGGTCTTGTCAGTCTTAGTTGAAATCGGTTCCTTTAGGTGGTAACGTTTGTTTCTGGACTTGATGTACTCTAGGAGACGGACCTCAACAGAATAATTGTCTTGATCAAGCTAGCCTGGGGTTAGGTCAGTGAGACATTTTCTCAACAGGCCTAGTCCTATCTGTATGATAGCACCTCTAAAAATTGTAGGGTTAAGCAATATAAACATTATTTTTGTGGTTTTTACTTTATTTCTTGCCGCCAAGTTACCACCTTGATGTCCCTTGTTATCTGAATAAATTCCTTCCTTGAAAAAATTTGCCTTTGGTCAAAGTTTCAGCGTAGGAACAGATAATAAACAGAGCACACACTTGGTAACCTCTAGGTGATATTTTGATCCTGTTTAACAGTTGAGTAATTATGATGAGTTATAGGAAAGGAAATTTAAAAGGCTTTCCCCAAAATATCAAACATACGCACACACACACACACACAAAGAGAGAGAGAGAGAAAACCAAAGCGAAAACTAAATCCAAATTATTGAGAATTCTATATGTTTGACCTTCTGTTAATTACCATTTAACTAAGACCAATAGATGCTAAAATGGACTTATATTGTCATGCTATGAATCATATGACTAATGTCTAACTTAGCATCGTTGTTTTTCACTCTTGGTAATTTACTTTAGTGAGTATTAACAAGTGAAACCTGATCCTGTTCATTTCATTGAAAGAACGACTAAGAAATAAAAGCTATATTTTTAAGTACCCATGTCTCCTCTGTACGCATTTCACAAATTGGCACAGAAGTACCAATAATTACCATGGATTCTTTCTTGGACTTATACTTGCCAAGGCACTTTAGTTTAGTTTTTTTTTTTTTTTTTTTTTTTGATATTGCATTTAGATAGAAAAAAAATCAGTCTTTCTAAATACAGATGTAAGTGAAACCAAATTATTTGATGGATTCTTTACTGAAAGGGCTCTATGACAGAGACGTCCTATTAGAATCCAATTATGTTAAACTGTGAAATGTTAAAAGCACTTCATCACAAAGTGCGGGCTTTTTCTCTGCACCTAAGTGCAATCTAATATTTACCTCACCTGGAGTCTTTTGTAATGGGTGCCCAGAGGAACTTTATTATAGAACAGGCAAGATGGAAATGTTTTATTTTATTTTTGTTTCAATCTTTTAATACTTGAGTCTCAGTCTTGCTAATAGGCTTTCTTACAAAGTACAGTATTTGTTCCCTGGGTTATCAATGAGTCCCTTATAGAATCCATAAAGGAGCTAGCAGAACTGGCAGAATGAGCGTCTCTCTTGAACAGCCCCATTGTTCTCACAAGTAAAGCCAAAGAGCCACTGATAGAAGAGATTCTGATTTTATTCTATGCAAGGAAGAAGCCTTAGGATTGTGGACTATAACTGCCACTCTGAATACTAAGGGATACTCCTAGCAATGCAAAACATGATAATGCCTGATGAGAAGCAAAACAAACAAGCCCGTTTCAGTCTGCTGCTGCTACGCCGTGCTGTGTTGTTTCAAAAAGTTTCTTCTTGCAAGACTGAAAAACCCATGTACTTTGGTTTCTTGATTGCATCTAAGCAAGCTATCTCAAGCAGAACCATTTGTATTCTGGTATCTGATAGATAGAATTAAAAGTGGGGGGTTTAAAAATACTATTTCATTTTATGAGAGATAGAATTTATGATTTCTCACTTAGTTCAAGGAAAAATAAACTTAATATATAAAATCTCATTTCACTAAGGCAATTTAATTTTCACTTGTTTTTCTCAAGGCAAAGAGATACATAAACAAAGATTTTTAACACCGAGAGCACATGAAGGTAGAAAATAAGGAACAGAGGATTTGGTGAATATTTAAAGAAATATGTGTTTTTTACATTAAAATTATTCAAAACCATGATTATTTGTATAATAATAGAGCAGATATTTCTGAGCAATGTGGTCCATTTTTATAATCCCACCAGCTAAAAACTGTGTCTCCTGGATCACTGCAATTTAAAGGCTAGCCTGACAAATAAGTTAATTCCAGGCTGGTCAGACCTATGTATTAAATCCTGTCTCAAAACAGTAACATAGAAAGCCGGATTTTAAGTTAAAGAGTTTAGTCTTCCTAAAATTTCTATCCATTAACTGCATCATAAAGAAAATATCAGGGAAGTACATTTCAATCAGTTGTCATCTAATGAGCTAGGACTAAAAATATCAGTATTAACAAATAAAAACTTTAGATATGTTTCCCTATGGAATCATTGAATTACTTGTTTAGTGCTTGTAAAGTTCGAAGTCAAACACTTGAAATCAGTGGAAATAATCAGAATAGACTTTGTGATAAACAAGGAAGCATGACTCATAAAATTGTTTTGAGAATCCACTCTCTCTGAGCTCATGTTATAGGGGTGAAAATTTATGAAATCGGGGGGAAATGACATTATGAGTAATCCTATATGTATTAGAAGACAGAACTAGGGAGGCCGGGGAAATTAAGACATGAGATAAAAAGATTAAAGATTACGTAATCATAAAAGGGCTGAATGATTCATTTGTTTACTGTTTCAAGTGATTTACCAAGTTTCAAACTGTGCACAATATTTTGCTCTCCTCTGGAGGTTTCTTTGGTGTAAGACATTGGTCATTTCTGTTCCAGAAACGTTCAGAGTATGTTTGGAGACACTTATATTTTAGGAACATATCACAATAGATATGAATGAGTCCAGCTCCTATGGACAGACAGACAAATACTCATACTAATCTGACACTTGAGTGTCACCTGCCATAAACGGAGTTTCCTATGCTCATCTTCCATGCACAGTCATGACATGACCCTAACTTCATAAAGTCAGTGTAAGAGTGGATAGAAGGCAGGTGAGATAAAGGGAGTATAACCCCCAAAATAACATGGAGTAGATAGCATACTAGACATTGACTGTATAATATTGCTACAGGTCTTGATCAGGGCTCTAAGGAGATGCATTAGGGAAAGCTATTTCTCTGGCCTAAGTGAAGCCTGAACATTTCAGAATACACAACATGTAAAAGAGTTAATCCAGTAAGCAGTCAATCACCCAGCTAAGGAACCACCCATCTGGAATTCACCATCACCCCTAAGAAGGAAATTCATCTTTAAGCCATGATAAACACATGGAAAAATAATTATTGACTTAATGAGATTAAGTTTCATTCCTAGGACTTCTGCTATCTCCTGGAGTGGTTTACAGAATCCCAGATATGCACCTTTGTAAGCTGGCCTATGTTTTGGAATTGTCCATAAAATTTTGAATCTTTCCTTTTTTGTTGTATCTATTTTAACCTTATTGGCCTTACTGTTTCTCTAAAGCCTCCATCCTTGCATACAGCTGCTACTTTCTCTGAAGCTGACCGTTCCTGCCTGTCTGATGCAACAGCATGACTTTCTCACTTCCTCTTTGCGACCTCCGTCTTCAAGGAACTTCTGAGATTTACAGTTTATCGCTATAGGTTTTCATTTCATCTCAGGGAAAATTGTCTTTGAACACTGTTTTGTATTCATTCTTAAATTCTTTTAAAATTAAATGAAAAGCTCCCCAAAGAGGCACCTGTTTATCCCAGTAAAAGTAACTTAAGTAATTATCCTTTGCTAAAGCAATGAAAAATTTGTATGTAGGCTTTTATTAAAATTGTTTTTAACAGCTTATAAAATTCATAAATTTTATTCCAGTAGGAAAAATAATAGGGTATAAGAAACAGGAACTACTGTAAAATTCATGCATTTATAAGTAAAAGTCAAATAACTACATTAACATTTGCACTTTTCAATTGAACATAATTATCATGTTATTTAGGAATCATGTCCAGAAAATTGAATCGATGCACAGCAAAAGTTAAATTGAATGAGTGTAACCAGTCCTTGAGATCTTGTGCAGCTAAAGCAAGCCATCTAAGCTCTAAAATATTAAATAAAATAAGTTATTTAAAATGCCAAACCTATTATCTAGCATCCGTACATTCTAACATTTTAAATCCATTTTGTACCAGTTAGAGTGAAGTTCAAAGACTAAAGAGACAAAGTGAGGTAGGTATAGAAGTTGTTGACTGTATTTTAGGTAGATAACAGCCCAGTTATAACACGATTTAAAATGGTGATTTACTTTAAGCCCCTAGATAACCCTTCTGATCTCATCTAAGGTTACAGTAAGATTGCATGACACTGGAAGACGATGTGTGTTTAAGTAATGCCTGTCACTAGGCACTTGTGAATCTTTCCATGTTGGTTAGTTGAGCTCCTTTTCAACAAGGAAATATCTAATGGATGCTCTGAGACTGTCTTGAATGCATTCAAACACAAAACCTCCAAGAGTGTGTAATGATAAGTATTGGAAGCCACAGTTTTGTTTCCTGCATTCTGGTGGCAAAACCTCCTCAGAAGGATAAAACAAAGTCAAGCAGAAGCACGGAAGGAGACATTACTTTTGACCATGAGTGTTACTAGGTACTTTGTGGAGTGTATACAGTGTATAAAGTACTGTCACAGAACTTTTGGATGGTCAGAAAGGGTTGCGAAAATATCATAAATCTAGATGTTATTTAAATGAACTTAAACAATGCATGCATTCAATGCTTTTTCTGGTTGCTTCTTTCAAATCAAGACCCTACCACACGTTGCCCTAAAAATACAACTTAGTTATTCTAATTGTAGAGAATCCTCATTTACTTTTAGAATCCCTGAATATGAAAAAGATACAGTCATACAAACTTCTAAGCACTCCCTAAGTGTCTATTGGAAACACACATACATTCTTTGGGAAGATCTAGTCAACAGTATTTCAACATTTGACTAAATAACAATTAAATAAAAAGAATCACAAGAAAGCATGAATTGTCTGTTATCTCTGTTCTAAGGCTGTATCCCTACAAATATTTGAATGAAGGTAATATACATTCAAATGCAGATTGTTTATACAGTAAAGTGAACGAGGAGAGCAAAGGGCTATAGTGGCGATGGTCTATATCCCCCAAAGCATCTAACAATTCTGTAGAATTTTCTGAGGCAGCTGGAGCAGCCAGTAAGAGAATGAGATTAGAGAGAAGGATGTGGTCACATGTATTATCCCTATTATATCATAATCAAAGCTACATGGATGGGCTGCTGCACCCACAGAAAATTTGCTTAGATAAACTCATGGGTTTGAAGCATGGTTTTGACTCATTTCTAAGTGTTTTTTTTTTCCTTTTGGCAATAATATTGTTTCATTCCTTTTCTGTTTGTAGGATGAGTTAAATTAAGCTCAAAATTTTGAGAGAAATCTGGCTCATAAGTATTTTATAAATATTATGACAGTAAGTCTTAGAAGAAATGACTGCAGCCATGTTTACAAAAGGCAATATTTAAATGCCAAAATACTCTGGGTGTCTGAATCAGTACGATGTTGAACTGTTTTCAGTACACATGTTTCTACATGAAATTGGGAGAAATTGATTTATCATCATACTGAGACATAAATACACATACATATGGTGGGCAAGGACAACTTCCAAGGGTTAGTTCTCTTCCCAGATTGTGTGGGTTCTGGAAATCAAGTTCAAGTCCTTAGGCTTGATGGCAGATCCTTTTACCCGGTGATAGATTCTGCCAGTCTAGAAACTAAAATTGCCATGAAAAGTGTCAAAAAATTATGTTTGATTTAAGAGATGATTCATTGGCATATATTTGCTATCTCTTGGATATATTTTCTAAGATGTTTGCTGCAAGGCAAACCATCCTGTGATTTTTATATCATCTGTCAATTTCCTGTGAAGTTCTTTGGTACATGCACTCTAACAGTGACTAGGTTAATTTTACATCAACTTGACACAAACTAAAGTCATTTGATAGGAGAGAATCTCAATTCGGATAATGATTCCATATTAATGGATGATAGGCAAGTCAGTAGGTTATTTATGTATTCATTATTGATGTGGTGGTATTTGTGGTTTGTGGATGGTGCTATGCATGTCTGGTATTCCTGGTCACTATTAGAAAGCAGATTAGCAAGCCAGAGTTAGTAATCTAGTTAGCAACACTCTTCTAAGGTCTCTGCAGCAGCTACAACCTCCAGGTTATGATTCTGGTTGAGTTTTTGTCCTGACGTCCTTCAGTGATAAATAAGATATGGACAAATAAGCCACTAACCCCTTTCCTCCCTAAGTTGATTTTGATCATGGCGTTTCAACAAAGCAGTGGTAACACTAAAGTCCAACAGTTTCATACTCTGCATTTCAAATACCAAAGTATGTGATGGGGTATGGCCGAACAGTAGAGTATATGTTTAGCGTACATAAATCCTGGGTTCAATTACTAGTACAAAACTATACAAAAGTAAATTAGTTTATAAGAGCATGCTGATATGGAGCTAGTGAGTCTAATACTTGTCAACCGATTTTATATTAATCCTGAAGAATGAACCATATGACAGTGTCATGGACCCCATGCTCTATAGTTCTGAATTCAATTTATCAGATGCTTCTTTAAAAATCAGTCAATAAAATTGTAAGCTGTACAAGTACATAGGGTTTCAAGAAGTCATAAAAATGAAAGATTAAAGCACCATGTATTAATTTTATTTTTTTTTCTTTTAGCTTTCTTTATCTCCTATGCATGAATGATTTGCTTGCATGCACGTCTATGAACCACGTATGTACATTTTATCCTGGGATGTAGAAAAAAAGTAGCAGATTCCTTGATCCTGGAGTTATATATTCTTATGAGTCAGGAACGGACTCCTGATCCTCTCTCTGCAAGAGCACTGAGTGCATTTAACAGGTGAGCTCTCTCTCCACTCTTAAAGTGTCATCAACATTAATATTGCTTTTAGAGTAAGAAGTCCACAATATTCTAGGTTGTTACTTTGTTCTTCTCTTCATCTTATTTTAATACTACTTGTCCTTTTACATATCATCATCCTGCAATAATAACCATTTACTTATTATATAGTCGTCCATATGTTAGCATCTGGAAAGATGATTGGCTGGCAAAATAGGGAAAGGCTCAAATATCTTAGCCTTTATGTTGGGGTCTGGACAGTATCCTACATAAGTATAGAAGAAGCTTAAAGGAAAAAGGGGTATAGCACATTCATGTTCTACTTTGGTCACAGTAGATGTCATCTCTCTTTAACTGGGCTGGCAACAAAGAGGACTGAGCCAAAAACTGGCTTGTTGGAAATACTGCAACCACAGGAATTATTAATTGTCCCTCAGTGAGTTCCAGTAGCATGGTCATTTCTAAGCTCTGACGAGTTCCGTACAAGAGCAGATGCACTTACCTGCCTTATCCACCACACATACATTCAACAAAGCACTTGTACAGGCATTTTTCACTGGACTCTACAATGTACCAGTAGTACACAGCTGGTACTATCTATTCATCACCTTTGTCCTATTTCTCAACTCATGAACATTTTCAGTTTCTCAAATGTATTCCTTATTGTCAATATCTGGTATTCTTTCTCCAAGCAAAATGCTAAACAGATATCTTGAACATTTTAAACTGGGACTGGAAAGCTTATTTGTCCTTTGTTTTCTGCTTCAAGCTCCTTCCTTGAGTGTCCACTGTGGCTTTGTCAAATATAGACCTGTAAGATCAATTCATTTTTGCTTCCACAAGTTGCATTTGGTCAGATTTTATCAAACAGAAACTTAACTAAAAGAAATATTATTTATATAATCTTAATTTTAACACTGAGTAATTTACAAATTATAATTTATATGGAAGGCATTTTCTGTAACATGACTCAACAATTCCTACAGCTATCAACTGTTTTTAAATTATGATTTCTGAAGAGAATTTATTTTCATTTAAAGCATATTTCATAGACCAACTTCTCTATACACCAATGTTTTTACTGAGAAAACACACAATTTTCTTATTGAGGGCAGGTAATAATTTGGTGTATTTTATCTTTAAGTTGAATTTTAGCTTATTTGAATCATACATTTACTTGCTGCACCTAGCTTAGGGATCAACTACTGTATTTCTAGTGACTGTACGGTACAGGTGCTTCTTGCTTCAGGATATGACTAATATATGCTACTTGAATTCATGTTTCACATGGAGGGGCCCATAGCTCCAGCTGCAAATGTAGCAAGGATGGCTTTATTTAGCAGCAATGGGAGGAGAGGCCCTTGGTCCTGTGAAGGCTGGATGCCCCAGCATAGGGGGATGCCAGGGCAGTGAGGTGGGAGTGGGTGGGTGGGTTGGTGGTTGAGCACCCTCATAGAAGCAGGGGGAGGGGGATTTGCAGAAAGGAAACCAATAAAAATACATAAAATGTGTTTCCTGCATCTGCTTATGTTGGAACTTCAAGTACCTTTTCTGTCATGTGGGGTTTTTTTCTGTTACTTATATGGTTAGTTATTTAATTTATATTGTAGTGACTAAATTGTGTATACACATATTATTACTCAATGTCCCCAAGAATCTCATATGTTTGACTTTATTTTTAAAAGAAAACATGTAACAATGCTAAAACCTAGAAAACGTTTATAATACTTCCCAGAACTTGGAGATATGCGTACATACCATCTCGACGTAAACACGATGAAGTACTCTCAAAAGTAAATAATGAAAGGAAGATATTGTTTAAAATAATAAAAGAAAAATAGGTTCTAAAAATAAATGGTTAAATGAAAATACTTTTGAAGTTCTTCAATACAAAACAAAAAACCAGTGTTCCTTACAGATTTTTAAATTATAGGGCTCTATTTTAGTTCATGCAGCAGTATTTTCAAGTTCTTCCCAGTTGCTAGCATCTGTCCTCTTGGTCAATAACACAATTTTGCCTTATTTCTTTGATGTAACCTACATAAGAATTCTGTGAATGTAGACTGCCTGACAGACACAATTCTAAATTATCTCTTTTATCTTTGTTCTGGCCAAGTACACAGCCACATAATTAAACAGTTTCTCCTATACTGAACTGACCAACTGCATAAAACTCAGGTTAATAGGTAAAGGACTAAATTAAGTAGTTTGACTTTAGACCTGCATTAATTTTAAGAAAATTATTCATTTGGTGATTTTTAGAAACTATTACTACAGACAACATACTGGACACCTATTCTAGAAACACAACCCCAATACAGAAAGAAGCTTGCCCTATGGTACAAACAGGACATAAATCTTATTGTTATAACACATTGAGATTTTAAGATATATTTATTTTATGAATTCTATCCTAGACTGTACTAATATAGTCAGAAAAGCGAATGCTATCAGTAATATCGTATAAGGTTAGATTCGTGTAATTCATTCATAACCATACTCACAGAAATGATTGTTTTCAGCAAACAAATTTCAGAAAGTGTAAGTGATTGGAACACTTTTCCTGAATATCAAAGTCCTTATAAATACTACCAAGTGGTACAAATATCTACTTCCTTTCTAGGTTCTCCTCAAGGCTTTAGAAAACTTGTATGGAGACCATTACTTTTACTTTTTATGCATATTTGCAATATCTTTAAAATATAGCATTTTAGGCTAACTCAACAGATAGATATTATGGCATAATTATAGGCTTAGGCTTATATATGTGATAAGATACTAGTAACAAACCATAATTCTTTAGTAACATTTACTTACAAATGGGGACCTGACTTCATCTGCATATATAGTCAAGGAACTCAGTTCCACAGTTAACTCACCTCTTTGCTCTGGAGTCCCAGTGGATGCTGAATCTGATTCTGAGGTTACAGCTCAACAGCTGTGTTTGGGTATTTGCACCAACCTTTACTATAAAAATGCCCGATAGGATATATTTATGACTTTCCATGTTCAGATATGAGATATAGCCTCCAATTATTCATCTTCAGCAAGTTAATGAGAGTTAATCTTTTGCCAAATAAACTTATCATCTCTGTATGGATTTTGTAATGCCCTCATTTATCACACAAGGCAGTTTTTCAACCTGTTTTGATAACGTGATCTATTCAAAGCCATCTCAGAGATGGGGCATAGGTACTAGGTGGATTTGCTGTCCAATGTAGTTTGAAGGAGGCTAAGGGAGAGACATCAATCTCTCCATTCTACTGAGATTCTGACAGTAGACTGCTAGACTTTGGAAAATGTCCTACTTTATAAAGATATGCCATCAATGACATTTATCAGAATATAATATAGGGGAAGTAGGTCTCCACAAAGCACATAAAGAAGACATTTTCTTATGTCTTTGCACAATGCCAATTGGTCATAATTTCTTATAACTTTCTATCTTTCAGTAATATTTAAACAAATTAATAAAACCACTAATCCTTTCTTTTGTAAACACTAAATCTATTATTTTAATTAAAGCAAATAACAAAATGTCCCTACCAATCATTATATCACTACTACAGGTAGGTCCCAATAGATGACATTTTTAATAAACATCCAGTGTAACATATTAATGATCTCATAAAATCAATATTTATATCTTGTAAGAAGTTGATCCTGAATGCTTACAAGAATCTCATATAGATTCATTACATTCTTTGTAAAGGTATCTTGTGATTTTACTGTATGGATAGTCTAAATTATTGTCCTAAATTATTGTCCTAATCTATGTTCCTATATTACAGTATTTCCTATGGCTAGAGTCAGGCATCAAAGAAACTTTTGTCGGATTAGAATATGTAATATAGGTTTGAGCACTTACATTCAGTAGTGAAATCACACAATAATACTGGTTCATAATGTAGTCAGAAAAGTGGTGGCATCTTTCACCTTCATATGGTATTATGGATGTAGAAAATATATAGCTAGGCGATGGTGGCACACACCTTTAATCCCAGCACTCTTAGTATAACATGAACAAATTAAATTATCCAAGAGCCCATATAAAGAAACAATAGATGAAAAATTACTAAGATCAAATAAGAGATAAGAGTGATTCTTGCTATACCAAGCAAACATTATTCTTGCCAACCACAGGTCAAAATGGCCAATCATCTAGTGGATGGTGGAGGTCAGAGAAGCTTAACAGATGTTCAATGTATATTTGGAGAGAAAGGTTGTTTGACAAAGGATTGCTACAATGTAATTCTACTAGGAAGTGAAAGGAAGTACAGGAGAGTTTAAGAATATTGGCTAAAGTTTAGCAAAGCAAAATGGTTTCATCAGACAATGAATGGCTAAAATTTGTAAGTGACATTAATTATAGACAATGGAGTCAATGAAAAGGAGAGGAGGAATAAAGAAAAACAGAGATGAAAATTTTTTTCCAATATTTCACATCTTGGAATATTTTTTCTTGCAATTTGATTTACTCCTCTCTCAGTCATTAAGTCTCAACTCCAAGATTGCTCTCAGGACAGGGCCTTCAGTTACTTTAAACATCACTGTGTTAAGAACAAAACAGAGCAATATTTTATGTTGTCGTTGTTAGGTTTTCTATTGCTGCTATAAAACACTATGTCTCAACCCAACTTGGTGAGTAAAGGATTTATTGCTTATGGTCCATCATATGGGGCTGTTTGGATAAGCACTCAAGGCAATGGCCTGGAGGCAAAAACTGTAGCAGAAGCCATGGAGGGATGCTCTTTGCTGGTTTGCTCTATATGGCTTGTGCAGGCTGTTTTTTAAATACAATCCTGGACCACCTGCCCAGAGACAGCATCATTCATAATGAGCTATGCCTTTCACATCAATCACTCATTTAAAAAAAAAATTCTCACATTCTTGCCTACAACCGTATTTTAGGAAGAAATTTTCTTGATTCAAGTTTTCTTTTCTCAGATGACTGTATCATTTTACTGCGTGAAGTAGAGAAAATTAGTCAGCACCATCATGATAATGACATCTTTATATCTTATTTTCCATATGTGTGTCTATACTCTTCCTAGCTACAAATATTAACATATGAAGGGATCTAAAACATAATTATTATATCTAAAGGCACAGCTTACAATGTTTTAATGAGTCATGTGTTCAGTCCCAGTATGAACAGTAGGGACCATCGAAGTCTACTAAAAGGCAGATCAGAAATGGCTGATTAAAAGTCAATAATTTACGTTGAATTACACAGTGAATTTCATGTCATGAGACAGCTCCGTTTTGATTCGGTTCAAATTTGAAAGGTAGAGAATCTAATCCCACAGACACATGACAATTGAAGTCAAGACCAGATGGTGGTAACTGGTATGAAGAACAAATTTAGACATGTGCTATAAGTATGATCAATGGAATCTCCAAATGGTGTGTGCTAGCAAAAATGTCATCTGACATTGTGTTTTTTTTTTTTTAATTTGGATGATGCAGTTGTATTTGTATTAAGAAACAAAAACAAAACAAAACAAAACAAAACAACAAAAACTCTTGTATCCACCAAAATATTTCACTCATATCTATGAGGATATACACAAATTCTAACATCATATTTTAGGATATGATCAAGTATGAGTGTTTATTAATTTATTTTCAGGTAATGTGATAGTTACTATTATGATAATGATTAAATTCCCCTTTTATTATAATATAGCTTCTCTACATACACAATATTCTAAACCTAGTTTGATACTTTAAAACATGTTTCAGGCAATGCTTCTTTCTTAATGTCTGCACATATTAAAACAAGGGCAGCAAAGCCCTTGTAGATTTATTTCCTACTAACAGAAAATTAGGATATTTCCACCCCTCTGTTACTAATCCCAGACCTTCTGTGATTTAGCTCAATACAAATCATTTCTGTATGTGTACAGATTGAGTTGACAAAGCACCTAGGACTGAGCATTGGGTCCCCAATTAAGACGTTAGAGAAAGCACTGAAGGAGCTGAAGAAGTTTGCAATCCCATAGAAAGAACAATAATATCAACCAATCAGACCCCACAGAGCTCCCAGAGACTAAACCAACAACCAAAGAGTACACATGGAGCTACCCATGGTTCCAGCCACATATGTGGCAGAGGATGGCCTTATCCGGCATCAAGGGGTTGGGGGGAGAGTCCCTTGGTCCTGTGAAGGCTTGATGCCTCAGTGTAGGGGAATGCCAGGGCAGAGAGGTGGTAGTGGGTGGATGAATGGGGGAGCACCCTCAAAGAAGCAGGGGGAGGGGAAAAGGGATAGGGAGTTTCAGAAGGGGAAACCGAGAAAGGGGATAATATTTGAAATGTAAATAAATAAAATATCCAATAAAAAAGAGAAAAATTGGAATGTAAATGTGATGGAATTAAGTATAATTATGAAATTTTCATAACAAAATCTGAAATATATATTATAAAATAAATATGCTTCTAAAAGCTAAAAAAGAAATATATATAAAGAAACAATTTTGTAATGTAAAAATTTAATTATGTTTAACACTTCACTCATTTTGTTTTATGTTTATGAGTATTTTGTCTCATGAGTGTATGTGTGTGTGTGTGTGTGTGTGTGTGTGTGTGTGTGTGTGTGTGTGTATGTGTTTGCCTGGTGCTCAGATATTTGTGGACTGGCAGGCAGTTTGGTTCCCTGCAAGAAAAGAAAGTGCTCTTAACTGTTGAACCATTTTCTAGTGCCCCTGAAAAATTAATCATTAAATTTATTATTTATGAAGGCCTTTGAAGAAATTAAATTCTTTCAATATTTTATACTTATTTCTAAGTCCTATGTAGCTGAATAGCTTTGGTTTCTTTGGTGTGTTTACGTTTTCTCTTAAATTTAGACAAAATCATTTGGAAAGAAAATATTTCCTATTTATGATTGAGATTTTTTTCCTTGTGTGTCTTTATGGTTCTATGTGATTTAATTATACTGAGTGCTCTTTTACTAGGACCTTGCGGAACTAGATGGGTTTGGACTTGGTCTTTCACCTGCTCAGGGTGGGAATCTGGGACTCAATTATCTTCGACTCTGGTGAATTCACTCAAATTATCTGTGACTTATTTCTTCAAAATATGGATAATAAACATTCATCTCACAGTGCATTGCTGAAGTTAAGCAATTTAAGCTAATTTAAAGCCTTTAGAGAAATACTTGGTACAAATGAAAATGAGTTATGTACTGGAAAGTTTTAGATGTCACCTAATAAATTTTGAGACAATTATAGACACAAAAAATTGTAGCATCACCTTGTTATATATAGTTAATGATCTTATAGATGGGAGCTTGAATGTTTAAAACTTATATTGAGACTTATTTATGATCAAAACAGAGTGGTATTATACATGCATGTGTAAAGCCTTTGGTTAATCTTCAACTCTCCTTAAGTAAATTATTAAAATCTATTAATTTATTGCCTTTAATTGTCATATAAATACTTGTGTGACAAATGTTTCTTAATGTTAAGTTGTTGACATCAGTATCTTTTACATAATCAACTTTCTTTATATCACTTGTCTTAGTGCACCTAAATATTACTGTGTTCATACCTACAGTATCATATAGTTTCAATAAGCATAGATGGATAACTATTTAATAACACTATGAAGTATTTGAACAATATAGAGGGCACTATTTTCTAATGTTAAGCATTGCTAGTATGAATAAATTTTGGACCAAGAAATTTCCCCTGAATGGTCATCTTTGTATACTGTATTGATAGTAAAGGAAGTTCTAAACTAAAATACAGAACGGTTATTTAGACCGTTAAAGGTTTTTAGCAAAAGTTCTCTGTGAGTAAGGAAAGGGATTGAAAGCACTTCTGTTACAGATGTGGGAGTTCATTCTGTTTTGAGATTTAACAACTTAAAATGGAAAAAAATAAAAGATACCTTATTAGATGGGTTTTCTATGTTTTCCTCATTAACTGTGTATATGCAGTTGCCATTTCTCTGTGCTGATAGACACTAGTGCTTCTAAATATTAGTAGGAAATAAAATATCACTGAATATTTAATAAAGTTGGCAGAGACATTATTTATTGATTTTTTACCTGACTATATTTGAATTTTTCATTTAAATTTTAAAGATGTATGAATTCCTTAACAACTTCTTTTACATGTGCTACCTTTTCTAATCATACTCACCTACTTTCCTGGGTTATCATCCTCCCAATCCCTCTGAAACCCTTATTACTACAACTGTCCCCCTTAAATATTTATGTCTACGTTTAAAAAATAATTCATTGATAATATCACTGAGAAGGGTAGATAGAGTAGTCAACATGGGTAGAGAGGGACTGGTTGGGGGCCACTGAATGTGGGAGGAACTTCGTTTAGGAATAGGAGCGATGAGGTAGGGGGAAGATGAAGGGAGTGAGTACTGGAAGAGACAACTGGAAAGGGGACCATTTCTGGGATGAACCAGAAACCTAGGGCATTGGAAAATTTTAGGAATCTATGAGGTGACCCAAGCTAAGACTCCTAGTAATTGGGGGATTTGGAACCTGAACCGGCAATCTCCTCAAACCAGGCAAGACTTCCAATGGAGGGATTGGACTACCAGCCTAGCCACAAAACCTTCAACCTATAATTTGTCCTGCCTACAAGATGTGCAGGGGTAAAGATGGAACAGTAATTGAGGGAGTGGCTAACCTATGACTGGTTCAGCCTGAGACCCATGCCATGAAAGGTCACAGGCTTCACTAGCAACTGATTGAAGCAGGTGCAAAGATCCAGAGCTAAACATTAGCCACATCTTGGGGAATCCTCAGAAGAATGGAGGAAGGATTATAGGAGCCAGTGGGGTCAAGGACACCATAAGAAAACCTACAGAACCAACTTAGCTGCAGCCATAGGGGCTCACAAAGACTGAAAAGTGAACCAGAGAGCATGCATGGGTCTGACCTAGGTCCTCTGCACATACGTAACAGATGTGCACCTTGATCTTCATGTGCTGGCTACACAAGCGGGAGGAGAGGCTGTCTCTGACACTGTTGCCTGCCTTTGTGACCCTTTGCCTATCTGGGTTGGCTAGTCTGGTCTCAATAAAAGGAGATGTGCCTTGTCTTACTGCATCTTGATATGCCAAGACTGATTGATATCCATGGGAAACCTGCCGTTCTCTGAAGAGAAATGGAGGAGTGGAGGGAAGCAGGAAGTAGGATGAAAAGGACTGGGAAAAGCAGAGGGAGTAGAAACTGTAACCAGATGTAAAGTAAATCAATTAATTAAAAAATAATAAAGCCTCCTTTTAAAAATGAAAAAAAAAAAAAACCAATTCATGAATTCTGTTAGGGAGTATGTGTGATCCTGGGTGCTAAGTTTTTACTGGATCATGGACAAGTTAATTATGGCTAGACTCTTGAAGAAAAAAAAAATGAGTCCCTGTCCTTAGCAGCTACTAATTGTCAATAGCTCTTCAGTTAAGGAAGGATCTTCATGCGACCCTTGCCATCTCGGCCAACTGTTTATGAGATAGGTCTTGTACAGGTAAGCACAGCTGTGGTGCATGCATGTGGCCAATGGTCATGTCATGACCAGAACACAGATGGCACAACACTTGTCCCCATAATTGCTAGTTGAGCATGAGAACAGCCTTCCCTCCAAAACCAATTTAAGACACTCAGATTTCCATAACAGCAGGCTATAATAGAGTAACTGGCATTAGGGCATTGGTAAAACACAGGAGGGCTCTGGGCCACTAATCATGTTCCACTGTTGAATATCAGTGGTCACTACAAAAGAGTCTTTGGCATATAAAGTTCATTTAGATAAACATGCATAAAAAGTGACAGGCCAACATATGTACATTAAATGAAACGTTTAATAGATTTTAGTCTCTATTACTAGGAAGAAAAAAAAATGTTCTTCAGAAAGGTCTCCAAAACTTGGCCTATTTCAGTTGATCACTTGTGACTTTTCATAAATACTTTAATCACCTCAGCATCATAATGATCTACTAAATTATAGAGAGATTATATAATAACAATACAACAAACATAAAACTAGATTTTCTTATTGTTCTGTGGATATATATTTGAAGTGAAGAAGCCAGCAGGATCTGGTTTCTCCAAAGGCTGTTAGAGTCTGTTCTTCCTTCTGACTCCTGGAATCTGCAGGCATTTATACTTTAGTCCCTGCCTATCTTGTTATGTGCTGTTTGCCCTTTAGCACCTGGTCCAATTATGTGTCTCCAGAATGTCTAAACCCTTTCTTTTTATGGGAGAATCATTCATATTTGATTAAGAGCACACTCTAATTCAGCATGACCTCATCGTAACTTGATTGCATCTGCAAAGACCCCATTGCTAAATACAGCCACGTTATCAAGTACTGAGTCAGAACTTCAACATACATTTTTAGGATACAAAATTCAACCAATAACAGTATCTTAGGCAAGAATAAGTTTTTAAAGTCACTGAACTAGAGGACACATTCCTATAACTCCATCGAATCGGAGTCATGGATTTTCCTAACTAGTTTGAATATAAAGGTGGGATTCTGGTATAACATCTATCCAAGTCCTCTGCCCCTAGTGATAACACACCTGGCTTGATAAGTGTTAGACAGAGCTCCTAAATCAGCTTCCCTCATTTTCTTTATCATTTATGCTATGCTATGTTTAAACTAGTTGGTTCTATAATACAGTGGCAATATACTTCCTAAGCTTCCAGACTAGTTAATGGTTGATTGGTGATTCAGCCACTCCTTGTCCCACTTTCTTCTGCTAGGCTGATCATGTTAAAGCAGTTCAAGGGCATAAAAGGACTCTTCCACTTTCATTCTGATATTCATTCCCGAACTCCTAGAAATCCATGTTTTTGTCGTAACCACACAAGCCATATTTTTATTAGTCCAAATCCAGATCTGGTTGAGGCACACACCTGCTATTTATGTATAAATCAGCAGTGTGCTCCAGTTTGACGCTCACTTCATTAACATGATTTAGTATTTCAACATTATACAGAGGATTATAGATTTCATTTCACCTTGAGCCACATAATTCATTTTCAACATATTAGAACACAAACGATTGGCAAACAGACGCTAATTGGCAAATAGCCGTTTATGTTAAATCTAGTAGCTAGTGTTAAACTCTGACACCTTCCCCTTGAAAGGTTTTGGAAATAAAATTAAAATTCATTATTTGGAGATGAACGATTTACGCTGTTGAGAGCTAATTACCAAGCACATCTCAGGAGCATGTGTTTATCTCTCTTCCAGGCCACTTGTCTTAAACTAGAGGCTCTGGGTTCTACAGTTAGTGTTAAATCCCCTCGTAGCCAAAATGGGATAAGAGCTGTTTCAACAAATCACATTCTCCGGAGACCTCAGTTTGATGCAGGTGAATGGAAATAGCTGCACCTGCTCATTGTCACCACCAGCATCATCCCTGCATCCTTGAGTGGAGCTAATGGCTGTCAACTGTGCAGTCTGCCCAGGAGAAGACAGTGGCACATTACTCAGATAAATAAGTAAAATGAATACATTTAAAAACTGGAAATTTCTTTGTTCAAAATGCCTAAGAGAGAATAAAGTTCGATGCCAATAGACTGCAGTCAAATTTTCAGTTAGGCGAGCAGATGAATATCAAAAGTGATCGATGAAAAAAATCCAGACAATCTTTTATCATCACCTAGCACTGTCCAGTGCATCCTGCTGTCTGCCATTTTATAGAAGTCATGGTGCTTGGTTTTGACTCTGGTTCTAAAAACTAAGCCGTAGTGGATGTCAACAATTCTTTGTTTCTGAAAAAACCTGTTTTAGTCATCTCTATATTATTTTATTCATGAAGGAAAGAATTCTGTCACAAGACATGTAAAACAATTTAAGCAGAATTACTCAAAGCAAAAACTCCAAAGAGATCTGTTTGGACTAAACTGAGGTAGGGAGAAGCCCCGGGAATTTCACATTGTGACTTTCTTTTCTTTCTTTCTTTTTTTTTTTTTTTTTTTTTTGGTTTTTCGAGACAGGTTTCTCTGTGTAGTCCTGGCTGTCCTGGAACTCACTCTGTAGACCAGGCTGGCCTCGAACTCAGAAATCCGCCTGCCTCTGCCTCCCAAGTGCTGGGATTAAAGGCGTGCGCCACCACTGCCTGGCTACATTGTGACTTTCAAGGATGATTTTTTTTGAACCATTATAGCTTCTTGGCTTTTCTCTGTCCAGTTTGGTGTGCTCCTTAGTATCATTCTTGTTTACCCTTCTTAAGTTTTATTCTATTTTCTCATTTATAAACTATCCAAGGAATTCATCTATCTAAAATACACTGATGTCCTACTTCTACCTCCCATAGCATCATAGTCAGTCTTTAATTCACCCAGTTATATTTTCCTCAAAGACTTGAGTCACAGAATCCTCCATAGTGCCAGTAAAAGGCAGGCACTACCAATTTATAGATCTGGTACTTGATATCAGAGCAATTTGTTGTTTTTGTCTGGGCCTATGGCCAAACACTGAGTTCTCGAATTTGATCCATACATATCAAAACTTGGATAGATATATTGATTGATACATATTGCTTAATAGAAAGAAATAATAAATAAATGGAAATACTCTACAGTTGCATAAGTACATAAACTACACTGCTGAGATTCAGAATTATTGTCCTTGTACTGAAAAATACATAGTCTTAAGATATTATACAACCATCCTGTGATTTACATGTAAAACAGGGACATTATAACAATGCTTGCTTTGTAGGAACACTAAGAGAAAGCAAGCAGGTGATAAGAAAAACAAACATTGTATACAAACTCAAGAACACGTCTCCTGAATTGTTAGAGTGCTTAATATGCATTATTCATAATTATCATTGTTGGTCAGATAACTCTTATATCCACTAGAAACTATCATTTTAGTTTTCCTCTTTACAATGAGAATTTAACATTTAAATACTATCCTTTCAATTGCTTAATAATATTGACTGCATTCTTGCAATCACATAGCATATACATAAATGTAACATGACTGGGACTGAACAGGTGTGCGTCAGCAGGTGGAGTGTGTGTTGTGTGTGTGTGTGTGTGTGTGTATGTGTGCATAAACTAACAACTGAAGAAAAAGGAAAACATGATTTTGAGAGGTAGCCAATGACTATGTGAGAGAAGTGTGAAGGTCATAAGAGAAAAAGAAAATGAGGTAATTATAATTTTAAAACTTCAATAATATCATAGACAGAGTCATAGTGATCTGTCCCCTGAACTTCACCCAGCCAATACGCTGTTTTGAAAGAGATCTGTACTCCTCCTGAACACATATGCCCCGTGTCATCCCCTTCCCCACATCCTACCTTTTTGTGTTTATAACCCCTGTGTGAATAAGTAAAAATTAGGATTTTATTTTAAAAAAAAGAAAAAGAAAACTTCTATAAAATTTTTTTAAACATGTTCTGTGTTTTATTACTGTAAAATTTTGTTTTGATAATAGAGAGGACAGAGTGTAACATCATTCAGATGTCCAGCAAGGAGAAAATGATCCAATTTGCAAAGAGTAATAATGTTCCTGTTTTGGTTTAGTTGGTTTTCATTTTCAAATAAATTCTAATCTTTACTAATATTATTATATGAACTTCATTTTAATGTCAACAACATTTAACCATTTGAAATCACTTGATACTTGGAGTAGGAAGGTAGTATTGTTTTAATAAATGTTATATTTGGTGTATACACACAGACACACACACACACACACACACACATATATATATATCAAACACATTATATCAATTTTAGCTAGGTAGTTGATAGATAAATGGATATCTATGTAGATAGCTTATATTAGGTTAGATGTGACATAGATAAAGTGATGATAGATAACAGATGATAGCTAGGTAATATATACATACATATATAAAGATGAATGACAGACAGAAAGACAGACTGATGGTAGAGAGATTAAATACAGTAGGCTCAGAGAAATCTCACTTTCCTTTTCATTTGAAATCATCAAACTAATACTCCTTCACACTTACAGGAAATTCAGCATATTTTCAGAAGAATTGTCATAAATCTGAGATTTACCTGGCTTTCATTACTTGTCTTTCAATTTTCCAGAAAACCACAACAATGTATGCAAATTGAGTCATGAAATCTGTTGTGAGGGAGACATAGTTTTGTACCAATCTCTTAATGGCTGTTCTTTTGGTAATTACAAGTCACTAGTTACATAAAGTTAATTGATAGAGTATCCCACAGAAGGTAAATGCACACATAACAATATATTGGATTCCACCAGCTATTTCTACCATTAAAATAAAAATATGCCTCTCTCACTTGGGATATGACATGATTGTTACAGAGGAATTCATTAGCATGATTTACTAATAATGCCAAATATAGATTTCCCTTGAGTTCTCATTTGATGCCAAAAACAAATATACAAACACAAAGTTGATATGAATACACCTATTTTTAAGAATATGTAGGAGTTGTGATTATAATTTTCCCCCATTATGAATCCTTATTTCCTTTTTCTCTGCTTTTTACAAAGACCAGATGTATCAGAGGAAAAATAGATGCTTTTTTATAAAAAAGTCTTTTGATAAAATTGAAATTATTTTTAGTATTCACTACCTTTTCAGTTCTTCCCGTGAAGGATTAATGATAATGTGTTTCTTAGGTTAGTTTTCTTTTTCTCAGAATTTAGCCTTCATTTAGACTATTTAAGTATCTTTTCATTGTCTCTATTTTTATTTTTGTCCCTTCCTAGAAGCCTTCACTGATTTCCCAGGTTGGAAATTTTTGTTTTCTTCCAGACTGTACAATACAAACATTGTATGCATGTCTTCCACCCTGGGGAAGCATTCCATTTGAAGCAAATTGTGCTTTGCTACTAATTGAAACTGTATTATTTGACAAAAATCTATCATTAGAAATGAAGGAATAATTTAAGTGGTCTAAGGGCTTAGACTCATCTCTGAGCTTCTATAATAGATAAAGGAAAAAAGACTGGTTTTCTACAGGGAATATACCTGTAAGATTCAATTTCAGTGCTAAATATAAATGGAATTAAAATTATGAAAGTAACAAGGTAGTAATAGAAACATCCTCCCCTTAAGGTTGCTCTTCCAAAATCACCATCATACTTTCAATTATGTTGGGTATAGTTCTAATGTGCTTTGTGTAAACCAAGCACAATTTATTAAACATGTTGTTTAGTAGCTCTAAAATAATCAAATCAACTGAATGAGATTTTACTGGACAGAAGTATGCACTTAGGGATTTTACGAGGAAAATCTATAGATAAATACTGAACAATTTTCTGAGTAATACACAGAAAGTGTCTACATAGTATCTTATCTAGAAGATTGTATATTGTATACATACTTGAATGTTTCTGGAAAAAGGCCATATTAGTAATATTTTGGTAAGGGATTTATAAAATCTAAGGTTTAGTTCAATCAATGACTTTATTTACTCAGGTGGTAGGTATCCTTATTTCTAATCTTTAGGAATGCAACCAGAACTTACATTTCCTTTCTATTTTATCCAAAAGATTGTAGATTGGTAGAATGAGATGACATCTCATTTGCTGGAAACCTAAAAATGTACAGTTAATTGGATGATAAATTTCATCTAAAAAAAGTATTTAGTATCTAGCAAAATGAGAAAATATTGGTTTGTTTCTTATCAATAAAACATGCTTAAATTATTAAACTGAAAGCATTATTTGTGTAGTAGTTTGAATGACAGTGGCCTCTATAGGTTCATATGCATTAATATTAGTCTGTGGTTGGTTTAACCATTTTGAGAAAGATTGGGAGGTGTGGCCTGTTTGAAGGAGGTATGTAACTAGTTATGGGCTCTGAAATTTCAAAAGCTCCTACAACTTCAGGTTACCCTCCCACTGCCTCCAACTTTTGGAATGAGATGTGGATTTTGCAACTAGTCAGTATTATGACTGCCTACCTGCTGCCAGCGGTCTAGCCATGAGGGTCATAGAATTACCCTTTGAAAATGTAAGGCCTCAAAATTTTTTCCTTGGTTAAATTGCCTCAGTAATGGTATTCTGTCATGCCAATTGAAAATAAGCTCAGTCAAAGACCAATTGTTCCTACTGCATTAGGGATTATGTCAAGGCAGCATGCAAATCAAAACTACTCAGAAGAGCAAAACTTTTCAATTTTCATCCACGAATGGAGAGAGTGTTGGAAACTACAATATTAAACTTTCTCTACACCTACTAGTAAAAAGTTAGAGACCAAGTTTTCAATCAAGGCAAACACAGGGCATTTAAGATAGAAAGTGTAATGCCCAGTATGGACTCATAGACTAAATATTTGATAAATTAAAAACAATCATAATGGAAATACTTAAAGTATGAGTTTTGATCAAATGTAAGGCAAGGTCACCTGAAGCTTTACCATTTCATTGGTTTGCAAACTTAAGATCCCATATGTTTCCTAATAAATAAGAATCAGGAGAAACTATATTGTAATTCATTCTAGTTTATCTATGTATTTTTCTTCATTTATTTGAATTGCATACCAGGAGACAACTTTTAATTAAATTAGTATAGAACACAAATGCCATGTACAAGGAAAATTTAAGGTTCTGATGATCAAATTGTTGTTAGGACACCATTCTCACAAGCTTTAAACAAATGTCCACTGAATATAAGCAAAAAAAATGAATATCACTAGATTTTTAAACTTGGAGAACCAGCAAGTGTTACTGGGCTTACTTACAGGAGCAGAAATAATTCAAGTACAGCTGTATCATCAAAGCCTGCCACAGCATCTATTACAACTCAGGAAAACTAAAAGCCTGCAACTCAACAATCAACATACCTGGGAAGACAATAGTTTTGAGTGGGTCCTTTGCAGGTAGTTCATTTTGTGTGGTACTCTTTCGGGACAATGAGCTGTTTTCTGCTTTGTTTAGGCAACTCTGTTGCTTTATACTTTTCTACCACAGGGTTTGGCTGGTCTTGTTCCTTTTCAAGCAGCTGCTCGGGTCTGAGCCTCTTCTAGACATCTCAGCTTATATAAGAGTCTTCTAGACAGCTGAGATTGTGTAATGTTTCTTTCAACTCATATTGTGGCTTATATACTGTTGTGGAGTAGGGTCCTAGTGAATCTGATCAGTTTCAGGGACCTCCTGAAACATTTGAGTTCTTTATTTCCTGTGATGGCTAGTATTAGTGTCAAATGACCCTGGCTAAAATTATTTGAAAAGAGACCTCAATTGAGAAAAAGCCCCCACCAGATTGGGATGTAGACAAGTGTGTGGTGCATTTTTGTAATTAGTGTTTGCTGTTTGAGGGCGCAACTAATTGGTGGGTGGTACCACACTTAACAAGTGTCCTGAGTTGTATAAGAAATCAGCCTGAGTAAGCCATGGGAAGCAAACCAGTAAATAGGCTGTCTCATAGTCTCTGCATCACTTACTGCCTCCAGATTCCTGCCTCAAGTCCCTGAACTGGCTTCCCATGGATAATAAACTCCAAGCTGTAAGATGAACTAAACCTTTTTCCCCAAGTTGCTTTGGTCTTGGTGTTTGTTGCAGCCATAGAAGCTCTAGGGTACTCTTTGAGTTTAAGAAAATTCCCTTGAAGAAGGAATATGTCATCTCACTAATAAAGATGCTGTGGTTTCATCTCACAGTAAATATCTTGGTCTTAATGTGCTTCCCTCCAAAGGGGAAGGTTTAATCTCAGAATGCAGGTGAAACTCCACATCTTTGACAAAATTTATTCTGTTTATCAGATGAATGAAACATAATTTGGAATACACAGAAAAGTTATATAAAAGACAGGGTTTAATGGAATTAATGTATTTCATTTGCTGTTGGTTAGCAATATAAGTGAATATCTGTGAGTTTCTCTGATCTTCCATGAGGATACTACTGTAGATAAATATCATCTAGTGTCCTACAAGAGATGCATTAGGGTGGTCTCATTGCATGCTTTGTACTCAATTTAACTGTTCTTGCCTAATATAAGGTCTTTGAGAACAAAGGAAAAAGAAAACCAAATTCTATGGAGGCTCTTGACACCTAGCTACTGAATGAACAAAAAAATCATTTTGCATTCTATTGGCCAAATCATAAGGGTAAAATTCATATTCTCTGTTCAAAAATCTGCAGTCTAGATTCAAGAATTGAGAAAAATAAACTACTATCCCTTAAGATGAGGAAAAGTATATGTGAGTGAGAATATCACTGATCATAAACTTTATTCATAGATGGATTATTATGGTCACTATCACTATGATTCTATATTATAGAGAAGATAACTATAAAGAAGATGCTAGGTGCCATAGAAATATGAGGACATCTCAGCTGCAACACAGAAGTCATGTAGGTAGAAACCATAGCAGAAATCAAGACAGCAGCTGACAAAGGATTTCATACAGAGGATTCAACAATGTTACCATGGAAACATGTGCTCAGATGCTTCAGAAAACAAGAAAGTAGCCAAGAAGTTTGAACTGAAGTTATACAAGAAATAAACAGCTGAAAGGAAAGGTAAGAGTTATGAAAATGGGATGCCAATAAGACTTTGTCTTCTGTTAAACTTAAGGTAGAGCATGTTGAAGACTTTTGTGTAGAGGAATGGAAAAGGTTACTGAGGTTTTAATATTGATCACCAAGAATTATACATTAAAAGTATTTTACACGTGTCGTAGAAGAAACAATGAAAGCAGTTAGAGCATATTTCTTGGATATAGATTAGAAAAAAATGTTTCTAATATTAGAGGCATAGTAGTGAAGGCGTAGGTTAATTATAAATATATTAAGTAGTGGCCACAAAATTTGATGACACAATGAAATCTATTCTTGAAATGGAAGGCAAGGATAAATTTATATTAACTTGGCCAGAAGAAGGAAAGCAAGTTACTGAGAGGAGACTGGTGAAAGGGAGAGTTTATGTTGTACTAAGTTTTCTTTCTTAACCTGGATTCCAGAAAAGCAAATCTTGGCTAATTCCATAAAGAAAACTTGTAAAAGCTTTGCTCAGGAAGCACAGTTAGAGTCTATTCAGGAAGATAGGCCACCCCTACAGATGACTTGTTTCTTGACCTAAGGGAACATATGAAATACCTGTCTGAGTGGCATACTCTTTGAGAAATAATGATTAAGAAAATGATCATTGAATGCCAGTGTCTTTTTGCATGTGTAGTGTTAGGTTGTTTGGAATTTGGGCTTTTGAACATTCACTTTCATACTGAAAAGTGTCACAATGGAAGTCTTACAGTTATGTCAATAGAAGCTCTGGTAGAAAGGCCACATACTTTACATATATTTTATATATTTTTATGATTTTTAATAGAGAGACAATTTTCCCATTGATGGAGATGATTCTGACGTGGTATGGGATATCACTTAGTACTCATTACTTTCCTTTTGAGATTTTCTTTAACTTGGAACTATATTTCCTTTGATTAAAGTTATCAGTTTTACAGTCTCTCAACTTAAATGCCCTGTCACTACTTAATCCTTTATCAAACTGTCCTCCTTGCATTGATAGTAGGCAGAGAAACAAAGAACAATACTCGTTATTAATCTGAATCCTAGATACACATATTCATAGTTTATATACAGTTGAGCAATATTTACTTTGATACCTATAAGCATAGAAATAGCCCAGTTCATCTGTGGTACCACTGGAAATAGAAAACTGTATGATTTTATATGAGTCATTTCATGTTTATTGAAATGTATATGTAGAGCAGGAAAGACAAAGACTTGTAAATTTCATTGAGATAAGAAAATTCACACAGCTATTACTCAAGAAACTTTATAATTACCTAAAAACATCATTAAGATAGGGCATATGTTTGACAGTAGAGTTGCAAGGTTTTAATGGATATAAATGAATGATGCTGTCATTCTTTCCGAAAATCATTCTATAATCTTAAAACAGCATCTGCATGTCCATTCTTGATTTGTCACTAGTCAGTTATGGAAATCTGACCATAGTTTAAAAAGTCTCTTAAACCCCTAAGATTCAATATTTGTATCTTAAAGACAAAAACAACAACACCTTCAAAAGTCCTCCAAATATTTTACTTCTTGCATGAAACTAATTATTGTAATTCTTTCTGTGTGACATACATATCATTTCTGCTGTGATGTCATTCAAATACTATTTTGACTCGTAGGTTCAAATCTAGTTCGTTTATTCTTTCAGTGAACCTTCTGGTTGTTAAAAAATAATCGCATGATAAAGCACATTGAACTGAGTCTTCCTAGATATCATTTTGTGACTTTTTTCATGCCTTTAACTTTCTCATAGCCACTTCTATAACAGATAATTTTCAGATCTAACTTACGATCCAGCATCTCTCAATTTTGTCTTATCAAAAATGTCATTAATATGCTGCCTGCTCCCTCTTACAGACTATTAGCACCAGACCTGAATGGGGCTATGCTCTGCAGAAGGCCTGAGCACCTATTAATCATTTTTAATGTATGATCTTTTAAGTTCATTTTTAATTCAAGGGACTGAATTATTACTTGAGTCAATCTGTAGAGAATTACTCAAGAAACCCTCAAGCTCCTTGTCCTCTCAAGATCTTCAGAATCCTTCTAAAGATAAACATGAACATTTTCTATCTTCTGAATATGAAGTCTATCGTATTAATTATAAACTTTTAGCATATAACTTATTTCATGACTCTTAGGCAACATCAATGTTTCTGATGACAATTTATATACTTTAATACTAAAGATGCATTGGTTAATCCTTTTTATTTTAGGCAATGCTGTACTCTTAACAGTTTTACCTCTGGGATTTTAATTATTTGCTCTTTTAAGGTACTACATGTATGTGTATATGTATCCATTCTAATCTATTTTATTTGAGATGATATAACATGATACCACAACTTAAGCCACTTAAAAAAATATTTTCCACAAAGTTATAGATGAGGAACTCATGACCATGAAGTGGTAGTTAAGTATCAACTGAAGGTCACTCCTGGTTCTTGTTGTTCTCCACAGGTGGATCATTCTTTGTCCTTTGTATCACTTCGGGTTTCACTTTCTACCTTTCTCTACCTTGCCTTTCAGATAGCAGTCCAGTCTTACAAGATCACTATTTTGTTTTACTTATATTTACTATTTACATATATTTACATTTACACATACATAACAAATAATATATTATATAATATACCTGTGTAATATATATTCTATATCAATATGTATATTGATATATAAATATATATTTACATATTACTATTTACATATTTACATATTTTACATTACACATACATACACATATAAAATATATTATATAATATAACTGTGTAATATATATTCTATATCAATATGTTATACATATTTAAATTGAAGTATTTCTAATTCAATGGCATTCACACTCTTTGAGCATGAGACTATTCAAATATCTCAATAATGGAAGTCTTTCCACATGTACCTAGAATTAATTGAATATGTTGGTAAAAATAAAAAATATTAGAGTTAATATATAAGTAATATTATTAAAGCCTCTGGGTACAATGTTTCAACAAAATTGACTTACATTTTATGTAATTTTAACTTATAGGTCTCAATAAAAAATGATTTATAAGTAAATATATTGATACTATGGAAAAGCAACCTTTGAGGTTTTATGCCAGGTTATTCTGTCTTGTTCTTCCATTTACTTCTGACTTGTGTATTGTCCTTTTTTAGTGAACTAATTCACCTCTGTGCTAGAACTCATACAATGCAATGGACAATGCCACAGTTAGTTCTCACTTTTATGATGTGCCACTCATTTGAGGTTGAGTTATTACACATTCCAAGCAATTAAAAGCAAGAGGCATATACTTATCAATGTTTAGGACAGTGGAATGCTATTCTTTAATCCTTCTTAATATAAAGAGATAAATAAATGAAAACTAATTATGGCAACAGTGGAACTTGGTGAATTCCCAGAGGGCTTGAGGTTATTAATAGATAATTTCATCTATAAACACTTAAAAATATACAAAAATCTGTTTAGTCCCACCACTAATAAAGATTTCTAATTCCTCAATCACATTTAGTGTTTATAAAATACATCAGTCATGTCAAAATGGAAGTGTGTTAGGATAGTGGATTCAGAAATGTGTCTTGATTATGAAGAGACTACAATTTCTTTATTCAGATTATTAACGCATTTATTTTTATTGAAAATAGTCAATAAATTGTTATTGGGGATTTGCCATCTGCTCCAGATGAATTGGTTCTAGTGGTGCTGATCGTTTGCTCTGTCATCTGATCTCTTAACAATTTGAGTATTTATGTAACTGTGGCATGAGTCCTCATGTAGCCAGAAAAGAACCACTTCTTAGAACAGGATATATTGGTTAGGATTTTGCTATGCTGGCACAGATGAGAGTTTTCTGGGAAGAAGGCTCCTCAACTGATAAAACATTTTCTTCAGCCTTACTTGTAGACAAATCTGATGAATGCTTTCTTGATTAATTATTAATGTTTGAGGGTTGGATCATGCCTATACAAGGCAAATGGTGCTAAATTTCATAAGAAAGCAGGCTGAGAAAACCACAAAGAACAAGCCAATAAGTAGCATTCTTTCATTCCTGCTTTAGTTCCTGCTTTGAGGTTCCTACATTGAGTTACCAATTTATGATGTCCATCTTATCATGGACTGTAGCTGTGAGATTAAATAAATTGTTTCCTCCGCAGTTGCTTTTGGTCATGATACTTTCTTACAGCGATCGACTTTAAACTAGGAGAGAGCTTACATTTCTTTATATTGAAGGCTCTTTTTAGGTGATTGAATCCCATGAAAATAAGTGTCCCTTGTAACACAATAAAAAAGGACAGGCTGCTGTGAACAATACGATGTTGAATAATAATGTAGATTCTACAGGGAAAACTGAGAAGAGGTATTTGGGATGAGATAGAAAGGTACAGCAGAAGAAATATGAAGCTGAAGGACACATCAGTATCCTGTGTAGAAGGCTAAAGCTCTTCTACATATAGAACCTTTTGCTTGAACTCACACATTAACAACTATACACACACACACACACACACATATGATTGAATATGGTGAGCTGAGTCTGAGGGAAGGCTTGCTGAAGCTGATGAGCAGATGCTGAAGGATAAAGTCTGAGAAGAGTGATGCAGGAGAAGAAGCATATAACTTTAAGGAAGTAATCTGGAATTCAAGAAGGCAAATAGCTTAGACCTAAAGAAAAGACAAGTAAGTGCCTAGATGCCAGATATAAAGTTCCTATCCTCCTCTCTCATTCAGCTATAGTCTTGAAATCTTGAAATGTGCACACACACACACACACACACACACACACACACACACACATATATACAAGCCACAAAATACATACACATTCACACTAAATATATGTGTGAGATATATAGTATATATTATTGATGTATTATATAAATTATGTTTTATATATTATAAATTCCGTTCATCATATGGATATTTTCCAAATCCTGAAGAAGAATGAGATGTTTAGAGAAAATTATTCCCAGAGGTAGTGACCTTTAAAACTGAATAAAATTTGGGCAAGAGAAATTTATAAGAATGGCATTCCTGGTGGAAAAAAAAATGTGTGTAAAAGCTTCAGTGTTCTCCTTTAGGAAAGTATCATAAAGTTTAACTAGAGGAAATATATTCTGCCAACATGTGTACAACTTGCTTTAGTTTTAGGAAAATCTTTCATCTTAGGTTAATGTTACCATCCTCATGTCATAATAACTCCAAAAATAAAATACTTTCTGAAGCAGTAGTGATTATTCTGTCAACTCTTTTAAGTTGCATAGAAAGGATTAGAATGCAGTTAACTAAAGTGTAGCCAACAAACCATGTCCTTTAATTTGTGTTTGTTCGCTTGATAATAAAATATATATTTTTTTAAAAATAGAAAATATATAGCTAGAGAGATAGTTTAGCAACTAAGAGGACTCATTGCTCTTATATAATACCAATTTCAATTCCCGTTTTTCATACGATATCTCATAACCTTCAGTAATTCCAGTTCTAAGACATCAGTCATCATCTTCTGACCTGTACACATGGAGTCCAGAAAATTGCATGTAAGCAAAATATTGACAAATAAAATAAAAGAAATAATTCTTAAAAATATTTCAAAGGAATAGAACATGACCATATGCAGATTTTCTTTACCTTTATTTCTTTAATAATAAAACATAATTGTTTATATACACTATAATTAGAATAATAAAGTATTACATGATAATTAAGGTTCATGAATGGTAGTATGCAAGGAACCAACGTAAAACATGTACACCATCCCAGCCACAAATTCCTTGATCTACAAAGATGTCCTGAATTCAAAATATGATAGGATACCACAAAGCTGTGATAGTAACCAATGAGTGTCTTATTTGACTTAATGATAATTCCACAAGATGGAACCCATACCCAATAATTCTTGAGTCATCAAGAACCAGAGAAACTAGATAGCCAAGGTACCTAGGATAAAACTAAATACTACTTACTAGCTTTAAAAATCTGTAATGATAAAATGCTTCTTGGTGATATTGCCTTATACTCATAAATCATACATCAGTGTCTCATATAGTCATCATCAGAGAATCTTTCTCTTTAAAGGATGGTAACACATTTTGAGATCCACAAACATACACATGCATGTACTCAAACACACACACACACAGAGAGAGAGAGAGAGAGAGAGAGAGACAGAGACAGAGACAGAGACAGAGAGACAGAGAGAGACAAAGACAGAGAGAGACAGAGAGATCCCTCTTGTCAGAACTCAGAGATACGAAAGAAGAGGAGTACAAGTTTACAAATCAGAGGGAATTGAAAGCACGAGGAGAATGAGATCCTGCAAATCAATTGAGCAAAGCTCATATGATCTCATAAAAGTTGAAGCAGCAGGCAGACAGCCTACAAAACTCGGAACCAGGTCTTTTGCATACATATTATGGCTTTCAGCTCAGTGTTTTTAATGGGACTCCTAAGTGTGTGAATACGTGGGAACAAGTGGGTCTCTGATTCTTGTGCTTTCTCTTGTGGCCCTTTCCTTGTATTAATGATCATTATCCAAATTTGATGTAATAGTTTTGTTTTATATTTTATTTTTACAGCACAAAGAGATACTGTAATCAGGATATGCTGACTGAAAAATAATTTATTTTCAATAGGAGGACAAAAAGAGTTCATGAAAGGCTACGCATAAGTTATAGGAAAACACTATGCCTTTGTATGCAACAGAAAGGAGCTCTGTAGATACAAGATGAGAGGAACCAGTAACCTAAGGATACTGAATGATAGGTATGTAACTGAGGGCTACATTATCCAAGTGAGGATTCATATCTAGAAAACTCCAGAACTTCAGAACACCATATGTCTCTATTTTATCACCTGTTAAGCACATTAACAGGTTAAACATATTCATGAATTTCAGCCCAGAGTACCAAATTGCTCTCAAAATAGGTGCATATTTTTGGTTTTGATAATTTCATAATACAAAATATTTTGAGCATATCCCCTATTACCCTTTGATCATTTCCTAATTTTGATGGCTTCCTTTTTCTCAATTAGGCGCTTTATGATTCTCATGTCTTTTGTGCATGTTGGGTATGAATCCGTGTCTGTGTGTGTGTGTGTGTGTGTATGTGTGATCATGTGATTGCTTTGTTCCTGTAGTCTCACCATATTTAAAAAACTACTCTTAAGGGTAGACACCATTCTCAGCAGTAACTACCAACATAAGATGAACCCAAAATATTGTTTAGATGGGTATTCTTTATCTTACTTTTTACACACGCACACACACACACACACAAACACATATACTCATTTCAATTTTGTGGCATTGGGGATTTTGGTTTGTGTGTGGGCACATATGTGTGCTTCTTGCTAATTTAAAAAAATTTCTGTTTTTTTCACTTCTTTGAGTTTTTATTTGCCTTTTGGTTTCCTAAAGAGAGATAGAAAGAAGACATGCAGTTTGATAGGTGGGGAGATTTGAAGGATTTAGTAGAAGATGGAGAAAGACAGATAGTAATCAGAATATATTGTATTATTTTATAATAAATGTATGCTTGCTATTTTTAAAAAAGAAGGAAGATATGATTGCACTGCCTCCTATTGCTGCTGCAGTGTCACCTGTTGCTGCTTCAGTGTCTCTCTCCTCTGGTTGCTGCTGTGTCTACTCTGGCTGATGGAGTATCTCCTCTTGCTGCTGCAGTGCCACCACCTCTGACATCATGGATTCTTATTTTTTGCAACCTTCCCTCAAAAAACTCCATCTTCCTTAACTTTTCTTTGGTCTTGATGTTTGATCACAGCAACTGAAGTTTAATTAACATAGCTAGTTGGTTTTCAGTTTAATAAGTAGAATGAATGCAGAAATAAATGTCCATTTATAGAAGTTCTTAGGAAGAAAATAAACACTTTAGATATAATTCATTTTGGAGGAAGGTTTTATGCTTAGCAGATACTGTTGTAGATTTCTTTCCAGATCAAAAAAATATTCCAGGCAGAAATAAAGGCATGTGGCGTATACTGTCCAGTCATCATTGTTTTGGTATGTTTGGAGAATAATGAGAAATATGATAAGGAAGATGGGAAAGGGAAGCAGAGAACTGAAAAGAAACAGATTGCACAGTATTGATCTTAAAAATTCAAAGATGTTCTTATCAAGAAGCTGGAGAAGTTTTAAAGTGCATACTGACTTCAGTTAGTAAGTTTGTTGCTTCAAATTATGTTGTATGTAGTTAAGGAGGATTTTGAGATAATTTATGCCCCCAAATGGACACAGATCTCAGACCCTTCTACTTTTGCCTGTGTTACTCAACATCTTTGCTCTCTCTCCTTTTCACAATCTCAGTAGTTAGTTCTTTCTGATATTCAGATGAAGTCAAATGGGTTGCATTCTATTAAGATTAATTTTTTTCATTTGATTGCGTGAATTTAGTTTCTACATGATGTTTCTGGATTTATTGCTGTTTTTTTGTTTGCTTGTTTCGTTGTTGATGTTGTTATTTTTATTTTTTGTTTGGCTTTATTTCATTTTTACATTAAATGAAACTTTAGTCAATGTATGTAGCACATTTCACTTATCAATATTTGTCCTGAAAGAAATCTTACTTATTTATGTTTTGGTGCGATTTCAGTTGCTTTTTTCAAGGACAATCTGGAAAAGCATTCCTGGACTGTATTCTTCAGTTTCTAATGACTGAATGAGATACATTTGAATATGAATAATCTACAAGGCAATTAAAAGAGCATATTGTTTTAATAATTCACTGTTTATTATTAACTTTGACTTTCACATTGGTCTTAAGTGGATAGCAAAATGGATTACTTCTTCTTGATTTTCATGTTTACAAATGAATTTGTTAAAATTAGCTATTTTTACTGTGCTTGGATTTGGATTTGGTAGGGGCAAGGATTAGCCTCTCCAACACACTTTGGTTTTGTCAGTCTTGTGGATCGTTTGTCCTCTCACGGTTGAGAGTGGTAATCATTTTGTGGATCTAGGATAGTGGGTTGTAGTCCCACTATCAGTTTTAAAATTATTTCTCATTTCAGCAGAGGGAGTAGTTATTACAGAATCTGCTGACAGTCACCTTCGATGGATTTTAGAAAGAGAGAACAACATACACATATGTGCAACATAGAAATAAACTAAGATTGTTTATAATTGTGAAAATGAATTTGTTGAAAAGAATCTAGGAAAACTTAAAACCACAATCGGAGTCATATTAAAGATGCAAATTATTACCAGGGACAAAATTGTCTTGCAGATTCAATTCTTTATATGTGTGTGGACAAAACTCTTTAGCATTTCTTTCTTTCTTTCTTTCTTTATTTATTTATTTATTGGCCTAGTGCTGTGTGGAACATTCCTGTATGTACCTGAATCTTCTTATTTTAGTTTGTCAGTTCAAATAAATAAAGCAAAATTGTCTCCTGGAAATCTCTGGCAGGATAGCTATAGGCCATTAATCTTTATCCATACTCATTTCCCCGGTCCTGTATAAGCCACTTTCTATATCTACTAGGGATCTTCCAACTTTTTTTTCCTTTCCTTTTTCAATGCAACTTTGCTTTAGCCTTAAATCATTATATTTGACTGAAGAGTAGCTTTCCACACAGCAGTGCAAATGTGTCAATATCTGTTAATATTTTAATCTTATTGAATGTGAGAGTACATGCCATAAATGTACAGATAGGTATGAGACCTCACTAATTAGAATTTATTTACTCATTTATTTATTTTTACTTTGCTTCTTTTTACCTTCTCATTCTTCTTGTTTCTTTCATAATTTTCAATTTTTAATAATTCAATATTTTATTTTAAATATTTTCTTTTCTTTCCTTTTTATACCATTTTCTTATATTGCCACATTTTTAAACAATAATGCAAATAAAATTTAGTTGAAATATTTTAGCTGCATACATGCAAAATAATGTTAGTTCTCTAGGTGTTTGCTTTTCAGCCAGCTGTTACAAAATTAGGAAAATTCATTGCCTTTCAAAATGAGGAATTTATTCCCTTCTAAGATAAAAACCAGGAAATGACCTCCAATTGGTGGCCCCTTTGATACAGCTCAATTTTTCCCTAGACTTTAGTTTTGCTTCTCCCTGTTTTTATTCCTCAGTAACCCCTTGACCTTGAAGTCTGATAGCTATGTGTAAATTTGACAGATCAGAATCTGGAATTCCAGGATGTGTTCTCTGCTCATTCAGGATGACTTTAGCATTTGTTGTAAGTGACTCTCAAAAAGTTTAAAAGTAGAAAACAGCTATTTCAAGGGTGGGAGTTTTCAGAATCATCTACCCCACAGCCATTGCCCAAGATAAGACGGTGTTGTTGCAACCAAGACTGGACACGGTTAAGAAGCATTTTGACCCCATGAGTTCTCCAGAGCTTTTTCAAAGATACTTTTTCAAAGGATAGGGACATTGCGTGCAAAATGGCTTTTCACATTAAATATTTCAAGTAAGAGGCAAGTGAAGACCTTTCTTCTGTTTTATTAATTCTGCAATTATTCAAGGGTTTAAAAATGTTGCTGTCAGTTTCTGATTTCATAGTGAATTGTTCCACTCAATTCTTATTTTTGGAAGGGCAGCAGACATCAATGGACCATCAAATACAGACATCTAAAGTCTTCCTTCCTATCATTAATTAGATAAGTTCTCAAGTGTTAGACAAAGCAGAGATTTCTCTGATTTTTATATTATAAAATAAAGATAACATAAGGTATAGTGAATTTTATAGTGACAGTGAGATACATTGAGATATGTCTGGCTATTGTGATATACAAATTGTAAACAGGGAACTAAAAAGTTTTGAAAATATATGCAGGTTTTTAACATTATTAACAAATTGTATTATATATAGAAATGCTGAAAGCTTATAGAAATTTAATGAGCAAATTATCATGTTCTTATTAAGATTTTGCAACTGTGAATCAGTAATTGATATGTTCATTAATTTTTAAATTATTGCTTAACATAGTAAGTTAATATTACTTACTGAATTTTTTGATCTCTACTCAGTATAACCTATTTTTATTAAAAACTGTACGCATAAATTTTTAAAACTTTTCTCTTCTTCATTTTCATTATTATATCCTTAAGTTTATATTGATGTTTGTGGAAATGAATTCTACCTGTCCCTCCCTCTCTTCTCTTTCCCTCCCTCTCTCCCTTCTATCCTCCATCCCTCTTTCCTCTCTTTGCCCTCCCTCCCTCCCTTCCTTCTTTCCTTGTAATTCACACAATCCAAGCTGTAATAGTTAATCCCACATGTTAATCTGAAGAAATCTGAACTCATTTGGGTGATGAGTCTCTGGGTAGGCTTATGAGTTATTATGTTTTGTAGGTTAGTTGTAGTGGGATAACTTACACACTGTGGTTGGCAACATTTCCTGGATTTGGATCCTGGATTGTGCAGAAAGGAGAAACTGAGCTCAGCACTAGCATTCATTACTTCTGCTCCTTGGCAATGGTGTCTATGCAACTATCTGCTTCAGGCACCTGCTGCCTTGATTTCCCTCTACAATGGTTTGTGCTCTTGAACTGTGAATAAAAGTAAACCCTTTCTTCCCCAAAGAACTTGTAATTAGGTGTTTTCTCACAGCAAAAGACACAAAATATCATCAAAGGGTACTGAAGAACTCTGCTCACAAATAAGAAATGAAGGCTCATAATGACAACAAATGTTTGACTAGGTAGCGTGCAAATAACTTAGCAATATATAGAGATATGCAGGATTCAATAGGTAATACACATTCAGTGTCTTTAAGTAACTCAATATTTGCAGTCTTGTTGTAACACCTTATCTTAACCTAACTAAGGCAACTGTGTACCTCACATCTGGAAGAGAAGATATTGGTTGGCAACAGCAAGAGCTCATGAAATAACTACTTTCTTTGTTAGTTTTGTAAGATCAACTTTACCTCATTTTAAAAAAAAAAAAAAAAAAAAACTAGCTAAATGCTGATTTCATAATCAGCTCCCATGCTCCTTAGAAAATATTTTCATTCCAAAACCGTAATAATAAATCTTTTCCTGACATTATTTTACATTTACATGTATATTAACATGTATATTTCATATATTTTTATGTATAACTGACCTATGTGTATTTTACTACTAGAACATAATTTCCATATGGAAAGAGATCGTGTTTCAATATTTTAGAACACGTACCTCCATCATTAGTAGACATATACTAGGTGCTAAGTAATTATTTAAATAAGTGATAATATTCAAGATTTTATAGGGGAAGAAATTGTTTTTCTGCTCTTTTGCCTATGTCCTAGTTTGTTGAGCTTCAGACCAAGCCTGAAGGGTTTTCCATGGTTCCACTTGCATGAAAGTGATGAATATAGTTTCCAGTTTGTATTGGAAGTTAACTAATGGATACAGTATATAATTCTCAACCATTCAGCTACTCAGGAGAGTAGCACCTTTTAAGTTTGGGTGTCAAAATAATAAAAGGCTCTAAAACTCATACATGTTTTTCTAGTTATTTTATTGTTCATGCTTATAAATACAATTCCAATGTGCTATCATTATTCTTTGTATTTGTCAAACCAGGCCTCTCAACTGTACTGAGGGCAGAGCATGAAAACCAGGGTCCCAGGCTTGTTGTCAAATGCACTTCATCACTTCTTCTTGAGACTCAGAGTCTCACCAAGAGCCCATTTTGCCAACTCTCAGTGATGCTCTAACTATAAGTCAAACTCTTCCTGTTCAAAGGCATCTGTTAAGCCAGTTGTGCTGCCCTGACAGTATTAATTCAAGGTGATGCTGATATGACACTTTGCTTCATGGAAAGCTTGAAGCCTAAGGCACTATATTTCCCTGTAGGTCTTCCAAGGGTTTCTAACTATTCACTAACTCACTTAAGTATTATTGTAAACCATTGTCGATTGAATCCTTGAGATATACAGTGTTGTATTAATAACCAGAGAAAAATATTGAACATGATTCCTGTCAAAGTTTGCTTCAGCTTTCAGCTTTTAGTTTCTGAAGGCGCCTAGAATAAACGTATATCCACTATTTTGTGGTAGGTTAATATTTAGCCATCTCCAACCCTTCAGAATAGTGAGGCTGACCTTGGAGTCCTCTTTATTTCTGTAGTTTATTGTGAATTTGTTCAGATTTGCAGGGTAGGCAATCCATTAGCCCTCTACATGTTTTCTTCTTCAGTAATGAGTCACTGTTGTGAAAAAGTTCTCGAGCTTACTTTACAGCAGCGCACACTAATAGGAAAGTTCTGGATTTTCTTTGTCTCACTTGTCTCTGTCATACTCACCCTATAATCTGACTACTGTTGCTCCCAGATTCTTCATTTTTTTCATTAGTGCCACTTCATATCTATTGTGCAGCTTCAAGTGAGCATTTATTTTTTGAGTAAATTTAGTTGCATAGGCTGCCAAGACACTAGCACTTTTCAATGTATGTGGCACATCTATCTTCCATTCTACCCTGTGCATTGATTTCAGAGCCACTGACACCTGTCACTTTACTAAACTGTATGTAGTTCAGATAAGCAGGAATATGTACCTCTTCTTCATGTGCACCATCTTGGCGAACAACTGCATCATTTAAAATTTAGCAAAAATGACTGTTTATTTACCTGTTTTTGTATATTAAATCTGATTAACATTTACTTTGTTCTCATTATTAACTAATTCAACTGTTCCAGTCATGCATATATGAAATAACCACAAGCAAAACTCTGAGAATAAAATAAATGACTAAACATGTCATGAAAGGAAGTGAAATTATTCCTGGCAAAAATATGTAAAAATAGTTCACTCAAAATGTTGATTATTTAACTGGAAACAGACTATTATATTGCTCTACATGAAGCTATCAGGAAATTGAATGCATGTATTATTAAGGTGTAAAATACCTAGGACTTTTATCCCATCAGCTTTGGATTAAATTTCAACAAAAATTCTACGATTTATATGAAGTAATTGGTGCTGTATCCCAATTAATAGCTGCATTTCATAAGCAATGATACTAAGAACATTTCCCCTTTGAATTTATGTGGCTATTATTTATATTCCTTTTAATATCAGATCGTATCTGATACTCACATTTTTTCACTCTCATTAATTATACCCTCTAAAGTCAGTAAGTAGTTTAAAACTGAAAATTCTTCAGTTTACTTGTTTTGTGTGTGACGACAGTCCCAGCGATTATCCACACTAAATTTTTTTCTGGAATTTGAAATTGCCAGGAGTTTCTAAAGATAACATTTGATAACAAGTTTACAGATCTCTGAGAATCACAATCCCCAGCCTACATGAAGGTATACCCAGCCATCTTTGTCCAGGATTAGATATCTTGATACAGAAGGTGTCAAACTTATCTCCCACTTTGGGAATGGAGTCTTTTCTTGTTGCACAATGACCAATTCAGACAGCCTTTGACTGACTGCTACAGAAATAGAATGAGAAAGGAAGTCCACTATATTATACAAATAAGTGTCCTTTATTTTCAGTAAGCACATCACCAGTAGAATGACAGTCTTTTATAACATAATCATCAAACTTCTAACAGCCACATCAGAATGAGGATACTGGAGTTGCTTAGTGTGGAGTATTTCCAAGACTGTAGTCCCTCAATTGGTCCCTCTTTTCTAGGGTCAGAAAAAACGTGTTAGAAATGCTATAAATATGCTTCTAAAATCCTTGAGGCATTTATACTGTCCTCTGCAGAAACCCATAATTTTTCTTCTGGTTATGGATTTCCTGTAGTCTTCATTGGTGAAGGGGCTAGATTTAGTGTTGTGGAGGGAACGGTCGGAATGCTGCTGGGTCTTTGGAATCTAAAATGATCCAGCCCAGAAATTCTCTAACATCATTTGCTGTGTGAGGCCTAGTTTCAGTGTTTAAGTCTGTTAAATACACAGACAGACTGGGGTGATGAACAAATTCATTTTTATAGTGATTGGTCTGGAAAAAGTAGGTAGTTTAGAAATGTTTCCACATACATAGCTATGGTAATTTCATTTGCCAAGAGGATTCTTCCGTGGGTGAAATGCATCTCTGGCCTTTTAAAAATATCCTTAATGACCAGAGGTCTGAAGTTCTGGGCACCAGAAGCTTTTCCACATTCGCTTTATCAGCCTATGATGAACAAGGCATTTGGAGTGACTTTACATCACCAGAGAGAAAGGGAAAGTGTGAGTTCTCAAGTCAGTCATCCAGGAACATGCCAAGCAAAGCCTAAAAGCCCTGGCGTTATTATAAAGACTAAATCAGACTGGAATGGGGATCTTGGGAATTACTGGAAAGCAGAGGGAGTGAGGAGCTGATAGTAAAACATGTTGGGCTTTGAGCCAGATCAGCTGGGCATCCACAGCGAGGTTACTCGGGGGCTCGTCAAACCTGCAGCATCCCTATTACTCACTCTCTGGTAATAAACCTGATTGAGCCCTACGGTGATCTCCGGGCTTCTTTCTCTTACATTCTAAGTAATTGACCATACTTCCTTTCCCTGATTTAACTAGCAGGGCAGCCTTTGGGAAAATGGTGTTAAAGAGAGAAATCTGTAAAATGACATATCATTTGGTGTGATTTTATGCCTTTTAGTGGGTTTTTTTTTTTTTTTTTTTTGAAATAGTAACCTATCTATCCCCCTGTGTTTAACTCAGTTCTATAAGAAAAACCATTTTGGACACAAATGACTAACACTTTTTAAATGATTTACATTCAAAAGTGTATAGGAATTTTATTCTTGACCACCAAGGAGAGGAAGAATGCACCAGCCTTCAGCAGGGCAATTCAGCTTTCACCAGCTGACGCAGAATTAAGCCTTTAGAATTGTTGTCCCCTAAAGGAAAATAAAACAGAAGGAGAGGGAATTAAGATGACCTTGCATCATTACACAGTCATGTATATGGCTGAAATATGTTGCTTTCTTATCGAGGTTATTAAGTGTGGGTTTGAATAATTACCGTAAGAGGCTAAATGGTAAAAATCAAGTCAAGAAGCAACAGGAAAATATTAAGAATCTCAAAATTTAGATCTTGAAAGAATAGATTTTTTTTCTACTCTAAGTCATCATAATTGATGTACATAAAAGACACATTTAGAGAAAGGACAATTGTTTCTTCTAACATTCAACGTAAAATAATGAACTGTTTTTTGTAGCATTTATCTACTCTTCCTTTCTTCTGAATAATTTATATCAAGTGTGTTCAATTTTTAATTCATCAAATGAGTAGTCTCTGAAATTTTTCAAGTATCTGGGAGTGAACATTTTCTTTTCAAAGTGAATGGAATATAGAATCAATCCATTGTTTTCCTACAATAGAAAAAAATAAAGGATCTTATGAATCAGTTTGCCAAATGTCTCATGGGGGTGAAAATCTCATTTAGGACAATGTGGGAGTGTATATAAATGTGAAATATATATTTTAACAGTGATGCATGGCTGCATTTTGTGGCAGTCTATGTTTCAGATTACGAGCTGGATTATAGTTCTTTAGGAAATGTGCTAAGGAGCTCATTTTAATTTAGTGGTACATGGGTTCCTAGATTAAGGTTTGTCTCTTTGAAGACTTAGAGAGACCAATGCACCTGGAAGATGCTAAAGAAAAACTGAAAGGTAGGTTTAGGACAGTCTATGTTTTGCAACATTTACCTTAATCATTAATGAAATGCTGTGCTTAAAGCTCAAAGTTCTGAGACAAGTGGATTAGTGATGTAACACTACCGATCCTACGTTTTTTCTAAATTAACTAATACACTGGTTCCTCAGGTGCTAAGTAGAGGGAAGCATCAGGAAATGAGCAGAAGCACAAAACTGAAAGCCTGTCTACAAGCAGAGTACTTAAGAAGTTTAGAGAAGAAATGAAAATCAAATCAAACAGAGGTTCAAAGAGACCTTTAAAATGATCCACTCAAATCCACCAAGTCTAGATAATCAAAGCAAGAACCTAGAAGCACCATTAGGGTAAAATATTTTATCTGGATGTACAGTTAGGAAAACCGGACTTAGTAATCATATGCATGCCATTTCCAAGAACTTCTGAAGTTTTCAGCTTTCATCGGGGTTCTTATAAATGGCACACACTGTCATGGTGATGAAATGAAAGACAGGCTTAGTCTGGATATAGGATTCTTCAGGTTTAAGGGAACATCAATAATCATATCTACACTGTACTCTTGACTCTTTAAACTTGATCCCTTTCATTGTAGTTTTTCCGACTTTCATCTTAAAGATTTCCTATCAGTAGTATTACAGACTTATCTAATTCCATGAAGGGGAGAGTGAAATAATGCATTTGCATATCTGAATAATCAGAAATATCCTGAAAAGTACCAATTATTCCAAAAAAATCATTGAATACTTCCCCTAAACACAATAACACAACAAATTCTAAGAATGCAATATAAATACATATTCTAGAGCTTGTTGGAGAAGAGAAAGGACACTTGCCTTCTGTGGTGAAGTTAGCTTTAATTCAACACTTTCTTTGGTATATAGACATACATTTCGAGGTTAATTTAGCTTAGCTGATATTATAAAAACTTTAAGAAAAAAGATTTATAAAATTAAAAACAGAAACATTGAGATTGACTCATAGTTTGAATCCCAGCACTCTCGATTCAAGGTCAAATGGATCTCTGTGAGTCGAAAACCAACCTGGTCTACAAACCAAGTTCCACACCAACCTGATGTATATAATGAGACCCTGTTTCTACAACAGTAACAAATGTACTATTGCCATGAGACTCATACTAGAAGAAAGATTATTAGTGTTAGAACATTATATCTCTGACATCTCTAAGTCAAAAACAGAAAATTTGCATGTCTGAATATGTTTGAAAGAAAATTTATTGCAGTTTTTCAGGAAGATTGTGTCTGCATCATTTTTATGGGAAAATCATTATAAATATTTTTGCATGTCAGTCAATTTCTTAAATAAATTTTAAAGGAGTTACACATATGTTTTCTGTTTTACTATCATAATTTAAAGAGTTTTATTATCATGTTAAAATGTTATGTTTAATATTCACTTATTTGTATCAGAAATCTTTAGTCCTTTCAGTTTGATTCTGTTAAATTTAATATCTTTGGAGAAATTAAGACACAACTTCTATTTTACCGCACAAATTATTATATTGAAACTTTGATTCAAAGTCTGTATTCTTAACACACATTAAATTAATATTGTAAAATATCTTGTAATCTTTTGCTATATTTGTTATAGATGTCTATATATGAAGGTAATGGTGCAAAATTTTAGAGTCTCTGTACATAGACAACTCTGTAACTGCATCAACTATGTGCTTTTATCTTGCCTACTGCATGAACCCAAAGGAGCTGTCTGATGCTATGGTTATTTGCATTTTTTTTTCCGATACAAAATAACAAATCAACTAAATAGTGAGAGACATTCTTATATGTGAGCACATGGATTTTATACCTCAGGAAATAGTTGCTTATGGTTTGGAGCTGAAGTTCAGCCTAAGTTCTTCTGAAGCTCATATCAGTTGTTTAAATTCCATCTGTTGTGGTTCTCAACACCTTAGGGTTAGATCGAGTACCTCATGCATCTGGCAACCAGGATGCACTACAGCTTGGTAGGAAAGAGAAAGGATGCTTGCTTGTTTTGGTGAAGGCTGTTTCTATTCAACACATTCCTTGAAACAGAGAACTGTTAGGCATGTGATTTTTAGTCTAGTCTAATATGCATTTTTACTAAGATTTCAGATTTAGATTTTATTCATTTTAATCTAATCCTTGGTTTACACATATCTCATCTCATCATCTGTGGGAAGTATCCATTATTGTATCCACAGGACCTTCAATAATACTAGGTTTATTTTTTTTTTCCTTTTCCAGAAATTGCATGGCAAAGTTATTAATCACCTCTGGAGATTCCATGTCGTTATTACTACTGTTCCTTATTATTGCCTCTGAATTTATTATTTTTTTTGTAAACACAGGCAACCAACATTTAAAGATTTAATTCATGAAGAATACAGGACAAGTGAAGAATTTTTTTTTCCATGAGAAAACTAAAAATCTTTAGTATTTGTCAGATGTGCTGCTGTAGCTTGCAGATTGCTAAGGTGAACCCAAGAAAATATACCAGAGCCTGGCCGGGGATGGGGTTCAACTTATAGAACAATTGCAGATCATGTTGATGGCCCTGTGTTTGATATCAGCATCACTTAACCCAGGCATGATTGTGAATACCTATAATCAGAAAAGTTTTAAGAGGCAGATAAATCAGAATTTCAAGGTTATCCTCTACCACAGATGAAGTTTTCTGCTAGGCTGTGCTACCTGAGACTGTGTCTCACAAAAGCAAAACCAACAAAATCCATAGTTTCCATAGTATTTGTCTAGTATTTAAAACAGAAAAGGTGATAGAAATTTTCCATTAAGGCTGAGAGGCCTCAGATATTTATCTTCACAGAGTTGCTGGTTAGAATGCAGTTACATGGTGTCTGCTGGAAGTAACCACTCTTAAAGGCCCTGAGCATGGAAACAGACCAAAAGGAACCCCTGTCTTTAAAAAACTGATAATTTCAGATGTTTATGACAATGATGAGAAGTAGAATGTCATAGAAGGTATCTTTAGTTTTGCCTTGTGCTTCCTGAATATTCACATAAACCCCTTTACCTTCAATTCAATGTTTCTGAGAGAAGAACTTAATACTGGCAATGGTTCTCACTACATTTTTTTTCTGACTAATTGGAGCTCTTAGAGGTATCTGTTCACACCACATCCTGCAAATTTATTTAGAATTTTAGTACTTATAAGAGTTGTTAAGTGTAATATAGTGATTTTAAACAGTATACCCTCCTGACTGTGGATCAGTGCATGCCCCCAGGTTGTAATAAGTGATGGGCAAGCAGAGAAATGGGATTGAAACTGCCTATCTCCCTATAACTTGAGTGTTACAATCCAATGTCTGACCACATGATGAGCACCCCATATCCCTAGGAAAGCATTTCTGACAAAGAAAAAGTGCCTACCTACCTTCCTTGGAGGCAAAAGGACTTGAAGTTCAAATAATATTCGGCAACATAAAACCTTAAGGCCAGCTCAGTCTATACAATATTCACACTCACTATGAAAAATCACTCTCTTAATTTTTTTTCAGACATTATATACGGTCTGTGTCATAGACTGTATGAGATATCACAGTTGTTGAACATGCTAACTTGCAGAACAGAATGTGGAGAACCATGATAGGACAGCATGGTTTCTGTTCAAGCACTGGCTAGAGATGGCTGGAGACCAGCAGTTGGAGACCTTACAGGTTTCCCTGCAAGGGATGACATGCATTTTGCCATGTTCCCAGACTCCAGGCTCCTGACATGAGGCTGAAGACCTCCATCTATCTGAGCCTTTCAGGCATGTAGGATAGCCCTCTACAGCCCCTTCAACAGAGAGATTTGTGGCCATCAGTCAAGGTCACATGGCAGAGCCTTAAAACATCTCCATATTCATGGGATACTTAAAGGCCAGAGGGAGTAGGCAACTAAGCATTCCTTTCCAGACCTTTCTCCTCACTAAATTATTTAACCTCAGTTCGGGCCCTGAGAACACAAGATACAGCTTCATCCATTTTCCACCATGACAATAAACGTTTTGAGACTATGGACTACCTCTGTCTTTGGGGTCCGCTTTGAGGAACCTTGTAGAAGTTCTTCAACTACAGAGCTGCCATCTAATTACCTGCTGATGACCTAAGTTCCAGCTATGGAGACCCAGCCATGACCCAGCAAGTTAGTCGCTCTGACTAAGAGTCTCCTTCCCTGCAGGGCACCGCTGGAGCTTCTCCCCCTCTCCCCTTTGGCTGTGGTTGATCCAGCCTGTATGCCCCTTCTCGGTCCTTCCTTGGCCTCTCAGTAGCACCTGAGAACCCAAGGCCTTGAGACCAGTCAGTTCCCGGCCACCTCCTGGCCTAGGAATCCCCAACCCAAGAGCTCTGGTCCCTGTGGTGTCTCAGACTGTGTTCTCCCCATGCTGGGAGTAGAGCCCTATGGCTTCTCACAGCCCAAAGTCTAACTAACATGGCATGGAGAGAACTCAATAGACTTCCGTGCTTCTGCCCCCTAAGCCAGAGCCCCAGCCCCTTGGGGTAGCAGACATGAAGGACCCACAATTCAATCCAACAGGACCCATGCCCACGCTCATATCACAGCCCGACAAGACTGAACTGATGCCTGGGATCCTAAAGAGAAAAGCATAGAACCTATCTGACACAAGTTGCCTTATTACATTTATGTACCCTCAAGTATACAACCGTACAAGTGCACATGTTCACAGGTGCATGTGTGCACATACTACAGATTAATTTTAAAATAAGGTATGAAACTGTAGTTTCTTTATGTTACTGCTGTCACCTTCTTTGGTAAGCAACATGCTTGCAGGAATTTTATCTATTCTTTTGCTACTTGTGTTGATTAGCTTACAAGTCGTGTGCCATTGTGAGATTGTTCGTATTTGACACAGGGGAAACTAGAGATGGTGGAGTCAGCTTTCTGTGGTATATCATGTAGCCATTTCTCTCCTGGTATTCATAAATCTTTAAGTGATGAAGACTTTCACTTTTAGAGTGCATCTATGTCTTTAACTTCACTTACATGCTTGAATGAAAAATGGAAGAAATTATTCTCTCTCCTACTCTCTCTTTCCCGCTCCCTACATTTTTGCTCTCCTTTTTTTGTCTCTCTACCTAACTTCTGTTTCTATTGTTGTATTTCCTAAATTGTTTCCCCTTATCACTTTCCACTCTGAGGATTACATGGTTATCCTCTTCACAGAGAGTAGGTATTTAGAAAGGTTAGGAATGAAAACTGTGGGCAGATTTTGTCTATTTGCCTCAAAGGAATTTCTGCTGCAAAAGTTCTAAGAGCTGACTTTCTGGTTGTAATAAGAGTCAGAGAAAAAGGCATTTAACACAGAGAGCTCAAAATGATCCTGCCACTGCATGATTCAGACATGTTTATCACGGGCATACAAGGTTTGCCAACAAGGCAGATAATAGCTGTTACAAACACATAAAAGAACAAATATATCCAAATTTGGACATATCTGTGTTAGGCACAGAGAGAATTCTCCTTGTTTCAATCATGAAATGGAGGCAGAATAAGATATGTGTGTTTTAAGGCATTGCTTTTAACCAAACTGTAAAGATTCACTTAAAATAAATGTCATCCAGTAATTGCCGTCTCATTATATCAACAAACTTATCCTCCTCTGGGAGCTATCAGATCATGCAAAATGTATTCGTTAGTTAAAACTCATTCTTTTTGCATTAAGACAGGTACTTAAAGAATTTTATTAGTGCATCAATTTAAAACAAAATAATGGGTCTCATTATGTTATTTTGGTCCATGTATACAATGCATTTCTTGGACTAAAAATCCACTCAAGTCATATACTTTAAGTATAAAATATAAAGACATGAAAAAAGTACAAGTGTTTTATTGTCTGCAAACAGAACATTTGACAGTCTGGCAGAGAAAAAAAAGGATGAAACACAAAAGTTTTTTTTTTTAAAGCTCTGTTACTAAATATGCTTTAAAAATTATGAAAGAGATAAACTTGAATTAGTTGTTAAAAATTTGGATTTAAGTCAAAACATGAGGGCATGAGTATAAGACAATAGGTGCTTATTTGAGAAATGTTTAGGTTCTTAAACTATTTATTGTAACTAAGAATGAGGAGAAGGAACAGAGAGAAGATGAAGAGAACAAATAAAGAATTTCTTTGTTTGAGATGTTTGACTTAGACATACCTATGATCCAACTCTCAGACCATATGAAACTTAACAAGAAGGAAGGCCCAAGTGTAAGACAATAAGTGCTTATAAGACAATAGGTGCTTATTTGAGAAATGTTTAGGTTCTTAAAATATTTATTGTAACTAAGAATGAGGAGAAGAAACAGAGAGAAGAAGAAGAAAACAAATAAAGAATTTCTTTGTTTGAGATGTTTGACTTAGACATACCTATGATCCAACTCACAGACCATATGAAGCTTAACAAGAAGGAAGGCCCAAGTGTAGATGCTTCAGTCCCACTTACAGAGGGAACAAAATAATCATGGAAGGCAGAGAGAAGTAGTGAACTGTGTGTGAGAGATATGGCAGGAAGGGGGCAGGATCAGGTATAGGGGGAGACAGGAGAGAAGCCCAAAGGACCAGAAGTAAAACAAAACAAAACAACAAAAAACAAACAAAAACAAAAACAAAAAAAAAAACCAAAAGCAATATGCAGCAGTATGTAGCAGTTTCAGGTTGGGGACAGTGGTAACCCCTAGAAAGTCCCAGATGGCAGGGATGAGAGAGACTCCCAGGACTCAATGGGGATGACATTAGCTGAAATAGCCCAACAGTGAGGAGTCAGAACCTGAGGAGGCCACCTACAGTAGAAAAACATGGCCCCCAGTTGAGAGATGGGGTCACTAACCCATATCAAAATTTTTAACCCAAATTGTTCCTGTCTAAAGGAAATGCAGGGACAATAATGGAACATGGACTGGAGGAGAGACCATCCAGAGACAGGTCCCAAATTGGGATTCATCCCATATACAGACACCAAATCAAGACACTATTGTTGATGCCAAGAAGTGCTTGCAGACAGGTGTCTGTTATGACTGTCCTCTGAGAGCCTCGACCAGCACCTGACTGAGACAGATGTAGATATTTAAAGTCAATCAATGGAGTGAGTCAGGGTCTCTTATGGAAGAGTTAAGGAAGAACTGAAGGAGCTGCAGGGATTGCAACCCCATAGGAAGAACAACAGTACCAACTAACTGGACTCCTCAGAGTCTCAGTAACTAAGTCATCAACCAAAAAATATACCTAGGCTGGCCAGTGGCCTCTGCTACATATATAGCAGAAGATTACTTTGTCTGGCCTCAGTGGAAGGGGATCATTTGTTCCTGTGGAGCTGTGATGCCCAGAGAAGTGGAATGCTAGAGAGGTGAGGTGGAAGTGGGTGACTGTGTGGTTGTTAGAGGTGAAGGTGAGGTTAGATGGGGTGGTGTGCTCATGGTGGGGGGATCAGGAAGCAGGACAGCATTTGAAATGTGGGAGGGGGTGACTAGGATGGGTTATAAAGTGAATAAGCAAAAAAATAAAATTAAAAAAGGAAAAAAAAAAAAGAAATGTCCATCATGTAGAAGAATGCAAATCAATCTATTCTTATCTCCTTGTACAAAGCTCAAGTCCAAGTGGATCAAGTAGCTCCTCATAAAATCAGATATACTGAAACTAATAGAAGAGAAAGTGGGGAAAGAGATCCTTGAATACCTGGGCACAGGGGGAAAGTTCCTGAACAGAACACCAATGGCTCATGGTCTAAGATAAACAACCAGCAATTGGGACCTCGTAAAATTGCAAAGCTACTGTAAAGCAAAGGACACCATCAATAGGACAAAATGGAACCAACAGATTGGCAAAGTCTTTACCAACCCTACATCTGAAGAGGGCTAATATGATAAAATAGAAAGAATCAAGAAGTTAGAATCCAGAGAATCAATAACCATATTAAAATGGGGTACAGAGCTCAACAAAGAATTTTCAATGAAAGGATCCCAAATGGTAGAGAAGCACCTAAAGAAATGTTTGAATCCTTATCATAGGGAAATTACAAACCAAAACAAACCCTGAGATTCCATCTCAAAGTCAGAATGCTAAGATCAAAAACAGATTGACACAGTCGATGGCAAGGATAAGGGAGAAAGATGGGAACATCATTGTTGGTGGGATTGTAAGCTGGTACAACCACTCGGAAATTCAGTCTGGTAGCTCCTCAGAAAACTGGACTAGTACCTCGAGGATCCTGCAATATCACTCTGGACATATACCCAATAGATGCTCGACTATAAAAAGGACACCAACTCAAAATTAAGCAGCCTTATTTATAATGCCAGAAGCTGGAAAGAACTCAGTTCATTCAACAGAGGAATGGATACAGAATACTATGGTACATTTACACAATGGAATACTACTCAGCTATTAAAAATGGAATTCATGAAATTTTAGGCAAATGATGGAACTAGAAAAATATCGAACTGAAGTGAGGTAACCCAAACACAAAAAGAACTGAATTGATTATGCCAACTTGTAATAACCAAGATACAATTCACAATCACATGAAGCTCAAGAAACATAGGAAAGCCAAAGTGTGGTTGCTTCAGTCCTTCTTGAATCGGAAGCAAAATACCAACAAGAGGAAATAGGGAGACAAAGGTGTAGCAGAAACTGAAGGAAAGGCCATCCAGAGATTGCCACATCTGGAGCTCCATCCCATATACAGTCACCAAACCCAGGCACTATTGTGGATGCCAAGAAGTGCATGCTGATAGGAATCTGAAATAGCTGACCCCTAAGAATCTCTGACAAACACAGAGGTGGATGCTCACAAACAAGCATTGGACTGAGCACATGAGTCCCTAATGGAGGAATTAGAGAAAGGAGTGAAGGAGCTGAAGCAGTTTGCAATCTCATAGGAAGAACAACAATATCAACCAACCAGATGCCCCAGAACTCCCAGGAACTAAACCATCATCCAAAGAGTACACATGGAGCGACCCATGGCTCCAGCTGCATATATAGCCTTGTAGGGCATCAATGGGAGAAGGCCTTGGTCCTGTGAAGGCCCAATGCCCCAGTGTAGAGGATTTCTATGGAGGGAAGATGGGAGTGGGTTGGGTTAATTTGTGCTTGGGACCGTTTGTGTGTGGGTACTGGATCTGTCCTGCCAGGAGGCTAGAGCTCTCGTGGGGACAGAGACACGGAAATTTGACTGTGCTTTCCCCACACAGGTGCTGGGTGGGCATCCAGCAATGTGAAGCTGCAGGACTCAGCTCAGGAGTGGGAGAGCTTGGTCTTTGGTTCCAGGGGGAGCTGGAGCTAGCTCGTACTGGGCTTTTTATGAAATCAGCTAATCTCAAGGGTCTCAGGACTCTTGGGCCTCCAGTCCATGCAGAAGGGCAAGAATGAAATGGGGGTGTACAGGCTAGATTGACCCAAAGCCGAAGGGCATAGGGGGAGAAGCTCTGGCCGTGTCCTGCAAGGATGAAAGTTCTTGGTCATGGAGGCTCACTTGGCTTGATCACGGCTGGCTCAGCTTGCTTGCTTGGGTTGGTGGTCTCCATGGCTGGGAAGGCAGAGAGTTCTTCTGAGGGAGATTAGGTGGCAGCTCTCTAGATGAATACCTGCTCCACTGTCCCCCAAGGCAGATTTCACAGAAGAAAAACAATATTACTCCAAAGAATTTTGTTCCCTTATCTTATAGTAGGTGATTTTTTTTCCTATAACTGTTCTTTTGTACATTGATATGCAAATGTGAACTTTCCTTATAAATTTTATAGCACATTATTCAAGCAAGGACATTTATGTCCTAATAATGTAAAACATCAAGTATTTATTTGATCTTACAATTTTAATTATGTCAATGACATTTAATTTGATATGAACATGTTTTTCTCAAAAATAGCAAGATTTAGAATAAGTGGTCTTCTACATAAATTAGCTTTTGTATCAAATTTAAATTACATGTCGAGATTTTAGATCATTTAGGAACTTTTCATCTTATGATTTGAATTCAGATAGCATATGACAAAGAAATATTATTTTGGAATTTGTATTTATGTATTTGATAAGGCTAATGTCTTTCTACTCATAGGTTCAATGGCTGCTACTAAGTCAAACAGCTTCAGTTTAGAACACTACTGACATCACAATGGAATGAGATATATACAAAAGTATGCTTATGAGTTTCTATCCTAAATGCCTTTTAAGTAAAGTGTGGGTTATTTTGAGTTTTCTGAAGACACTGTAGATTACCTTACTTATAATACATTAAATATATGATCAGTATTGTTCAGATTATAAATCATATATAATACGTGTACATATAATGTATAATATTACTCATTTTAGAAGGGCAGAATTAGAAATGTATAACTTATGTTGGGTTGTAGAAACAGTCAGAGAAAATTCTCTTGGGATGATACAAACCAAAACATAAAATAAATACAAGTAAAATATTCTAAACAACATAGGCTAGAAAGGGTATTTTGATCAAGGAAAGATACTCTGTGACAGTGAAATCAACCAGAGGATGCTGAAGTTTCTATCAGAAATTATGTATGTATCTATAGAGCTCGGAGTTTATGGAGGTTTTACAAAGGCTATATATCATCCAGAATTTCTGTTTGTCATTTTTGTTGAGGTTGAAGAGATATAAGGATGGTATAATGTCATAAAATATGCTTTTAGATCCTGTACTTCAAGTTAAGTATTCCTATTTAAACATCAGTCAGAATTCTATTATACAGACCTACCAGAATACTCTGATTGCTTTACATGTGTGTTTCCTTAAAGGACTCCATGTTTTTTGGAGAGATACATTCTTGTAAATGAGTAGAACTAGAAAAAAAATTATGCATGTTAGCATCGTTATACCAATATTTTTAATTGCAAAGTTTAGTCTCAAACATATGTATTTTTTCTGAATAATTTTTTGAACAATTAATTGCAAATCAGACACCAAAGAGGCGAAAATAAATCACATAATATATTACATATCTTTCAATTTACAGGAGAGTGAGTAATTTGGGGGTACCAGAGAGGACATACTTAATGTGCGTTAATATATAGAACTCAGTTCTTACAGGAGTCAGAGTGGGCTTTTTATGAAATCAACTAATCTCAAACTCCCATTGGAAACGAAGAGGTGATATGTAGATTTCAGACATAGCATGTGTGAATGTGCAGCAAGATTAATTAATTTTGATAGCTGCTGATAGTATAGTGGTCCAGTTCATGGTAGAGAAGATACTAGAAAGAAATTAACTGAGGGTTTAGTCTAAACAATTAAGAGTTTGCTTTACCATAGTATGTTTATTTGTATAATAAAATGTCAAAATCTGAAACCCTGAAGGTACCATATCATTGAACTATGTGCTTATTGGTGACATTTTCATTTTCTTGATGCTGACATTTCAAAAACAAAAACAAAAAGCCCTTTTATTTCTGATAATCATGTATTATAAGGAATAAGGCTAATATTGGCTACTGTGTTTATGTTTGACAAGCCCCAATCTACACATATTTTGTTGTAACTCTTCTCCATCTTCCCAGAATTTCTTTTCTTAAACATGTTTCCAAATATGAAGACCACCTCCAAACTGGTAGTGAAATAGTTACTTATAGAATTAGCTATAATTTCTTTTCCTGGCCACCTTTCAAATAAGATAGAAAGTCAATTCTTCATGGGGATCATAAGCAAAATATATCATAAACTCCTGAAAAAAAACGTATCCTTATGTAATAGAGAATGAAAAATAAATGTATATTTATTCTGATGTCAAAATTAAATGACTTATTATACTGCTTTTTAAAATGTTTTTAGATGATGTATAAGTTGGCTAAAGAGATTGTCTAGTAGTTAAGGGGGCACAAGAGCTATTGCAGGGGTCTGGTGTTTGGATCTCAGCACATGCAAAGCAGCTCACAGACATCTCTAAATCCAGTTCCAGGAGAATCTGAAGCTAGCTTCTGGATTCCACAATCATCAGCGCATATGTGATATACACTCACAGGTGCACACAGTCCAAAACAAAGCTAACTAACTAAATCTTTACTAAAAAAAAAGAACATAGGGAATATATACCAATTTGGAAAGAAAGAAAATTAACATCCTGAGCTGAACACACTTACACAGCATTTAGTCTGTCTTCACATACAAGGGAATACTATTTTTGAAGACCCTTCTTTTTAAGAATAATCATTCATTAGGGAATTTATGTTTGGAGAAACTTTACCCAGTTTTAGATACATCAGTGACTTCAACTCTTCCTTAATAAAACTCTGCTGATGGTAAGGAGGCCAACCCAGTGGCAAAGGAGACAGCCTTTGTCTGGGTAGAACCTCTGGGTCCATGACTCAATCAGCAGTGAAATTATGATGTAATCTAGCTTGTACACTTTCAGAGATACCACAAGTCAACTCAAAATGATTCAAGTAGATTCTGCTATCCTCACTCTTCCTCAGAGAAATGTTTTGAGGGAGCCAATGGAAAAGACAGTCTGCATCTATTCTTAACTTCCAAAGATGATTCTTCACTGCTCAGCACATAAGTTTAGTTAGCAGAGAAATCCTAGTTTCCATAATATACTTACTTTTGATTTTAAGAGGCCATATGCATCCCTAGTCTGTAAGTATCTTAATGCTTCCTGTAATGAAGAAGACATATGCTCCTGGACACCATCACTGTGAGAACTTCGACTGTTAGAAACCAGATAAGAATATTTTCTGAAAGCAGCACTTATCCACTGCCAATAAACGATAATGTTGCCTTCCAAACTCATAGAGAACGCTGATGCTTTTTATACTTAAAAGATAACAGCACAGTTATCTAGCTTATTTTGAAGTTTTAGCTCATGGTAGAGCATGTCCACTTTGCCTACACATCTCTCAGAAATGGGCTTTTATGATGAAAATTTGACCAGATGTCCAGAAACTCTGAAAATCATTTTATGTCTTTTTGGGTTTTCTGCACTGTGCTTCTTCTACACAGGTTTCTAGCTCACTCAATTCTGTCATGACGGTACAGAATAATTTTTTGTCCTCGAGGTCTCTGCAAATGGAATCTGATGTACAGTAAAGAAAATATGAGTAATTGTTACAACTTTATAAAATACTATATATAGTGTTAAACAATAAATTGGCGTTATCCTTATAATTTTTTATATATGCGTCTATAAAATGTATAAGATTTGTAATTGAGGAACCAAGATTGTATTATTATTTTTGTTCCCTCTTTTGAGAGTTAACTTTCTTTTGTTTTAACTCAAAATAGTTTAGAACTGTCATTCTTTCTAATTATAAGTTTTGCTTTTGTGTGTGGTATTTGGGTTCATGTTCACCTGGGTATGATAGCCAAAAGCTGACAATGGGTATCTTATTCTATTGCTCTCCACATGATTTTTTTGAGGACTGAATGTCTCTACCCTTAAACCTTACCAAATTTTTAGACTGGCTTACCAGAGATATCCAGGTATTTACAAGCCTCTTCCAACCCTGCACTCAGATAACAGACATCTAACACACCTTGTCTTTTACGTTGGTGCAGAGAACTGAGGTCATACTTGTAACTAAGGCAGTTTATCCCATTGAGCCATGTCTCCAGTTTACAAATCATTTTTCTGGGGTATTTTCTCACCTTTAGGTTGTTAGAAGTGTGATCTAGTCTCTCTCTCTCTTTTGTTCTTCCCAAAACCTATTAGGGTGCAAAAATTTTTACTATGGCAGTAAATGCAAGGAAACATTTGCCAGTGATCAGAGTGTATTCTGCAGAGTGCAGAATTCGCTCAAGGTAGTAAAAATATTGAAACTTAAAACTATTTAATATGAAAATCAATGTTCTATATAAGCCTGTGAGTTAATTTTTTCTATCATAGATGGCCAGGATGACTTTAACAACCATAGATACAATGAACCTTTGCATCTGAATTTTTTTATACACCTTTGTTTTACAAAATGATGAAATTCAAAATTCTTCTATGTTGATTCTCAAGATTCAATTATTTAGTTTCTTTAGACAAAAATGGTATTCCTTTTTGCTAACTGCCATTTTTTTTTTAAACCGTTTCAAACTGTGAATCTACTTGATGGAGATCGACTTCTTTCTTAGGCAGTAAGCAAATTTTCTCTAACTTGATGCCTGTTTGCTCAGGTTTATAGACTGCTTTGAGTGTCTGAAGAATATAAGCTATAGACGACACACCACTGTGTCTGAGAAATGGAATGAGAAGAAGTTTGAAAGTTAAGGAAGTTAAACAAACGTAGAATATCTCCATTTTAATATATTCTCAGCAAATACTCTGGACCAATCATGGTGAGAGTCTTTGCACCCAGCTGCAAAACTTCACCATCTCACAGGAAATGGTTTACAGGAGAAGCTTTTCACCTGGGGCTGCTGAGGCAGGAGATTGGGGGATTTATGGGATGGATGCATAATGCATTTCAATATGCTTTTCATAAGGCCAATCTCATTTCATTCCATGATAGTCTGCTTAAACATGATTGTTTTCATTAAGGATTCTTCATAAGTCCTTGAAAGTTAGGTTAGATGAACTGGTCAAAATGACATGAAGAGACCGACAAACCAGTTACCTTTTCTCAGGAATCATGCCTTTATTCTGCTACAACTTTCTTCTGTTGATTCCCACTGGACCCTTGATAGGCATTGTACTCTCTCTTAGTTTACCTTGGGTATCCTTGGGCGATGTCTTGGGTAAATAATTACAATATATATTATGTTATGTATGTGTGTGGATTCTATATAAAAATATGTAATATGTATTGTCCTTGAGACTATGTCCACCTAAAAGTAATTAACCCTTTTAGTCTACTTTTCATCTCTCTTATCACTTCACATTTTGTAACTATTTTTTAACGTCTTTCTTCTTTTTTTCCTTTCCTCAGTATTATCTTCACTTACTATATATTTTCAATGAATTAGTAGAAGAAAAATGAGTTAAATTTAGATCAAAAGCAAGTAAGTGATGGAAAAAACCCAGAAAGACATTAATTTATAATCTTTCCTTCTGACCAACTATATTTAACTAAGTGTGATAGACAGGAGTTTTATTTTGTTCCTGAATTCCAAATTATAAGTGTCTAAGAACTTATTTTGTTAAAACACAAAAATTGAAGCACAGTTTATCTTTTACCCTTTTAGATAAGCTCACAAATGTGATAAAATATTTAGAAACATTTTAGCTTAGATTACAAACGGGAGAAGTTGAGAAGCATCAGCTGTTTATTATTGTAAATATGTAGACAATAAAATATGTTACCTGAGAAATGTTTATTATGATACTTGTACAAGAATTACATTAAAATCAAATAAAAAACATGCTCAGGAGACAGGTCATTTCATTTCATTTACCATTTGACAGGAGAAAATTACGTTACTAATTCAAATGTCTATCAAGAAGTAGTAATAGAAAGTATGATATTTTATTGAATCATGGAATTAAAGACAACAATAAACAAAGTATTGTTTTTTGGTTTTTCTTTTCCTACATCAATATTTGTACATTGCTGACTACTCAAAGCAGCCACTAGAGTTTTGGACATCATAGTCAGGCATGGCAATATATTAGTGTCACATAAATGACATGCCATTTGTTCTGTAAGAATGAGGTGAGGTTTCTCAGAGCATTGTGTGTGGAAATTCAGAAGTCATAATGACCTTTGTCACATAATAAGTTAATACTTAAACAGCATATATCAGACATTGTATATGATTGAGGTTGAAAAGTGACACTCTATATGACATATACAGCCTATGTCTGATTCTGAAATAAAGAAGGACTCATAATATTGACAAGAGAAATAATTGCTAGAATTCCAATTTATTTACATATTATAACAAATTACTTAATTTGCATTCTTGAAGAGATAAAAAACCCTAAAAATATACTATTTGTTTTGCATGAAAAAATGATAAAATTTATTCATTGCAATCATCAAGTGAATATTGTAAGCTTTTCAAATGTTAGTAATTAATTTGAAAAATATGTTTGGCTATAGGTTCTGCAGAAAACAGTAAATTCACTGAAATTCTATTTATCATTTTTGGTCAATTATATTACTTATTTCTTTGCCTCCTCTTACATTACCAAAAATACTTTCACCCTTTTTCAAACCACACATAACAATAGCATTATGCTCATCATCACTGACTTGTTCTAATGGTAGTAGTTCCAAAAGCAATGCATTACACAGGTAAAAGTCTCATTGAATAAGGTGTTTCTGTTCATGTGTGGGGAAAAGGTAGTTGTAGAAGTTGATGAAGCTGCTCTATCAAAGAGATGTCTTTATGGGTTAACGCTCCATGTTTTGCTTTAACTACAATGATGACAGTACAAAGAAAATGCAAAGCCCAAATCAGACATTTACCTATGCATGCTATGTTGGAAATTGTGTATGGGTGGTGGTTTGAATATGCTTGGCTCAAGGAGAGACACTATTAGGAGGTGTGGCCTTTGAAGTAAGTGTGGCCTTGTTAGAGTTAGTGTGTCATTGCGGGGTTGGGCTTTGTGATCCTCATCCTTACCACATGGAACCAGTCTTCTCCTTCTGAACTTTAGGTCAAGATGTAGAATTCTCAGCTCCTCCTGAACCGTGTCTTCCTGAATGCTGGTATGCTCTCCTGCCTTGATGATAATGAACTAACTGGTCCTCTGTAACTGTAAGCCAGTCCTAATTAAATGTACTTTGTGAAGAGTTGCCTTTGCCATAGTGTCTATTCACAGCAATTTAAACCCCAACTAAGTTGGAAGTTGGTACCAGGGTCTGGGATATTCCTGTGATAGGCCTGACCATGCTCTTGTTTGGAATAACATGGATTTGGGGAAAGCAGTACACTGCTGTAATGGGTTAGTGGCCCATCCAAGTAGCAATATGGAAGACTTTGTTTCTGAGGGTGATATGAACTGTGGAAGTCTGGCTCTAGAGGTATCAGTGGAGAAGAATTTCACTATGTTGGCCTACAGACTGTTTTGTGGTATTTTGGTAAAGACTGGGGCTGATTTTGCCTGTGTTTGAAGAGTCTACCTGCAGCTAAGGTAAAGAGACTTATATTAATGGCATTGACAAAGGAAGTCTCCAAACAGCCCAGCAGAGATAAGTTCTCGGGTTTAGACTCCTAAAGTGATTTAATCACTTTGATTAAGTGGAGAAAGCCTGAAAAGAAAAATAATATATATACATATATGGTTCAAAGAGTAAAGGGGCACCAGGAAGTAGAATGGAGCCAAATCCTACGTTCAAGGAGATAAACAGATTAAGGTAATTGAAGTGGAATTTTCTGGTGTTTTTGGAGACTCAGTTGTGTCATGTGATGTTTTTCTGGAAACTGTCTTAAGAGAGATGGTAGGATGTTTTGCTAAGAAAAGATACGTGGTGTTTTTCTGGAGGCAACCTGGAAAAAAGGCATGTGATGTTTTTCTAGGGCAGCTGTTTCGAAGAACATGTCAGGTTTGGAAAGGATATACATATAGCCCAATGGACAATATAAGAGGGTGAATGGTATTGCTATGCTTTGCTGTTCTTTGCTGGTCATCCTTTGTCATGACTTCACAGAGGGAAATGCACCAAAAAACTTCTTGTAGTGTTCTGGCAGCTTCTTGCTGCTTCTGAGGATTCTGGCTGGTTGGCAGAGCCTTTTGATGATATCTTTTGGATAGTCCTGACATTGTGGATTCATGAATGGCATTTGCAAGTTGATAAAGCTGCTGCTGATGATTTGTGTGAACTGAACTGCTGATATTCTGACAAGACAGATTGGATTTGCTCCAAAACAATATTTATAAACAAGTTCACATCCTCCTTTGTTCTATTAACCTTTCTTTTCCACTACCTCTGGTGGGTGGTTGGCTAAAAGGGAGGTTAAAGCATTTAAGAACACATTAAAATTAGGTTTTGGCTGGGCAGTGGTGGCACACGCCTTTAATCCCAGCACTTGGGAGGCAGAAGCAGGCAGATTTCTGAGTTCAAGGACAACCTGATCTACAGAGTGAGTTTCAGGACAGCTAGGGCTATACAGAGAAACCCTGTCTCGAAAAACAAATAAACAAAAAATAAAATAAAATTAGGTATTGAAAAACCTAAGTCTACAGGGAATGGTGACCTCGAAACAAGATCCCATGCCTCTAAGCTTATTGTTTATGCTTTTGAAGTAGAAAAAAGAGTCTTGGTATTGTTTTCATTTGGACTTTTAATCTGAAATGAACTGCAATCCAGAAATGGAGAGCACAACTCTGATCCAGATTTCAGGCTAGAAAACCCAGGGTTGATCCAGATCCTGAGGATTAGTGCCAGTGAAATACTTAGGCCCAAGCATGGTGGTACATACCTTTAATCTCAGGAGACAGATGCAAACAGATCTATGAGTTCCAGGTTAGCCTGGGACAGAGTCAGTTCCAAGTAGAGAAAAGCTTAGTTCCAGGCATGTTGGTATATACCTTTAATTCTAGCATTCAGGAGACAGAGCCATGCAGACCTCCGAGTTCACAGTCAATCTACAGAGCAAGTTGTCAGCCAAGCTTAGGCAGTGAAGGAGTTGGAAAATAGAAAGATGATGATGTCATAAAGCAAGGGGGGCATGTTGCAGACCCAGTAAGCAGCAGAACAAAGCAGCTTCAGCCATGTGACTCTGGCTTTACATTCCAGAATATAAAGGACCACTGGGACAAGTGATGCTCGAGCTAAGAAATTAGTGGTGGTTAAGAAGAGATCAGGAACACTGGGCTGAAATCTTCTGGGAAGTATTTTCTGAGAACACAAAGAAGCTGGACTTGGTTGTGTGTAAGAATCACCCAGGTGGTACTGGTTTTGAAAGCTGAAAGGAGTCATGGAAAGCAGCTAAGGGTTGACACTGTGTGAAGCCAGGGAAAGCAATTGGTGAAGATGCAGCCTCAGTTCCAGTGGACATCCCAGAACTGAAGGGGTCATGCAAAGAACTTGAGGCTTGGCACCATGAATGAATCCTGTGAGAGGCTATTGGTGAAGCCTAGTTGAATTAGAACACCCCAGCATATTGGAGATTCCAGTAGTATGGGAGGCCCACCAAGAACAGCGACAGTAATAAAGTCGTGTCAGTTAGAGTACTACAGTGAGCAGACCTGGAGAAGTGACCCAAACCTTGTGGAGGAGCCCACAAGACCATGTGTGTGTCCAAGATATTGGAACAAGAAGCTGTAAAGTTGGAGATGTTTTGGATAATCCAAGATGTTACAGATATCAGAGCCATGGCATACTTGTGGGAAAAAGCTGCTAACATAAACTAATCCAAGAAATGAAACTTATTGCCATTGAATGCCAGATCTGCCAACAGCAGTCAACAAGGATGAAAAGAGTTGGAAATCTGAAGAGCACCTTGACATCAGACATAGAAATTCAGAGTTTGGAGTTTGTCCTGCTGGTTTCGGGTCTTGCTTTGGTCCAGTATTTTCTCACTATGATGTTTAGGAATGGCAATGTATATCCTATGATGTTGGAGATATGTAATCTGTTGTTTTGATTATAATTTCTTAAGTGATTACAATTTAGAGATTGTAAGGATCTCAGAAAAGACTTTGGACATTGGGCTTTTAACATTGTAGAGACCATTATAGACTATGGAACATTTGAAGTAGTACTAAGTGTATTTTGCATTATTCTATGCCTAGGTATAGTCCTAAAAGACTCATATGTTTGAACAACCCTATGGAAGACATGGAGTGAAATGTGGTGATTTGAATATGCTTGGCCTAGGGAGTGACATTATTAGAAAGTGTAGTCTTGTTAGTAAGAGTGGCCTTGTTGGAGGAAGTGTGTTACAGTGGGGTTAGACTTTGAGATGTTTCTCCTAGCCATGTGGAAAACAGTCTTCTCTTAGTGGCCTTCAGATCAAGATGGAAAATTCTCAGCTTCTCCTCAGCCATGCCTGACTGGATGTTGGCATGCTCTCCTGCCTTTGTGATCATGGATTTTGATCATTTAATTGAACCTGTAGGGCAGCTTCAATTAGATGTTCTTTTTGAAGAGTTGCCTTGGTCATAGTGTCTATTCACAGCAATGGAAACCCTTATTAAGATAGTAAGCACATAATTGATGCCTTGTTTAAATTAATCAGGACTCACTATCTGTTAAATAATCTGTAATAGGCTCCAAACTGACCCTTCACAAAAAAGACATATTTTTATGATTCTGAAATATTTCACATGGTACCATTATTCCATTTTAAATAGATTAGCGTAACCCAAACACAGGTGCTTCTTTCTCAGGAGGTATTTATTTTTCATTGTTTTCTCAACTGTGATCATGAATGATAGCAGTCTCTTCTTAAACATTAAGAAATTGACATGCACACACAATTCTGTCAGAACCAGTCACTGATAACAAGGCCATCTGCTTTTGTTCTGTTTGCTTTTGATGTTATAATAAACAGGGCCAGATAACTATATATTAGAAGGGGGATTCTTCTGGGCATTTTTCTTTCATTACAATGGATTTTTAGACTACACAAACAAATACAGGAACACAAATCAAATAAGTTCTGCAAAGAATGAAAATTATCAAAGCTAGCTCTATTATGGTACACAGAATTTATGACAGTACTTTTAAATGTTTATTTTGTTCTGAGAAAGAGGAATAGAAAAGCAAAATTAGAAAAAAAACAACAAATATATGTTAGGAGTCTGAGAAAGCTTGTTACTTGGTCAGCATTAAATTTTCTAAAGAAATTAGCATGATCTTTATGGCAATCAAATTTTTATATGGCTATTAAGGTATGATAACTTCTCAGTACTTTTTGCTTAAGGTCTTTGGCTTATTGAGTTTTATTTAGCAGTGGTGCAATTTCTTCTTTCTTTTATTGGTCTGTGCATGGATTTCTTCCACTTTTAATCAAGGCTCTATACATTTCCAAAATTTATAGTCCTTTATAGTGAAGAGTCACTGTATGCAAAGAAGCAATCAAGAAGGTAAAGTCTAAAACCTGACATCTAACTAAATTCTCTCTTAGCCAGTTCCCTTGACTTTAGAACAAAGAAAATGCTTCTCCTCTTGACTTCTATACTTAGCTTTCACAAAGTGAAAGAGTTTGAGACACCTGGTACTGCATTCTGAATGTGAACGCTCATACAACTAATGAGTGGTTTTGTTACAAAAGTGGATATTGAACCACATTTTGAGATATGGTCTGAGATTTTTGCATTTCTCAAAAGCTTGTAGGTTAGACGGAGGTTTATTGTCACATCTGAATTTCTCATTTTCCTTCCCTAGAAAATAGAATCATTTTGTGAAAATTTCAAAACTATCAGAACCGAAATCTCATCTATCCTGTGGAATTCAACTCTGGATGTGGGTTCAAGCACAAATATTTTTCATGTTACCATGGGTGATTTCAATGTTGTGTGAAAACAGAGAACAACCTTAGGACGTGAAGCCTCATTTCTGCCAAAGTTCTATAACGACCTGAGTAAAATGGTGAATTTTATAAAATCACATGTTTTTTGGTAAAATGGAACCTCCTGCTCTCTGGATAGATGATATGAGAATGGATAATTGTCGAGATGGTGAATTTACATTACTGCTAAGGGTCTCACTGCCAGAAGCAAATCGAGAAATTGACAACTGTAATTGAATATCACCCCTTGTACCAGAGGGAGATTAGGAATGCACTTAAAAAAATGATACACTGTGCTTCAAAGATTGAAATATGAAGCACAGAAAAGACAAAGGTCAACCCCACATTTAATTAATCCTGGGAAAGACACATGTAATTAGCAGCTGTGTGGCATAAATATCCATGTCTGTGTGCTTGTAAAGGTGAAATGGATCTGCTAAAGTAAGGACTTACAACCTCAGGAGAATTTTCCATTATGCTACTCAAGCTAAGCAATGTTTTGTTTCTATTGGGCCGAGCGTAAGTAGGATACTGGGAAGAAAATTATGACATCTACTCCTACAGTCTTTGCGCAACCTCAAGTTTTCTTCCATCATGTGGTATACCATTAAAAATATAGCATATATTTACACTAAAATACATATATAAAAAAAAACACTTTCACTTAAGTTCCATTATGCTAGGTTATTATTTAGAATGGTGTCCAATACAAAACATACTCTCTGCATATCATGTGTTGGGCAAGTAAACAAATGAAGGAGCTGTTTAGAATGGAATAACCAAGCATGATATAGCAAATAAGGAAGTGGGAGTTCAGCTATACTCTGAGAAGATCTGAGAGGCCATTCTTACTCCTATTGGCTATCAGGGACTTTTAATATTTCTTCTGCATGAAATCCAAACTTTGTAAATTGGTCTGAACTATTGGATTCTGACTGTTTTTAGATGTTTATATTATATTGTTCTTATCAAGTAAATGTTTAATTTTTCATTCAAAGGGTTTCATTATATTTTTATAAGAAACAAATTGTTTCTATCATGCTAGATATAATACACTTTACCAAGGATTAAAAAAAAATTATTGTAAATGGTGTAGATGAAAATGTGTGTGTGTGTGTGTTGTGTATGTATATTTGCTCATGAATCAGTGTGTGAGGATGCACACACCCATGAAAGACCTATGAAGACACAAGTGACATGAGCTTTTTTTCCAAGTTGTTACCCATCTTTGTTAGTTTATTTCTCTGTTTTGGGTGCAGGGTTTTTCACTGAACCTAGACCTTACCAATTCCACTAGGCTGTCAGGTTAAGGAGTTGCTCTAAACATTTTGAGGGTTCCTTTTAGTGCAGAGATTGTAGACAAGAGACAGAATGCCCAGTTCTTAAATGGGAAATGATGACCTTAGACTTGCATGGAAAATGCCTTACCCAGGAAGTCATCTTTTTAGTATAGTCCATTCATAATTTCTTGATAAAGTTTATTGAAATTATACTATGAGTTTTTTCAATGTCTTATTTGTTAACACATAGAACAGGAGAATATGACCCCCCAGCTGAATTTTTAGAGTCTATATAAGTATACTTAATACATCTACAATAATGTTTTGTAACTATATTTTTACCAATTTATTCTTAGATAATATAGTATTATACATATAATATGCATATATGCAATATATAAAAATATTATATATATAAATATATTATTGTTTCATTATTTCATGCTGAACACACTGATTTATTTTCTGCCTCAGATGAGGTTAACAACTATTTTTTTAACCTTCAAAACTTGAATCAATTATCTTTAATTTTTAAAGGATTGTTGAAAATTGATGGTAGAGTTAATTCATATAAACTTGAGTAAACAAGTACTTGGATTAAATTGTAAATTTTAAGCAAAATATATTCTTATTTGTGTTTAACAGTGTGGTAAAAATCAATGGAGAAAATGGCAACTGGTCATAATGAGCAGCCCATTTCCCCTCCATTAAGTTTAATTCTAAAACTCAGGCATAATGAATCACTACCGACCACAGGCCACTTCATCTCATTTTGTGGTCATTGTGGCTGCTGGTGGCTGTAACTTTTGTAACTCCAATTAGTTGTGGGGGGGAAAAAGGAGTAAGCAAAATTCTAAAAGTTGTAGACATACGATGTAAGTTGCTTGTGAAAGTGAGTAAGGAAAAAGAAAACAAATAGTTTTACACACACACACACACACACACACACACACACACACCATTTGTTTGACTTCACAGAAGTTGATTCTTTTAAAATCCTTTTATTTGACTCTGCAACTTAGAAGGAACAATCCAGAAAGGCATTTATGAGAAACCCTAAACTATACTGTGAGCAAACTACCATAACTGTATTTTAAATTTGTTTGACAAAGCCTTAGGCAGTTCAAAGAGCCAGACAAATGATGTGAAATTTCTTTAGTTGTTTTCCAGCCCACAGCCATGAGAATAAAACAAAACTAGCTGGCTTGAGATGATTGTAGCAGCAGGAGATGCCAGCAACAAGACAGGACTTACTAGTTATCAGTTAAGAGATGCCATAGGGAATCGGGGGTCATGTTATCTGAAGAACAGTGAGCATGCACATGCGTTCTGAAGGGGAATATTAAATGGATGTTAATGAACTAATGTCAGAAGTCAAAGGCACACAGGCAATCGTAATGATAAAATGCCAGATTAAATGTTTTCTTTGTTAGGTCTATTCAGAGTATTCCATGTTAAGACGTAGTTGGATTTGAATTGCATGTTTAAACCAAGAAAGTATAAACAATAGTGGTTTAGAAACAAGGGCTATTTTTATCTGATTATGGACAAAAGTAAAACTAATTATAGACTTCACATAGCTTAAGGGCTCCAATGTTGTCTCAGATTAACAAATAAGGGGGGTATATTTTCTGAGAGATCCAATCACACACAGAAATCTCTAAGTCCATTTAAAATGTGTAACTGTGTGTATAAATGCAAAACAAAAGCCACAAAAAGTGAAAAATCTGTGATATAAATCCTTGCTGTCCAGATCCAAAGGAAGATGAGCCTGAAGAGGGAGACCTTTATTAGATTTATTTGTTATGCTAGGCTCCTATCTTCAGGCATAATTGTCCTCTGAAAGGCTCCACTCAGCTCCTGACCAAAATGGATGCAGAGAACCACAATGAAATGTTAGATGGACCTGGGGAATTCTTGTGGAAGAGTTGAGGAAATGATTGAGGGACCCAAAAGGGACAGGGACTCCACAAGAAGACCAACTTTGGCCCTTGTGGAATCCCAGAGACTGAACCATTAACCAAACAGCAGACATGAGATAGACCTAGCCCCCTCCTCCCCACACAACACATATACAGCAGATGTGCAGCTTGGTCTTCATTCCTCCTCCCCAAGAACTAGAGGTAGAGGAGCTGTCCTGACTCCGCTGCCTGCCTAGGAATCCTGTTCCTCCAACTAATTTGCCTTTTCTGGTCTCACTGGGAGAGAATGTGTCAATCCAGCAGTGATTGATGTGTCATGGTGGATTACTAACCAGGGAGGTCTTCCCCTACTTAGAAGAACAGGGTAGAGGAATGTGGGAGAGAGAGCTGTGTGAGAGGGGACTGGGAGAAGAAAGGGGTACAATGGGGATATAAAGCGAGTAAATTAATGGAAACAAAGATTTGTTAACAGATATAGTTTACTGCATTTGTCATTAATTTTAGGAATTATACAAGGTTAATTAAGATGAAAAATTTTAGGCCTTTGACTCAGAGAATAGCAGTCTGGAAGGTGATGGAGGTTCTGGCTGCAAAGCCAACAGGATTAGCTGAGGTAGTAGATACTTCACAGGCAGAACTCTCCTTCATGCTCTTTCTCATACTTATTCATTCAGTTTTCCCCACAAGCTCACGTGGCTTCTGGATCACCACAAGTAAATTAAAAATGTTATAGAACATCCCGTTGTCGGATGGTCTAGAAGCCATGCTCTAACAGATCACCTGCTAGCATTCTTCCACCTGTTACTATAAATTAGTTTCCTCTGTAGAACTTTTCTGAATCTTCTCCTTATTTGTATACTCGCTCTATCTTTTATGCTTACAGGCTTTAAGACATATTTTAGGAGTAAGGAGATAATGATGTGTTTTTACACTCCCAGCTCCTATTACAGTGCAGGTGACAAAGAAACTGCTCAAACTGATTGAATAATAGAAGAAAGAGTAAAATGGAACTCTGAAGCATATTGCTCAACAAAATATAAACATCTCTTGAAATTTAATGTGTTCCGTACCAATACAGTTTTACATCTCATAAATAATTTCTTTTGTTCTTGATATTGAATGGAGAACGTATCATAAAAATCGAACAAACAGAACCATGGTTTACTATAATAAGCCTGGTCTATCTCTTTCTAAGAGTTCTTTTCAATTGTATAGCCTCTGATGTTTAACCATTTCCACAAGTCTTCCAGAAATTGTAAAATGTAAGAAATGATTAATTTTACGAATCTTGACCTCTAGTTGAGGAGTTATTGCTGCTTGAGTTTTTGGGGCAGGGGAGAGGGGAGGGAGAGAGAGAGAGAGAGAAAGAGAGAGAGAGAGAGAGCGCACAATTTTCTAGGTTGCACCCCCTGGTAAACTGATCATACTTGGGTGGATAATTCCATAACTATGTTTACATAATTAACACAAATTTGATTCAGTGTATCTATACAAATACTTGAAGTTGGAGGAGTGGAGGGACTATGATAAATGTGTACAATGAAATTATCAGAGAATTATTAAAATATATTTTAAAATAAAACATTTTATCAGACACTAGACCTTGTTTGACATTTTCCAAATATTGTTTTTCTTTGGTACCTTTGTTTATTGTTAACTGTACAAGAAAAATTAACATATCCAAATATGTGTGTGAAACATTTGATATAATATTTTGTAGTTTTACTGACTATGCTTTAGAGTAAGTCCTTCATTTTGTATTTTAATTTTATATCTAATTAAAATTTGATATGTAGGCTTCTTTAAAATTGCTTGTGACTGTAGATTTTACAAATATCCTCTCCATCCTAGAACCAGTGTGGTATTGTATGACAGTGTGCACGGGAAACACATTCTGTGCATGAAATAAATAATGAAAATAGGGTTTTTCATAACTTCAATCAAAATGCAAATACTAATGGAAATAATTTATTGTTTTATTCATGGTTTAAGAAAAGCCTATGCGATACTGATGGTTTTTTTGGACCGTCCTTACAGATTCCCTATCAATACTTCGAAATTACTGTTGTTTTGATGATTAATTGAACAGGAATATTTATGTATTAAAACGTTTGAAACAGTTAAAAGTCAGAAGCTGAGGAGGAGGACAACTCCATAGGATGGTCAGCACTCTCAACTAACCTGGACCCCCAGGATCTCTCAGACACTAAGCCACCAACCAGGCAGCATTCTCCAGCAGATAATGAGGTCCCTAACACATATACAGCAGAGGACCACCGGGTCTGGACTCAGTCAGAGAGGATGCACCTAACCCTCAAGAGACTGGAGGCCCAAGGGAGTGGAGAGGTCTGGTGGGTTTGGGCAGTGAGGACATGCTATTGGTGACATGGCATGGGGTGTGAAAAGGTATGGCATGTGGAACAGTTGGAGGGTGGACCAGGAGGGGGATAAAGTCTGGACTGTAAAAAAAAAAAGATTAAAGAATAAAAAAAAGGTTAAAAAATAAAGAATTTTAAATAAACATGCTTCAAATAGGCAAATATCATAGTATTACTATGATACAGAACTAGATAATAAAATAAGTAACAGTAACAATGATAATAGATGCTTCAAAAAACAAACTTCTGAATGTGTTACTCTTAAAGTATTGTATATTTTCCCTCTAGTAGTTTAGCCTTTCAGTAGCAGTGAAAACATTTTCCTTTTTTGGCCACATTTTATAATCCTTTGTTGAAATTTATTTTAAACTAAGAAATTACTTACTACAATGAAGACCTTTACTCATATCATTTTATAATAATCTTCTCTGTTTAATCTGTGGTAGTACTGCAAAGAGAACATATTGTGTGTGTGTGTGTGTGTGTGTGTGTGTGTGTGTGTGTGTGTATGTGCGTAATATATATGCAAATATTTATATTAATGAAATTATGGATATAAGAGAGAAATGACTTTTTAATGGCATAGAAAAATTTATGATAAATCTTTTGACATCTTTCCTATAGAAAGCCAAAGCATTCATTGTTTCCTACCAGTCTTATTACAAGTAGGATATTCATGTATTTGGAAATATTATCCAAAACCTATAAATTATATGTACTGTTCAATGAAAGGTTGTTATCATATTACCTGATATCTATTTTGCATCATTACTCTACTGTTACTACTAAAGGCTTAAAATAAAATGGTCTGATATGCCCTGATGATTTATTAGGAACAAAAATGTTTATGGTAGAAACTACTGATATTTTACTTATTGTTGATAAAGTGAACAGAGTTACAGGGAGTAAAAGAGATGAAGAAGTAGCTGTGTTTTCTTTGGTAGCAGAAACAGCTTACTGGTAGTTCCTATCTCTTTCCTTCACATTGGTTTTTCTGGTATCCCTTGAAGCTGGCATGTATTTGACTAAGCAAAGCTGCCAACTCAAGAAATCCAGACCCTCATTCTTTCTAACAGAATGTTAGCAATTCTGCAGACCTAAGCATGGTAGCCTGTACAATTGATTATATAACCTTATCATGTGTGTGTGTGTGTGTGTGTGTGTGTGTGTGTGTGGTGTGTGTGTGTGAAGAACAGAGGGTGAGATATAGTTTTCTAGAGCAGTGTTCAAAGTGAATAGAGAAATGGGTCGTGGTTACAGCACACAGAAAGATGAGTTGTGTACTGACCTAGAGGTCATTAACCATCCTCAATTCCAGTTCCAGGCAACTCTCTTTGGTTTAGAGAACATTCACAAAACATGACGTACAGATACATATGCAGGTAATTACACACAGCATACACACAAGCATGCACACATGCACGCACACATGCACACACACATGCATGTAGTTGTATGTATATTCAGAAACAACATCAAAATAACAATATGTTTTTAACCTAAAATTACACGGAAGAAATAAGAATTCATCTGGGCCTGTGATTGTTTAGCAAAACTTGTAGGCAGTGTCACAGAACCAATATTATTTCTATCTAAACTTAAAAAAAATACATTAAATAATTCTTCCTATAAGCCATTTAGCATCATGCAAAACCAAGTAAAACCCAAGGCTCTACCTTGTATATAGGGGGTTTACCATTGTATCTCCCAGCGTGCAATTGAGAATCATGACTTGCTCTACATTTTGGAATTGCAAAATACATCCTTACCCTCCACTCTCCTATGGTATGAACTTTATCAATATTCCCAGAAATGAGAAATTTATGAATTTTATAAATTAAAACCGCTTCAAAATTAATCTCCTGGGCCATCTCCTCTTCAGGATTTTTTTATTTTAGTTTAGTTTTGGTTACCTGAACTTCATCATGAGGTTCTTTCATAAAAATTAGTCACGTGTAGGAGCAAATGCTCCCTTTCCCCACTAATTTTCCTCTTTTCACTTTATGTATCTGGGAACACATGGTATGAATGCTACTACTTGCTAACATGGCTCTGCAGATGAGTAGCTTCCTAAGGTATTTAGATAATCGAAGCTCTGATCACCATTACTACCTTCTGCTCACGTGATCTACAGCTTACTTAAATGCAGACCTTCCTTTCAGATAGTCCTTATAGCCATTGCATGGACACATGGGATTACAATTGAAGAATTTATAAAGGCAGGTCTTCATGCCTTAATATAACTTTTGAGTAAGAATTCACTTATTATCTGCTGTTTTAGAAAATGCAATCACTGGTCTTTTGCCTGCTGGAGACTAAGTAAGTGTCTTCTTAATTCCACATGATGAGCCTTTAAGTAAATCAGGACATCATATTGTTAACATGAATCCTGAATATCTAGGCATGTTTTTGCCTTTCTTGGGATTATATTGGTTTTAGAGCCCTATCAACTTGTACATAGTAGAGTAAAGTTGAATTAAACTCTTCAATGCACCAATAAAACAAACACATTCACAGTTCCTGCACATGGGCTTTAATTAACTGTTATTTATGTCCAAAGACATAAGACTAAGAACATAGTTTTGTACTCTCTTTTTAGTGGTATGCCTTCCACAAGCTCTTATTCTGTGTGCATGCATCAATGTAAAATTTATTTCTATTCACCACCTGGAGGAATGGAAAATGTTTAAACATTTCTTCCCTTATGATCCTTTACTAGGCTTCCTCTTGTACAATGTCATTGTTATTTCAAATATTCAGTACAACATATAACACATGACATGATTGAGAACTAATAATGTATTGTTGAAATAGCAAAGTTTAATTATTGTAGAGTTTTATCAATATTTATTGGATGTTTATTCAAGTTTTGTTCCTTTTCTTTTTTCCATTAATTTATTCCTTCATTTTACATCCCTATCACTGTCTCCTTAATCTCCTGCCCCCCATAGTCTGTCACCCATTCCTCCTTTCCCTTCTTCTCTGAAAGGAGGAAGACCCCCTGGGTACCAACCCACCATGACACATCAAGTCACTGAAGGACTAGGCACATCCTCTCCCACAGAGGCCAGATAAGAGTATCCCAGTTAGAAGAACCTTACCATTGGCAGGCAACAGTGTCAGGGATAGCCCCAACTCCATTGTTGGAGAACTCTCATGAAGACCGAGCTGCACAACTATTACATATGTACATGCATGGGGACATGCCTAGGTCCAGCCCATGTCTGCTGTTTGGTTGGTGCTTCCACTCTGGGAGCATCCAAGAGTACAGATTACTTGACTCTGTTGGTCATCCTATAGTGTTCCTATCCCCTTCTGGTTCATCAATCCTTTCAATAACTCTTCCGCAATATGTCCTGATCTAACCCAGAAGGCGAAATAAAATAGTCCTTGGAGGTGGAGAGAGCATGGGAGGGAACTGAGTGGGAAATAGGATTGGAGGGAAACAGGAGTGGATGATCAGATGTGAGGAGAGCCAGGACAAGAGGGCTGGGAGAGTGAACAGAAATCTGTAGGGTGAGGTAGGGGTAGGGAGCATCTCTCAGGACTTACCAGGACCTGTGATTGGGAGGGTTCCATGAAGTCTATGAAAAGGACTCTAGTTGAAACTCCTAGCAGTGGGAGATACAGAGCTGAAGTGGCCACTTCTTATAGCCAGGCAGGACTCAGAATGCAGAGAGATGGATACCAATCCATCCACAAAACCTTTGACTCAAAATTTGTCATGCTTACAAGAAGTGCAGGGACAAAAATGGAGCAGAGAACTAAGGGAATGGCTAACCATGGATGGCCCAGCTTGAGACACACCCCATGGGCAACAACGCCTCTCTGACACTATTAATGGTACTGTGCTGTTTGTGAATAGGAGCCTAGCATTACTGTCTTCTGAGAGGCTCTACCTCATAGCTGACTGAAACAGATGTAGAGACCACAGCCATTAAATGGAGATTGGGAAGTCTTGTTTAAGAGTTCCTTTTCTCTTAAACTAAGTGAATATTAATGCACACACATTGTAAGCTAGAAAATAAAATTCTATAAATATGATTAAAACACATTTTAACTCACCAACTTGGTTGCCTTTGGTAGCTAGCCAGCTATCCTATCCCAGTTCCTATCTCCAGTGCTGAAGTTATTTATTTATCTGGTTTTCTACATGAGTGCACAGATACAGTCTTAAATTTTCAAGGCTATATAACAAACACATTACCTACTGAGCTATCTCTCCATCTTCAAAAGCTGTTGCTGAAATATTAGTGTAACTGGTACACCAATGAAGAGAAGAAAGCTGTTTTGTTGTTTACTCATTTCTTTTTTAATTTAGGAGAATGAAGAATGATAGAATGAAGTTGAAAAACTAATTGATATAAGAAAAATAGAGGACACTGTAGAAAGAATAATATGTTCTGAATAAAAATTCTAATAATTGTTATACAATGACATGTTTATATCTACAAAAAGTATAGAAAAAGGCCCAAGATTAACAAAATCAATGAATGAATAGTTTAATTAAAGAAAAATATAAATACAAACTCTTAATTTTCTAATGTTTTAGAATAAAAAAAATACAAAATGAACAACTTGTTTAGTTTTTCAATTAAAGAGATTTGCACATTTTTAAGAAAATTAGGTAGACATTATTCTAATACAATTAACATTTTTACAGAAAAATTAAATAATTTCCATGTTTGGGGAATAGCGCAACATTATACTTGCTCTTTAACATGCACTATAAATTAAATTATTTTTCTTGTTGTGTATTTTTCAATCATTCTACTTTTGTAATATATCAAACAAGGGGAAGTGAATCTGTATCTCCGCACTGTGGTCATGAAATAGATACTTCAAACTAATGTTGACAGGTATGATCGATGTATTGGATATCTATGTACAAAGATATTAAATCTGATATTTGTATTTCTGATAGTGAGTTGTAGATTCCAAAAGACATTGAGAATTATGTAATTTTAACATAGTAATTCAAACAGAGTGTTAAAAAATGGTTGAAGAATGAAAGAAATCACTATACCTTACAGAAAATTCTCATATGAATACCTTTCACTTATCATCACTACACATACATATTATTATATACTTTATGTTGGATGTTATATTCTATATACTATATACTATATACTATATACTATATTTATATATGTAAAACATAATGTGTATTCGTCTATGTATGTGTTGTGTGTTTTATTTATTTTTTTAAGGAAAGGCTATAGAGCCATTTAAGTCTTCTAATGGGTTTAACTTTGTTGAAATACTTTAGAAACTTCATCATTCTGGCCTGTTAATAGGCCATGCAATATATTTTTGCCAGAGTCAACTGGTATGTTCAATATATAAAAAATTGTTTTTCATTCTTTCAAAAATAAATATTGCCGGCGGTGTGGCGCACGCCTTTAATCCCAGCACTTGGGAGGCAGAGGCAGGCGGATTTCTGAGTTCGAGGCCAGCCTGGCCTACAGAGTGAGTTCCAGGACAGCCAAGCTACACAGAGTAAACCCTGTCTCGAAAAAACCAAAAAAAAATAAAAAACAAATATTACTCTCTCAGTGCAAGTATGGATGTTTGTACACCTATGTGATATTAGGAATTTACTCACACTTAGATAGTTCTTAACTGTTGTAGTTACTCTTCTAAGTGTTTTCTATATTCTACCTAACTCGTCTTTCTTGGAGCTGTGTGTCTCACTCTCCATCCTATACATGTTCTTTGGAAACTCCTAAATTTCCATTTATTTTATGTTCTATATGAACTAATTACTTTTCTTTTAGCATATGGATCAACTAGCTACATGTGAGAACTCTGATTCAAATCAGATTTACCAATGCAGACTTTTTTTTTGGCATAAACACCTCATTCCTACCACAGAAACCAATTTAACCTCTTCCTCTCCAAAGCTTACAATACCCATGGTTTCTTACGCAATCTTATAATCTTGTAACTATGCTCTTCAATTCTACCCTTCAGTTAGTAGTAGGATGTTGATCACCATATAAACTGTTGCCACACGTTGGAACTGGACAGTGATTTGGACAGCCAGATGTGGTATTTCTTACTGATAGCACAGCTCTTACTCACTTTAATAGTACATTGTTTTCCTAAGTAAAACTCAGCAGAGGTGCAACATCTGGTTTCTGAAGAAAAGCCAACATAATTTACTCAAATCCCTGGTGTGATTTACAAAAGCACCAAAGAAGGTAGAACATTCTGACACATTGTGGAATACCAACGGTCTGTGTCTACATTGGCAAGGGCTTTCTAAATGGCTCATTTAAAGCAATCAGGGAGGCTTTTATTTGGTACCACCCTAATAGCACAAATGTTTACATTTCTAAATGAAAACCTTTTTTCCCCCTTCAGCTTAAAACATTTCCAAGAAAAAGTAAATGCCTTGCTCATTGAAAGCAAAGACAATACTTTCCTTTGAACAGTAGAGACTGTAAAACATTTCAGAAATATTGCAAACACTGCGGTGAAAACATAAGCATCTGATAAACTCTTAGCTTAAATTTAGGTATTAAAAAATGTTTCAGTAAGTAACTTCTTAGGTTCAGGCAGAACAGGGATTCTTTCAAGGCAGTGAAAGGATATTTGAAAAGTGACACAAAGTGAAAAGCTAAATTGAATGCTGATAGAGAGCATATTATTGAGATAATTGAAACCAGTTGCCAACTATATACATAGATTTAAAAATTGATAAACAAACATAATTGCAATACATCTTTTTTGTGCCCATGTTACTTTGTTTCATTGAGAAAGCAACCTTAAATTTTGAGCTAATTATTATTTAATTTAATATAACGCTGAAGGCATTGTTAATAAAACATTGTACTTGTGTTTCTTGTTATGAGAGTATCTTACTCTAATTAGTAGTCTTCACCTTTTATTTATCTGTTATTAAACTAAAACTGATATGTACAGACACAGGTGGCTACCACCAAGTGATATGCTCATTGACCTTACCATAACAAAATCAGTGATCTCACGATCAGTGATATGTAATACAGTTAAATTTTCCACAACAAACAGAACAGAATACTTTTCTGCGAAAATAAACAGGAACTTTTATTTTAGATCCAAATGATATATAACAATAAATCAATGTAAAGGAGGAGGTAAATGTGACAAAATATTTTTGTAAAATTTAAAATGAGTAAATATAAAACTGATACAAAGCATCATGCAGGCCGCTATGGATAATTCCATACTGGATAAACATACTCTATGATATCATCACACCAACTAAGAAACAAGGCTCAGTTTATTGACTTCATGTCTCTGTGTGTGTTTGCACATGTGCATGTGTGTGTGTGTGTGTGTGTGTGTGTGTGTGTGTGTGTGCATCACCTTTAAAGATCAGGACATGTACCACTCATACTTATGCAAATATGTCAAGTCAAAATTTATATATTTTATTTTTTGAACCGATTGAATAAATTGAAGAATTAAAGATGTATTACTTGAAAATTCTACACCGGGTATAAATTATGACAGAAGCCACCAGAGTAAATATTTTATGGTTTCTCCTTTCAATTGCAGCAATTCTTTCTACTCTTAGAACAGATGAAAACAAAGAATGATCCACTCGGCTCTACAGAGCTTTTGATAAAAATACAAGAACATTTGTTCCTTCTGATTATCCACATTTGCTCACCTCAATGTAAATGTATTTAAACATGAGTATTTCACCCCAACCTGCAATGAAACTACACTTCACCTCAATACTTGGGGTCCTATTTTTCTTATACTTTATAAAATAACAGAATTGATGATCTTGTATGATATTTTTCAATATCAGAGGTCACCTATGCAAAAAATCTTGACATTTAATTGCAGACACTTAAATGTGGGACATTTAAATGGAGGACATGTAAAGGTGGAACACATAAAAGTGCAAATGGACACTTAAAAGTTCCAATGAGAAAACATATAGGATGGCATTGTTATTCTTAAGCAGTTTTTAATGGGTTTTGTGTTCTAGTTTTATTTAATTGTAAACAATATATTCTGCTCATAGTTTTCTGTCCCCAAACACCTTCTCCACGATTCCCAAATCCTTCCCTACTTAACGCCTATCCAACTTCAAGTTCTTTTTCTTACTTTCTCTTTTTACAAATCAAATAACCAGGGCACCTTGATTGTTGAATTCGATATCATAAAATTATTTTATCATGGCAACTCAATTTTTTTCTTAATATATTTTTTTCTGAATTTTTTAATTTTATGACTCAACATTGACATTGAGTACTATTTGATTGGCTGTGAATTTCTAAAGACAATCATCAATATTGTCTTTATTTTTTTAGACTTAAAAATAATGACATTGAGGAGAATGAGACTTAAAATACTGTTTTACTTTATAAACAAATAGAACTAAATAAATTTTCATTAAATTTATCCATTCTTAATGTGATTTATCCCAATGTAAAATGTATTATTTCTTAAGTTAATTTTATGAAGTTTATTATTGGTTTCATTATTTTGTTTCATATTTTTAAAAGTTACTGTTTATTAATTCTAAAGTTTTCCTTGCTGAAATTTTTTGGTCTTCTATACATAGTGTCATATTCTCTATCTGGTAGAGACAATTTGACGTTATTTCTCATGTTGTTGTATGTTATTCATTCTTCTGGTTAATTGTTCTGACTGAGACTTATAATAATGTATAAAATAGTCTATGTGAGGTATTTTGCCTTTCTTCTAATTTCAGAAGAAAGAACATTATTTTCTCATGTTTATTAATGACATTATCACTAGGCTTATCTTGTATAGCAATTTTTCATTTTTTGGAAAATTATGGAACATTCTTTTCTGCAGTCTGCTGATGTCACAGTTTAAATTAGTGATTTTCTTGGTTATTTCATTTTTGCATTCCAGAAATAAATGCTAGGAAACATGCGATAGGAGGACTTTAATGGGCTGAGGTTGACTTAGTTTTTCTATGAAATAGTGGATACTTTTTTGATTTTGTTCATCAGTAACATTGTTCTATAAATTTTTGTTATAGCCTTTATCTCTTAGTTAAAGTCTAATATGGCATCATAAACTAATAGAATGAAAGATAAGATCTGCATCCCGAAACATAAAATGCTAGTTAATGAAATTATAGAAAATGCAAATAGAAAGATAATCCTGTGTTCCTGGTAGGAAAAGAAACATCCAATGCCTCTATGTAACAAACAAATTCAACGGTATTCCTATGAAATGTCATTTGGCAGATTTCATAGACATCAACAATTTCTCCAAATTTGTATACAATTAAAATATTTTTGATAGTAAAAGTAATCTTGCACAAAAGAATCATGAGCTTTAACACCAAAAATTAGAAGTCTTAAAATATGCCTCAGTGATCCATAGTTAAAACAGCACGATTATAAAAAAATACAAATGGGAAACCAAGTAAAGGATAACAGCCTAGAAATAAATTCACATGTTCATGTTCCATTGCTCTTGTCCAAGTTTCCAAGAACATAAATATGGAAAGGAGAAGTTTTTCAATGAATGATATTGAGGAAAACGGGGTATAAACATGCAAAAAATGAAATTTCCCCTTTATGCTATATCATACATAATGTATTAACTTAAGAGGAGTGAAGTAATTCAAAATAAAGTTTCACATTATAATGACACTGGAAGCAACAGTGTATAGAACATCAAAACCAAGCCATTACAGCAAATAAAGAAGTCCAATGGGATTATAACAATGGGAAAGAAACCATACAGAAATGAATCAGAAAAAAAATGAATACAATCTCTACAATACAGAAAGCATTCTGATCCAGTCATGTGATAAGGAGTTTGTATAAAAAATGTAGAAGAACTAAACAACTGTGTATCTAGATAAAAATCAACTTGAAAATTAGCAAAGAATCCAAACACACTTTTCCCCAAATGATACATGTATAAGCCAAGACTATACAAATAATTATGTTTAAAATATCTCAATAATCACAGAAATGGAAATTGCAACTACCAAAAGACACCATTTTGAACCTGTTAGTATTACTACAATAAAAATGATCTTTAATAACAAGAATTGTGAATATGTGGAATATTAGGACACTTATGTACAAAAACATAAAAACACACAAAAATATGATACCTTAATTCTACTATTTGCTGCATATCCAAAGAGAAAAGAAAGGTTATCGATGAGATATCTATACTTTCAGATTCCTTGAAACAGTATTCACAGTACCCCAAATGACCATGAATCCAAAGACATGGGAATAGTTACATTTGACTGTAGTAATCATCTCTTAATGTATATACAAATTATGCTCTAAGATACACACATACATGCACAACACACACACACACACACACACACAACACACACACACAAACAGAGAGGGAGATAGAGAGACAAAATAACTGCACCATGAGTAAGATTAGATGTGTTTCTCAGGATGAAGATTTCATTAAATAGTGACATGTAGTAACAAACAGTTGGCAAAGTCTACAAAGCTAGTGGACATCTGAATGCCACCCAAAGACAACTTATGACAAAAGCAAACGCTGAAGTGAATCCAAAATGCTGAACATAAACAAATGCAGTTGAACTAGTTGAAAATATTAGGAAGTCATCCAGCAGATGGAAGGCAAGGGATTGTCCAGTAGAAAATCTGATGTCACCTTCATGACAAGACACCAGTAGAAAATTCTATGGTTATTGAGATTCCCTGCTCAAACCACTTACAGTCTTTTGAAGTGTATGTCAACAGAAATAATAAATAAGGATTTCTTTTATCAACCACTCCATAAGTAATTTTAACAGCTTCTCACTTCTCTTAGTTAAATTATTCCAATACACAGTTTCAAAAAGTACATTATATTCAACATATAGAGAGTTGAAATGCCAAATCTGGACAAGTAAGACTCATTGAATATTGTCTATCAATGAACTCATTAAATGCACTAGATGCCAGAAAACTTGATTTCTTATATTCATTGTATATATCACTGTTTTCTCACAAATTTCCTTATGAATCACTGAATGCAGTTTGATTGTTTGTATATGTAGTTATTACGTTTTACAAGTCAGTCTTGGAAATTTTTGCAATTTTGTCTTTTTCACTCTGTTGAATGTTATTTGTCTATATGGAATTAACAAGCCTGCCATTACTTGTCATCATGTGCTTGATACCGAGTCATCATATAGAATGAGAAGACTGATTAAATTTGCTAAGATACTAATAATTTTATATATTTTTAGAGTCAATATTAAATGGTAGAAAGCAAAAAAGCTGTAACATGTTAACACCAAATTCTTATATTCACTTTCAGAAGTTGTAGTTTAACATGTCAATAGATTAGATACCTCTTCACTACAAAATGACAGTGTTGCCTTTGGGGAATTGATTTGCTCCTGCACAGTAGAAGTGAGTACTGTAGTATTGGCACTATAGTGATAGGTACAAAATTATGGGGGATATAGTCATTTTTTATATTACTAAAATATATCACAACTGTAGAAGCATTTGTAACCCATCTCTATACTTTATAGGTTTCTGGCTTTACTTGCAGTAGTATAGCAAGCTCTTGCTATAACTCCTGTGAGTGGTGATCAAGCTCTTCTTGTTGTTTGCCCATCAAGTGAATGGCAGCAATTAGTAGAGACCCATTTAAGATGACACCATAAGAGAACTAAGTAAAGCCATTGATTTTAAATGGACACATGTGAGGTTTCTTGTATCTACAATTGCTTATTGTATGCAGAATCTAAAGAATGAAAAGTCACACAATGCAAGGAGCACAAAATGTTGAGATTATATTTTTTTCAGACTATCTAAGAATTAATTGTGGTGGGGTATTTAGTGATAAACCAACTATATTCAAGTACATAAAAGAGCTATTACTAAAAAGAATCCCTGATTAAATGTTTATGGACCCTGTGAAAATTGAACATATTTCAATGGAAAGCAAAATTACTGGTTTCTGGAGGAAAATATACCATTGAAATATTTGGAGTGCATGGTCAGTGAATTTTTATTTGTATGATTGAATTAATAAGTCTTTTTAAAGATTTCTTTGGTTTTCATCACACATTTTATTTGTTTATCCTGAATATATTGATTCTTTTGTTCACAAACATTATAATAACAAAGTGTTAACTTATGATTTATAAATACAATCATTGGCCTGTTAAAGTTCAGATTTTCCCACATATGTGCTGACACTAAATGTAAAGACATGTTCATTTTTACGTCTCAAAGCTGACATACTAATGCTTTATATATAATTGTTGAAAGCATTACCATAAATTAAACACCATTTCCTCATATTTTACCTTGAAGTTAATGTAATCAAAGTAAACAAGCTCATTTTTATCAGTTGTTGTTTATACTGGTTGGTGAGAGGTAGCCAGTGCTGCAACGTATAGGTCTAAGTGAAAATAAAAGATTATGCATCCTATGAACAAAAAAGAGCAAGCTATTTTGAGCACTCCACTCTGCTGTATGCAGTCCCAGAGTGAAAGACATAGTCAAGAGCTGGTTATAAACATTTCAACAGCAGCAAGGAGGAACGTGTCTCCTTTCTCTTTAAAACATGACTGGACAAAATCCTTCTATATTTCTTTTTTTGCAAGTTTGGTTCTGCCCTTGAGGCATGATGTCAGTCATAATGTTGCAACTTTTTATTACCTGTAGAATGTTCTTCTTTATGTAGTCATTGACACTTTATCCCAACATGATTTCGAGTATACACGAGTAAGTAGATAATGATAGTGATTTATGATAGTAAAAAAACAGTGTGTGTCTTAAATTCGTCTAAAGGAAAGTCACTCCAAAGCAGGTAATAGACTTAGAAACATTTATGAGCTGCATAGAATTTTTGGTTTCTTCTGAACTTTCTCATAACTCCAGAAAAGTTTCACATTCTTAATTTGTGAACAAATAACCAGATGGGTGCATTATTCCCTCTTTTCATTCTTTAAACAATTAGTAGAGGTAGAGGAACAGGAGAGATTAACTTATCTTGCTTTACTCACATATTACCTATTAATTTGTTAGTCTATATAACTCATAACTCAAAACTATTCAGCAAGGAAATATTTTAAAACCAGATATAAATAAATAATAAATAGCCTTTATTAATTCACCAGTATCTAGAGGGTGTCTGTATCTTTGGTCAAATCATATGATAGAGCTGCCATATTTACTTAAGCACAGTGGTGACCATCATATTTTATCAATATCTTCTTTTATTGAAATGAAAGCATGAAATAGTTTTAGGTAAAATCTACCCTGATTTGTTTAACTTTTTCAAGAATAAACTAATGAGGAGGTGCAGTGATTGCACAGTGACTAGAAGTACATGCTGTTCTTATAGAGGTCCTCCATTTAATTCCCTGCACACCAGATCCATAAGGTGAATCATGTTCTTCTTGCCTCTCTGGGAACATTTACATATGTGGCTTGCACATACACAATCAAAATTATATATTACTTTTTATATAAATAAAAATAATAAATCCTTAAATAATTTTATATCAAATTCTATGTTAAATTTCTCAAAATATTATGCAAAATCATGATATATTTAGTATTAGAGAATAATTGTATTTAGTCCTAAGGAGTAATAACGGTTTTCCAGGCTCACAACATTTCTTATATTGCTGTATCTAAATATTGTCTTTTCAGCTCTCCTTACATGACATCACAGTATATAACTGAATTATTTTCATATCTCTCATTTCAGAAGTCATACACTTATAGACACTTTGTTTCTTCCTCAAAATAGTACAAACCCATTATAAAAATCCTCCTACTTTTTGAGCAAGAATTCTGAAGAAATACTATTTTTTTTATCTAGTTTGACAAAATTTTACTTTCTATGTTCCTTTCTGTAAGACATTCTACAAGTTGCATGGCATATGAAGACTAGTATAAAATATGATGCTTTCACTACATAAAAGAAGAAAAGAAATTAAGACTACTTAAATGCTTAAATGCTTAAATGCTAGACAAGCTCTAAATTTCTGTAGTTTTCTTCTCCCTGAGCAGGTGAGGAAACAAGAATGCACTGAAAGTACTGTCCCTGGTTCTTTTTAGCTGCTTTTAAATAGGAATTTTCCAAAATCTTATTTTATCCACAATGCAGATTATGAAAAAAAATGTCCCAGATATCTGACAACAATGATCATTTTAGTGCTATTTCCTATTTTTATTACATGTATTTAAAAAAAAAAAAAACCTCAAATTAAGTAGTTTTCAAAGAAGGAGGATGAAAAAGAGAAAACAATAAAAGAAAAAGGAAACTGACTGAAGGGAAGGGATGTGGGAAGGGAGAGGAAGAGGAGAGAAACAAAAAGGGAGACATGGAAGAAAGGAATTCAGAGTAAGAAAATTTGGTTATGTTACCATTCTTTTATTTATACATCTACTGCTTCCTTTTCTGTGCTACACCTTTCTCCCCAGAGAACTGGATTAATGTTAAAATTAGCCTTTGATTAAGAAAAATCCTAGTATCAATTTAACATGTAAAAAAAATTAAAATTAAAAAAATAGATCATGTTCTTATGTCTACTTTAAGATGACGAAAAATTCAATTGAATATTGCATACAACTTTGGCAATATGGTGTACACCTTTGATTTCTGTATTAGAAGCTGTTATTAGAAGATTATGAGTTTAAATCCTGCCAAGTCTGGCTGAAAATCAAGATTCTCTCTTAAAGAATAAATTAAATTAAAAAGACCAATGAAGAAAATATCTTTCACAAACTTTTAAGCTAAACAATTTTCTTCTTACATTTCTCTTTTTATCTCCTTTCAGAAATACACTTCTTAAATGATCCATTTTCATTTGAAAGGAGGTGTGAAAAAATTATTTTTGTTCAACAAACCATAAAACACTTTGATTTATATTATGTTGGAAGGTGGTTCTTCTAGATTTATATTATAATTAAATGAAAATGTACTAGACTTCATTTTAGTCTTCAAAATACTGAGTTGAAGACAATAGCCTTTTTTGTCTCTCACTGAAGGAGAGATGGGCCCATTCCCCTCCCTCTCTCTGCCCCTATAACAATTTAGCCTTGACCTTGACTGACTTATTTAGAGAATAAACATAACTGAATAGTGTTCTCATTTGATGAAAAGCAGAAGCCTGTGATAAAGTTTAAAAGGGATGAGAAGGGAGGAGAATTGACATTTTTTACAGAATAATTATGATTAATAAAACAAGACCCTGTAACCTTGCCTGCACTGCACTCTCTGGACAGAGTCAAAGGTAGTAACTATGATCTTCATTGTAAATTTATTGTCTATCGACAGAAATGTAGCAGATGCTTTCAACACTATTTCATCTCCATATGGGGAGATTCTTCTCCTAATCCAATGGCACATTTTGAAAGGTAAAAATAAAAGAGGAATTAATGCGTAATTTTGATGTACAGTTTCAAGCTACTTAGTTGCAAAATGAGTCAAATGCTGAAAGCGGATTGTAAATTGATGTTTACACACACATAGCAGTCAGGGCATAAAAAAAAAAAAAAAAACATTCATAGGAAGATTGTTTCTTGACTTTTAAAACACCCTTATGAACCTGGCTGTGTTTGGAAGACAGACTTGTTGTGCAGGTTAGGGTAGAGGATATCATTAATGTTCTTTTGTTCTTCCATTTAGAAATATAACATATTAGGGGTCCCCCTTTGTTATCAAATCATATAATTCATATTTAGATGAAAGTAGTTGGCCAATAAGAGGAACAGCCTCACAATTAGCCCTGAAATTATGTTTTAAACCTAGATGTTGTCAGGGTAATAAGCATTGCCATGTGGTAGAATAAAACTCATTCTTTCTATCAATCCTCTAGGTGTTTTCATATGGCTTCTACTAATTTTCTTACCATTGATATTGTGATCTTACTCTTTCAGTTATTTTTATGGGCAACTACCTTTCCATATGGTATCCATTCTTGTATCCTGTAAGACATCCAACAAGTTCTTCTCCATCCTTTTGCTTTGGTTTTGATATTTCTACTTAGTTTAGGGCAGCAATCTCATAATCTAATCAAAACGATACCTTCTGGGTGATATTTTGTCACTAGGCTTATAATAAGTATATGTATATGTCGGGGGGGGGAGTGTATGTATGGTATGTATATGTGTGTGCATATGTTTGTGTTAATATGTATATATTTGTGTGTGTTTGTGTGTTGTGTGTATATGTGTACTCACTGAACAGAATCAAAGTTAGTAGTTAAGAACTTCATAAATTTCTTGTCTATTGACAGAAATGTAGCACTATTTCATGTGAGTCTGTATGTATGTGTGTGTGGTAGTATTTACATGTTTGTTATGTATATTTGTGTAGTGTGTTTGTGTCTGTGTGTGTGCTATGTTTTGATGTATGTGTGTATATGTGTGGTGGGTGTGTTAGTATATATGTGTGCAAGTGTGTGTGTGTGTGTTTGCATGTGTGTATGTGCTTGTTTGGTGTGTGTTGTGTATGTTTGTGTGTGTGTTTGCATGTGTGTATGTGTTGTTTGGTGTGTGTGTGTGTATGTTTGTGTGTGTTTGCATGTGTGTATGTTGTTGGTGTGTGTATGTTGTGTGTGGTTGAAAGTCGATAGGTATGATGGTAAGGAACTAAATTTTTTTAGTTGTATTAGAGGAGTTCTTTTGATCCTAGGAATAAAGGAAAATCAGATGAAGTTATGAGACAAGGAGAAGCAAAAAAGCGAAACAATAAATGTGATCTCAGCTAGAGACTTCTTTTCTGTGTTAAACTTGGTTATACAAGCTACACAAGTTTATTTCATCTAGACATTAGAAAACTTTTCCAGAAAATACATCATTAGTTTCATGGGCAATTTATTGTACATTGCAAGTGTTTTGTCATTTTAGTATAAGAGAATGGCTAAATAAAATAAGAATGGCTGTGCTTCTGTGTTGTTTTAATCACAAAAGAGATGGTTGTTTGACTTGAGCTATGGGTTAGCTGAAATTTGATGAATCTTGCTCTTGGAAGAAACAGACTCTATTAGACCGAAGGATGTATATAAAAGAGAGACTGGTGTGAAATTGGCCAGGATTCCCAGGGTGTGACAGACACAGATGCATAGACAGTGAAGCAGATCTGGGAAAGACATGAACTTCATGAAATGCCTTCAGGCAAGCTTCAGGGAAATAGTGACAAAAAGACTGTGTCTTGTCACAGAGCTCAAGAAAATGATAGCTGTGTAAGGTTAATTCTCCTAATGCAAAGACCTCCAAGTAGTAGGAACTTCAATGTGCAACGTAAGATTACATTTGAGAAGTATATAAAAAGGTTTGAGAAGACATTAAATATCTTTTTTGAGAATACTATATTTCACCTTGTATGTAGGGTTGAACTCTGGGGAAGTTTAAAGTAGAGTTGGATGTAGGGAGAGGTATTGATTCCCTAATTGATTCTTGATTGTTTCAATAAATGAGGCTGAAACAATCATCGGACAAAGGAAAGAAGGTGAACTTCTGGGTCCCAGAAGGAAGAGAGGGAGACGAGAGGCAGAGGCAGAGGCAGAACAGGAGGTGGAGTGCAGGAAGCAGCAGACATGTAGGTCTCAGAGTACCCATAGTAAGGAGGATGGAGCAGAATATTCTTCGCCAGCCATTGAGTTTTCTGGCTAATTTTAAAATATTAAGGCTGTCTGGTGTTTTCCATCCAAGGCAACTAAGATGCTCAGGAGGAAGGTCACAGCGGGGCTCCCATTGGCTGTTTGGGAGAGATAGCCATGCTAAGATAAAGGAGCTCGAAAGAGCTCTTGAGAAAGAGCAAGAATGTTTTTAAAATTACAGACTACAGTGGGAGCTGGAGGAGATAGTTTTTATCGCTGTTGTTGTTGTGGTGGTGGTGGGTTTTTTGTTTGTTTTTCTTTTTGTTTTTTTGTTTTGTTTGTTTTAGAGAAGACACTAGGAACTTCTCAGTCATTTGCTTCTTAGTTTTTATTACTGAGCTCCTGAGTTCATTTATCTAGACAATCAGTTTCTGGTAACTCACTGTCCAAAGAGTCTTTCAAATTTTCTTACTCTAATTTCCTTTCATATCCAATACAACATGATTTAGAGCTAATTTGATGCTACCTTTAGAAAGAAGGTGGCAGACATCCTAAAGATGGCTTCCCACCATTCCAGTGAGATTTGCATCATTGGTTAACGGACTTTCAACCTCTGGTTTCCTCTGAGATAGCCACAGATGTTTGAAAGGTGTTCTCTGGATGCCAGAATAATGTTTATGAGCATAACATGCTAGCCTTTGCTTTTGCTAATGAAACCAACTGGTCTAGATATATGTCGCACCTTATAATACTTAGTCCCAGGCTTTGATGAATAATCAAATTTACTTTATTTTACATCTTGGGTAACCATCTGTTCAAATCAGCTCTAATGTAAACAGTTCTTGCAATCTGTTTGAAAAACAAAATGCCAACAAGTACATTCTCACCACTTTTATTTTTATTGTGGCTTCTTAACAGATTCCTTCTTTCTTCACTATTTGGGCTAAGGCTGACATAAAGAGCTAGCATCTCTCACCCCTTGTGCTGCACATCTGTAGGATAATTTGGAATAGCAGAGTCCAAGAGGAATTGAAAGCAAATCCTAGTTACAGTGTTGAAAGATTGCATGGCAGTTACATGAAACAAGGCAGTATCAATTGGAGATATTGAAGAAAGAAAGTAATTTCATCTAAAATAGTTCAATATAATCATTATGGTTCGAAATATAAGCTAATAAGACATGCAACACGGTTTGTGAAGTAAAGGTCATAGTTGCCAAATTCAATGACTTGAGATCTGTCTCTAGAACATATGAAGGAAATTGTCACTTGACTTTACCAAGTTGTTATCTGACTTCTAAAGTTACAATGTCATATGAATATTCCCCCTTCAACATCAGTATATATATATATGTGTGTGTGTGTGTGTGTGTGTGTGTGTATACATGTGTGTGTTAAATATATATTAAGTATTTGAATAAATATTAAATCTATATGTATATATAACACAATATTATAGTACATTTTATTAAAAATTTAGGAAGCCATGATATGAATTAGTAGTTGGAAGTGCTTTCAAAGCACACATGACAACGTGGATTTAATCTTGAAAACCTATGTATGAAAAGCATATATAAAGGAGCACCTCTCTAATCCACATATTTTTCCATGGAAAAGTGAAGTTGGAAACATGACAATGAATCCCCAGAAGTTACTGGGTTAGCTATCAGTCCCAGAGGACACATCATAGCAGAGACATAGCAAACTCCTACAACAATGTAGTCAAGAATGGATTCCTCAGAGTTGTCCTCTCACAATCCATCGTACTTTGACAAGTACTATTTCACACTTCCATTCTCTCTGTCTCTGTCTCTCGTCTCTGTCTCTGTCTCTCTCTCTCTCTCTCTCTCTCTCTCTTCTCTCTCTCTCTCTCTCTCCTGTGTGTGTGTGTCTCTCTCTATCTCATGTTCTATATCTCTCCCCATCTCTCTAATCTAACAAGTACAAACACAAATAAAATTTCATAAATAATTTTCAGTCTGAATTAGTCCTCTTTTTAATAAAAATTATATGAACATGTGTCAGGCATGTGGCATGTGTAGTAGAAAGTTATTAACATGCTCTTGTATTTATATAATACCTTTGCTCCAAAATGATGGCTTCAGGCCTTTCTATTGTGTATTTGGATAAGCAAATTTTTATTAGCTGTGGTTTCAGGGCCTGGAGGTCCAGTAAAATTTTGACATGCAATAACTACAGACATCTATCCCTAACCCCTGCATTTCTGGAGTCAATGCTGAGTTTTTTCCCTTGTGAAAGGCAATATAAACACTCAAAACCATTTACATTGAGAAGGAAGAGAATGTTCCCTAGTCAGAAGCCAGTGTTCACTAGGGGCTATTGTTAAACGTATGCTGTACGTTTGTCTTGAATATTAAGGTTGTGAGGCACAAAGTAAGGTGTAACCAATGTTTTTGAAAAGCCATGTATCAGATAAGAAATTGCTAAGCATCACAAAATCATTGATATTACTTTTCTTGATAATCATCTAGAAGATCTTTATGCTATTTAGGTTCATCATAGGGGAAAAAATACTGTTATTCTCATCTCTCAGTTAAAGATTCATAGCTCTCATGAAGGTAAGTTAATTGAACTCTTTCAAATGAATACTAAAGAAAATCCCTGGAAACTCATGACCAGCCACCTGCAATACATATCTGTAAACAGCATGAGACTCTGTTATTGACACAGTGGAAAGCAGGGACAGATGCCTGCAGTTATCCTTTGATCTCCACACATGCACCTTATGCTTGTACTCCAACAGTCACAGACATGAAGGCACACAACCATACTCAAGCTCACACACACATGACAGAGAAAGTGAAACAGAGGAACAGTGATAGAGCTAAGGAGAGAGAGAAGGAAGTGAAAAAACAAGACAGAGACAGAGGGAGAACAAAGAAAGATGGAATTGTAGCTACACTGGTAGGACTAAGTTATCCTAACTTATACCTTAATATGGACCTATAGGGTGATAAGACCTTGAACATGTAATTTCAGGAAATGTGACAAAAACATATGTCATAGAGCATAGCAATTATAAAGAGACAACCGAATCCCCAGTTCAAAGACTCTGCGTTTGCAAACTGCTCTACCCTCTGTAACTTTATTATAAATATATTTCTTCTTTGTTTATCAACACTTGGTCTGACTACATTCATTCAGGACAATTTCCTCATATTTAGCATGCTTCATGTTTTAAATATTTTTTGCCTTAAAAACTGGACAAAATAAAAATTGAAAAGCAATGCAGAGAAATAAAATTATACGAAGAGATTACCAAAAATAAAAAAAGAGCAGCACTTTCTATGGTGCTTATCCTTTTTTCTTGTTCTACTTATACATCCAAGTTTGATCCTTTGGTCTGCAATATAATTTTATTGTTTGTGTTTGAACCCTCCAAAAACCTTCCAGATTGACAAGAAACAGTAGTGATAAGAACTGTGATTCCTACTCCTAATGATTCATATTAGCAAAAATGTTCAATAAAAAGAAAAAACTCTACTTATGAAAATATGTGACTGATCTGCAATGAGCAAATAACGATGAATAATTTTAGATATTATATTTCTTCTGACAAGCTACAAATGATGGGTGTCAGAGCCTCCTGTCAGATCAATATATCGATAACATGTCATACCTCTGTAAGTTTTGTAGGATTGAAGGTAATAATGAAATACTCAGTTTTTAAATTCAGCTAAAAAAAATTACATCCATCTAGAAGAGAAGACTGATATAATTTATTGGCTGCCATTAAGTGAAATTTATGTTTCTGACTTTTTTCTTTTATAAAATTACGACTTTAAAAAGAAGCTATTATAAATAAATAGAACTTCACAAAAAGCATTCTTTTTATTGGTGATTTTACTTATTTAATTTCAAATGTTATTCCCCTTCCAAGTTTCCCCTCCACAAAACCCGGATTCCTTCCCCATACCTCTGCCTCTATTTGGGTGCTCCCCCACCGGCCCACCCAAGCCTGGCTCAGTGCCCTAGCATTCTCCTCACAGGACCAAGAGGCTCCCTCCCAGTGATGCCCACTAAGGTCATCCTGTGCTATATATCCAGATGGAACCATGGGTGTATTCTTTGGTTAGTGTTTTAGTCTCTGAGAGCTCCGGGTGTTTTGGTTGGTTGATATTGTTGTTCTTCCTATGGGGTTGCAAACTCTTTCAGCTCCTACAGTCCTTGCCCTAATGTCTCCATTGGGTTCCAATGTTTGGCATACGTCAGCATCTGTATTGAGGCTCTCTGGGAACAAAAAGCATTCATTAAGGAGTGATTTGTTTTTGTAATTCAGCTTATTGGAACTTTTGATAAAGAGATACATGAATAACCTAAATTATGTTTTATCTTGTTCAAATAAAGGTTATTTTCATTTATATTGATGGGCACTATTGTCATTTTATTATTTTGCTACTACTTGTTTGTCTTTGCATCTGAAAAATACATATTTTAGTCATCAATACTATCTGTTAATGGAAATGCAGTATATGATCTACATACACACGACTATTGAGCATTAAAATGTGACTAGGCTGTCTAAACAACTAAATGGTTATTTTCATTTCATTTTAACTGAATTCAGCTTAAAGCCCAACACATGGCTAGTGTCTACCTCTTTGGAAATTCAAGCTCTAAAGTAGGAATTTCATTTTTTACACAGGCAGCATCACTAAAGTGATAACTTAAGCTTTAGCACCGAGACGGAGGGTAAAAGAGAGTTAATCTTTCTGTCAGAGTTGGCCTTCTCTATACCAAGGATTAATTGATGCATTTTGAAATAAGGAATGACAAGTTTCCCTTTTATGTGTAGATTTAGAGTGAAGAACTTAACTGCCTAGGGAGGGTGTTGAGTTTTCTTACTGTGACAAATTAATAACATGTTTTGAAGATGATTTAAGGGAGTAGGATTGACAGGTACTGTTTGAGGGGAAAAAAAATCATGTAGCTCTGCCCATTATTTTGGAATTTAGGATGGTGAGATTTATGGATAGACTCTTGGCATTTACCCTTAGAGATGATCCTATCCCCAAGGAGTTAGAGAATCTATTTTCCCCCCTCATCCTATACTCTCCTGATGGGGCATAATTAATATCTCCTGGGATAGAGGAGGATTTTTAAGAACATGCTTGGAGGAATTTAAAGAACATGTTTTAATTTTCTTTCTATCCTTGGACAAGTTGTTTCTAGAAAAGAGGAACATAGATTGAGGAGAGAAACCCAATGCCCTTGTTCCCTCTGCTCTAGTTAGGGTGTGTGTTATTCCCCTCCCTGCTGTCTTCCATGCCTGTATTCCTTCATATGGTGGTGAGAGAACTCACCCCATAGTTACTTTAAGAACATTGCATCCCTCCAGTGGTTGATGATCTGTTAATTTACCAAGTTCTTAATGTACCTTATGGTGTTAGCAGTCAGTCAGTGCTCACTGAAATGTACTCATGAGTTAAACAACTACAATTCTGTCTATGTGTCTTCCCTCCCTCCTCCTTCTCCCTCCCTCCCTCCCTCCCTCCCTCCCTCCCTCCCTCCCTCCCTCCCCTCCCTCCCTCCCTCCCTCCTCTTCTTTCTTTCTTTCTTTCTTTCTTTCTTTCTTTCTTTCTTTCTTTCTTTCTTTCTTTCTTTCTTTCTTTTTTCTTTCTTTCCTATAACCACCTGAGATTCCAGTAAATGTTGACTTGGTCATATTATATCTACTCCTTAAATTACCATGCTTTGCTCTCTGTGTCCCAACATTTTAATGCAAATACAGGAAACAACATAAGTGAAACAACTTCTACATAGGACACGTTTTCAAAATCAATAGCACTTCAATTGCCTAGCAGATTCTTTAAACATTAATGAAGAATGGATTAGTTGCTACAATAGAAGAAATTAAGCCTCTATCAACAGTGACTTTGGGGGCCTTTATACATATTTTTTAGAAACTTTTTAATCATTCTTTATTAACAGTGCATCTGGTTGATTCTTCCATTGTTTCCCCAACAAATTTTATACACATTTAAAAATTTATAGAGAAACTGTCTTTTCATACCAATACTTTAAATGATTTACTAGTGACAAAGTAGCAACCTCTTCTGTGGACACTTTTTTAATTTGAATATATATTTTAAAGAAATTGTCAATTCCAGTTAACTATGAAAAATCAGTGACATCTCTTCTCCCTATTATCTCTCCTCCCATTTCTCTTTACCACAAATAACAAACAAATACAATACACACACACACACACAAGAAAACATGGAACCTCATTTTAAAAGAGTAAATAGAACAAGATTAAATGACGAGTATATTTGTAAATGGGATCATACGTGTAACGCTTTAATCCCAGCATATAGGCAGAGCAGTGGATTTCTCATTCTCCAGCCTGTCTACAGATGCTTTCCAGGAAACACCAGGACTACACAGAGGACCTCTTGGAAAAAAAAAAAAAAAAAAGAAAGTGGGATCATATTGAAGAAATTATAGTAAAATTTTTGCAACCTTTTAGGAATGCAATATTCTCTTAAGCATAAGAGACATAATATTTAGGAACACAGGTATCATCTGGATTCTTGTTGGACATGACAGCTTTAGACCCACTATCTGGCTTTCCTATTCATGCATTCAAATTATTTTAAAACATGTTTATCCTGCACATGTATAGTCATTTTTCTTGCCATTATTTATTAAATGATACACTGTTATCCATAACATTTATATTACATTTGTTTTTATAAGTATGCAGATATGCAAAGCTAGATCCCATAATGATCAAGCACTGTACTGACTGGTCCTTCCAGAGAAAACATCATGAGCAAGTTAGGACAACATGAGGTTTATGTGGTTAGGCCCTTAGGAACATCAATAATAATATTAGAAGTCTAAGGCATAGAAAAAATCATTGTTGGAAGGAGCATCAAACATTGTACACCTCACCATCCCTAGTCAACTCAGGGAAGACTGTGCTCAGTCTCCTACCTCTTACATAATAGGGCTGTTTGCACTGAGCAGGGATGGCCAATCTCAATAATCAATGAAAATGATTAAGTATTTTCATTCAATTAGAAGACATTAGAGGTAAACAACAGTTGCAATACAAAGCTTGAATGCACTAAGAAGCTATTTTTACATAAATAAATATATTTCTACTTCATTTCCAGTACATGGGAAAGACAAAATAATTTTAAGTCAGCTGGAATTATTTATAAAGTATATCTGCTAGCAATTTAATTCATCACTTTCAATTTCAGTGGAAACAATGAATTGGGGGGGGGAGGAACTCTCTAATCAAAATTTTCAAATAAATATTATCATCTACTTTACTCTGAAATGTTTCACCAAATTTCAAAATGATAATTAAGCCTATTAATGCTTTTATTTAAAGATGTCATGTTAAAATTTTGTTATCAGAAAGAAGGGTAAAATTCTAAACCTATTAATCATGGGTACGTAGCTGATAATATAACTTTGTATATAGTACATAATATATAATATATATGTATATATATAAGCAGAAAACAAAATTCCCATTTCCTATTCAAGTATCCAACATATATTTTGAGTAAATGTTTAATTGTTTTTAATTTCAAATAAGAGTTTGAATGCTTGTCCCTTTGAGATTCATTGTGAACCTTAATGGTATAATAATCTGGTGACAGTCTCTTGACATATGTTTGTTCAACATATGTGTGTATGTGTGTGTGTGTGTGTGGGTGTGTGTGTGTGTATAAACTCACTGTTGATTTTAATTCTCTAAGGAAATATCTACTTTAACACCATAAAATTTTTCTTGAGTAATACCTCTGTAATACTCAGGTAGTTAGATACAAACTATAAGCACTTTTACCACATAATTTTATTTTACCACATAATTTTATATTACAGCCCTATATAAGCTATGCCATAATAGATTACTGCTTGATAAAGCTCATTAATCTAAAACGTTCTTTTGGCTTTCACAAAAAATAAAAGAAGTATTTAAAAGTTTGCTCATATCTCAGTGAGGTGCCTATATTTATTAGCAGGAGTTTTTCTTTTCACCAAGTTTTTAGATTCTGGAACTGTACTTTGCTGTTCACTGCAAAGTACCACAGTAATATCCAGGAAGTATAAAATAATAAAAGACGAGTATTAAGTTACACTATCAAAGAGCAGCCCTGCTGTCTCATCTGTAGGCACACGATTAGATCAAGCTAAAGTGTGCTACACATGGATCAGGTCTGCATTTGAAAATGGATCAGTGTGTTTTGTATTAACTAAAGACAACACAGTTCTGATTTATTTTTAAACGACAATAAGTAACGTGAGAGTGAACAATTTTCTTTAAAAGACAGAATTCCATTTAAAAGAAAGACATTTAGTATAATAGAAAAGAAGCAGCAGCTTCTTTTTTCTTGTCATTTACAGGCAAATTTTAGTTTAAAGATTATAAGTGAGTCAAGTAGACAGAGCACATCTGTGAACACATCTGTCTCTCACTCAATTTATATGTAAATATTGCTACTATCCTCATTTTATTGTGTGTAGTTTGTCTTCTCACAGTCCAACAGAAGTTCTGACACAATAATACATATTTTACACTTAGAATTATTTTTAACTAAGATAAACAAAAGGAGAGAAAATCTTTGGCAGCTTTTAAGCTAAAATATCGTACACTTCACACACAGAACACTAGGAAGGGCCTTTTCTCACCTTTCACACAGTTCCACACTATGTTATGGTGGTAAAAGTCATTAACTTTTTTTCAGGTTGTTAAAATGGCCATTGACAAAATACAATTTCCATCGATGTAAATTATGAGTTATGAAAGTGATTGAACTATTAGTGTCATTGTTTACTCTGGGACTGTCTGATAGTCCCACAAAGCCTTTTTATCCTGAATAAAATCTAGCTTCTGGAAAATATTGCATTTCAGTATATAGTAAAATATCTTGAAAAATTACATCAGGTCATGTGAGTGACAGTTTCCTTTCTAAAAGTCAATCTCTACCTAACAATATTTATACTGAATGTCAATAATAAAGGTACACAACCATCAACAGTTTTCACCATTTTCAGTCACAATATCCTGGTCCTTTTACAGTAGGGTTTATATATACACCTTGTGTGTCTATACTTTACTTTTTCTGTCTTTCTGTTGCTGTTTTCAATCCTGAGTACCCTGGCTTTTCCCCACTAAAATTTCAGTACCTATCCCATGTCCTTCAGTGAACTAACTGAAGTATCTAAGTGGATTATAAAGGTATTGATCATTTTATAATACCATTTTATAATATCAGTGAATATATAACAAGTAGAATATATGTTTAAGTCCTTTACTATTTCATTTTGTTATCAATATCATATACTTGTCTTTAAAATGAAGTTATACATAATATAGCTTATTGTTTATAGTTACTAACTGTGAGCCGGTTTATATTTTATGTCAATTTGTCACAAGGCAGTGTTATCTGATAGGAAAGAACATTATTTGAGAAAATGCTTCCATACAATTGTGCTACAGACCATTTCTTAATTAGTGATTGATGGGGGAGGACTCAGTCCATTGTGGGTGGTGTCATACCTGAACTGGTGTTCTTGTGTTCTATAAGAAAATAGTCTGAGCAAGCCAGTAAGCAGCATCCTTCCTGTTATCTGCATCAGCTCTTGCCACCAGGTTCCTGCTTCTTTATTTTTCTATTCTGACTCCTCCAATGACGGACTATGATTCAGAAGTATAAATCAAATAAACTCATTTCTTCCCTACTTGCTTTTGGCCATGGCGATTCATCAGAACCATAGAACCCCAAAGTTAGACAAGGTTATAACAGATTGTTTTTTTTTTTTCAATGTTTACATACAATTTAAATTTTTTATCTTATATTATGGGTGTTTTGAGTAAATGTATATATGTGCACCACAGTGGAATTGGAGTTACACACAATTGAGAGGCACCATATGGGTGCTGGGAATTGAACCTTAAACTCTGGAAGATTAGCCAGTGCTCTTAATCACTGATCCATCTCTCTAGCCTCATTCCTTCTTATTGTTATGTGTTTCAGATACCTCATCCATGCTACTGTACACGGTAGTGTTACTGTGATTGCTAATGACTTATTATAAACAGAATGATTAATAAGCATTCCATTCAGAGAGAATGGACATTGGGATCATAGTTACCACACTGTCATTGCCTTCACAATAAGCATACCCTTAATGGAATATAATTTTATAAAATACAAAGTTTCAACTTTGGATGTACACTATTGACGTAACTAAATGATGAACATATTTTTGATGCAGATATATTTTAAATTATGGTTTAATTTTACTGTCCTCTTCTGCTTGATCCTTTTCTGTAGCCTGCCTGAAAAACATTCAGTATCCAAATGTATCCAAATACATTTCTAGATTTGTTGTATGAATTGTAAAATTTTCAGTGTTAATTTCACTACAAGTTTCTTGAGCATTCTTTTCAGGAAAATATAAACTAGACAGCCTGAGTTGTCAGAGGATAAGTGTTCTGTGGAGAGACAAACACAGCATGTTTTATCTTTTTTAGTATTTTATTTATTTGTATTCCAGCCGTTCTCCCATCCCAATCCCCCACCCAGTTCCTCATCCCACTCCTCCTCCCCTTGTCTTTGAGAGTGTGCTCCCACCCACCAGGCATCTCCCTTCCTTGGATGTCTAATTCCTTCTGGATTAGGTGCATCTTCTCCTACTGAGGCCAGACCAGGCAGTCCTCTGCTATATATGTGTTTGGGGCCTCAGATCAGCCCTTGTATGCTGACTGATTGGTGATTCCATCTCTGAAATCTTCTAGGGGTCCAGGTTAGTTGAGAATACTAGTCTTCCTATTGGTCACTCTTACCTACATCTCCTTCAATCATTTCCCTAATTCCTCTATAGGGGTCCCTGACTTCAGTCCAATGGTTGGGTGTAAGTATCTGCTTCTGTTCCAGCAGTTGCTGGTAGAGCTTCTCAGAGAAAAGCCATGCTAGGCTCCAGTCGGTAAGCACATCATAGCATCAGTAATAGTGTAAGGCCTTGGTACCTTCCCCGCCCCTCCACTGAGCAGTCCTTCCTCCAGTCTCTTCTCCACTTTTGTATCTACAGTTCTTTTAGACAGGAACAATTCTGGATCATAAATTTTAACTGTGGGTTGGTAATCCTGTCCCTCCACTTAGGGCCTTGTCTGTCTACTGGAGGAGGGCTCTTCTACTTCCCTCTCCCCACTGTTGGGCATTTTGACTATGGTCACCCCCATTGAATCCTGGGAGACTTTCATATTGCAGGTCTCTGGGACATTCTAGAGATTCCCCACCCCACCCCCACCTCCTATCCCCAGAATCTGCATTTTTGCATTCATTCAAATAACCCTCTGGGTTTCTCTCTTGTCCCATCCCCTATACACATACTTGATCATGTTCCTTCTTTCCTCTCTCCTCCTCCTCCCTTCTCGTACCCAGGCCACTCCCTCCCTCAGTTTCCCTTGCTTATATAGTTCCCACTTCTATGTAGGATTGAAGCATCCTCACTTGGGACTTCCTTCTTGTTGAACTTTTGTGAGTTCTATGGTCTGTGCGTTGTATCCTGGGTATTTGGTATTTTTTGGCTAACACTCACTTAACAAAGACTCCAGTCTTTGTGTGTGGTAAAGAAAGAGATGGATCTCAAGGATGAACATCAACTCTGAAAAATAATATGTAAAGCAATAGAGTGAGACAATTTAAACTTGTGGCCTCCAGACACACCCATGGAAGGACATTCACACATTACCTTCTAACAGATACAGTGAAAAATAGAACATGTTTCCAATAACTATAAAATTTTATTCATTGAACATTTTATTTCATGAATATATATATACTTATAAATATATAAATAAAAGTCAATTCTCTAAGTTTTCCCTCAACTAAATTAGTGAAACTAATTAACAGTATTTATCTTTAATTTTGTTTTGTTCTATAGAATATATAGAAGTTTGTCTTAATTCAGACTTGAAGAATGTTCTAAAACTTGTCTTGAACAATTGAATACAAGTAAAAACTAAGTATAATATATTTTCATTGATTTTAAATGTGTATACACACACACACAACACACACACATATATATGGAATGTATGTCTAAATGTCGACTATATGTTCTTCTGTGTGACAAATGAACCATATCATGAATGGAATCTGGCAAAATTATTCTCAGTACTTCCTCTCAAGATTTTACTCGTTCCCATTTTAGAGAAGAACACAATTACCTTCTTGCAATGTCATATTGAGTTTAAGTTCAGCAGCAATGCCATGGAGGCATTTCTGTCTATCCCTGTTTTTAAAATAAAAAATAAAGTAGATAAGAAAGTTTTAGGCAGCTAATGTTGGTCATGCTGTAAGCATGTACCAATGACTGACTTGGGTGGATCATAAAATTACTCACACACTTTTCAATTTTCTGCAAAGTAGGGAACTCACATTCCTTTGTACTCTTCTGTCATTATCAGGCACTTCAAGCCTAAAAGCGTGCTACACATGCATTTTACTGAATAAAACATCTGATCATCTGTCTTCTATACACAAAGCCCTTAAGAAATTTATTTGGTGGAAAATGCCCTAAATGAATTCAGGAGCTCCAATATGAAGGAAAGATGTGATCAAGAAATGAAACTATGCTTGAATGGCTTTTCTAAAGCTTCCTTGGCTTTTCCATTTATGCGCCATATAAGATTTTACTACAATGTTCAAAATTAAACCACATTAAAGCAATCAAAGTCTTCTCAGACTTAACTCTGTAATAATGATGATTGAGGCTTAAAGGTACACCTGGTTTTCATTAAGACTAGGCCCTTGAAAATTATTTAGAGTAAAATTAAAAGAAAAAAAAAACTTTTAAAATTTGTTTGCATTTTAGAATGTTAATACAGGAAGTGATCAGGTGGGAAGGGGTGCATTTTAAAAATGGTTGTAGGATTATTTTTCTTCCTTTTTAATTGTGACCCTATGAACACAGCAATGTCAAAAACTGTGGAAGTTTGGTAAACCTGTTTATATGAATCCAATATTCTCCAAATTTATTTTGCATATGCTAGCACATTTTTTTTTTCTATTTTGCTCCTGGCTCTTCAGGAAGCAAAATCACAGAAAGCTTTTCTCTCCACCTACATCCCACCACTTCCTCTTCATTCACTCAAAACTCAGTTTTTTCAACTTGAAGTTATTCCATGAAAGCACTTTATGCCCATTACTTCACAAATGGACCAGTGTAGAATTTAGACCCTACAAAGTAGTATCCTGTTCCTCTTTTCTGAATGATATGCATAAATGAAAAATTTCCAGACCAAAAATAATCATAGCTTATTTTAGATAACGAAGATACCACATAGTTCACCAGAGTAATCCCCTTTGCTTAACTGTGGTATTAATTGCAATGAAAGAAAGAAACTTTATGAGACTTGTACTAATTTCATTTAAATTAGAGAGAGTGTGCTGAAATCAACACCTTCGCAGTCAGTAGATATAGCAAGATCATGGAGTTTTGTTTTAAGATTTTACTCCATTGCATGATTCAGAATACAGCTCAAATGCAGAAAAACTGTGTATGTTTTTCAAGATAACTAATTTCACAAACCAAGCATATTACACGTAGTCTCAGATAGAAAATCCGAATGATGGTAAGTTTATACCTTGTTTAGTCATCATTTTGACTAAATTTTTTAAAGTTGCAATATATCAAAGATACTTTGTTCTTTTCACAGTATTTGTTTTGTTCTATTTATTTCACAAGCCATTTTTTTCTTTATCCATATTCTTCATTCTGTACTTAGAAAACCATTATTTGGCCATGTGTCATTCCTTACAAGAGAAAATGCAGTTTCTCTTCCTCGTCTGACGATCTTTCCAGCATTTCCTATTCCTTGGTGCAGATGTTCTTTCCTATTGGTCTCTGAACTCACCTCAGCCTGCTCTCTGTCTCCACGCCATCCTGCCAGTCTCCTGTCTCTCTCTTTCTACATAACCTAAATCTGAACCTATGCACCTTCAACCAGTGGAGGCTTTAATGTGTCCCGTATGGACAGGGACACCTATCAACTGAAGAGCTGATCAAGTGCATTGATTGTAAGTCTCAACGATTTTTTCTTTTTTCTCTGTACTGAGACATTGGGGAAGCTCTCTAAAATAGAGGCATTTTTTTCATATTTATAATTTGCTACAAAACTTCCAAAGTAAATCGTAACAATCTTTATGTTCAACACTCTAAAAAATAAGAAAGGAATTCCTTTATAATTAAGATCAAAACTTGTGCCATCACTGAAAGGAAACTGGCATGAATTCAAGTCAGTTCAATACTTAGAAATCCTTACCAGGTATATAAACTTGTTCTCTTCCATGCACAGACATGCTTGAAATATGTCACAGTATGAAATTCCTATTGCTTCTTTAGAATATTAACTCTTAGGCACATTTTGATCTTTCAACAAGTCAGTTTCTGATACAATATTTACTTAATTCTTGAATAATATGTGAACATGTTCTCTCTGCCTCTCTTTGAGAGTTTTTCCATGAAGACGATGTGCAACTGTTAGTTTCATCTAACTACTTTGTGGAACATATTAAAGAGGAAGTTATAATTTGTTTTTGGCTAATATTATTAAATACCTTGGCAAAAACTAAAAATGAAGTCACTCAAGTATTTCAAAATATAAAATGATACAAAGTTGAAATTGCAAAAAAAAAAAAATGCATACGAGAAACTTCGTTGACTTAAATTTCATTTGATCTTAGTGTTTGTCTTAACATTTAATAGGATTTCCCCATTTTAGAAATTGCTAATTTCTGCATGTATATTCACATTTCTCAAATTATACATTTGATATCCCATTAATGTTTTGAAAATCAAAATATGTCATCATAGGAGTAGAACAGCAATATTAATTTCATTTTTTTTTTTGTTTTGTTTTCTTGCCAGTAGTGGAAACTGAACCTGCTCATATACGGAACTAAACTGTTTTAGTTTTGTTTTTGCTTTGCTTTGTCTTTGCACTTTCAGTCAAGAATGTATTAATTCTTTCCATTCTGAAGAAAAATCAAGATTTAGGGAATTTCTGCAGCAGAAAACTACAAATGAGTCAGGGCAAAATAATTGCAGCACTCAGACAGCCCCCCCCCCTTTGGCTGTGATACACTTTTAAGTGCTTTTAATATATTGTCTCAAATCACAATGATTTAAAACAAAAATTGATTTATTTATATCTACACCTTGCTCTGTAATGGAACTAGTATTAAATGGTGCATACACAGAGTGAATAATGAATGTATATAATATGAGGTATCTCTTTAAATTGTAGTTTGAGATGAATATATTCATTTAAGTCATGTATTGTGGCAGAAAATGGTTTTCCTTCAGAAATATATTTTATAAAATGGAAAGTTAGTGTAAAGTTCATAGGTAGGTAGCTTGCACCAGAAGAAAAGAAGTGGGGTAAAATCAGATGTGTGCCATTTTGTAAAGAATGTAAGAGAAGAGTGTATGGGCTTCCATTTCTTCATAGACAAATCACTTTCTTACATATATGTTGTCATTGCTTCTTTTGTGTCATACTAAAAGGGAACTTTCTCTGTTTAAAGAAAGACAGTTGAACAAACCAAGAAGATACACAGTTTGCATGCTTATTGTCCTTTACAGGCTCATGTATTCAGCACCTTGACCAGACCTGGTAGTGGTGATTAGATAGCATTGGAGTCATGGTTTTGGTGCAGAGATAATAAGAAAAGTGGGTTGTGGTTGAGTTGATCTTGAAATGTGTACCCCCACCCACTGCTTATCTCTTTTCTGCTTTTTTATTTCACTCATAAGTGAGCAACTTTTCATTGCCACAGACAAATGTTGACTTTCACCATCATTACAAACTTATCTACCTAAACTTCACATGTATATAACCCTTCCTCTTTTAAGCTATTTTTATCAGTACTTAGTAACAGTAGTTGAATAAAAAATTACAATACAGAAAGGTGGGTAAAGAATTGTTTATTACAGATTAGGAAGAACTATCTGTAATTTTAATCAAAGTGATCCACAGCTAAAATTAATTTTTGAAAATCAAAATTAACACATGAAAGACATGCTATTTCTCTACAAAACAAATATAACAATATTAGAGTTAAAATGAGAAGCAAACCTAACCCAACTTCTGCCACACAGAAAATGCTCTAACATAACTGTAATAATTGTCCTTAGCAGGAACAGTAGTTATAATAATAATAGATTGTATTTCTTATCCCTGAAAGGATCTTGTAAAGCATACTGTTTTTTTGCATTGAGTTCAAAAGTTTAAGAATTTCTTTGTGACTTGGGTAAGATTGTGAATTCATGAATCAGTAATAATACATTAAGTTGCACTGATTATTATAGAAAAATCACAGGAATGTCTCTTGCCTTCACACTCTCTTCCCATGCTATCTGCTCCTCACTTTCTTCTAGCTTTAGGCAGTGGTCCTGCTGATTACACGAACAAGTGTTCAACAATGAGTTGCCTAAATATCTGCTAGCTAAGGAATATGACTCCCTTTCAGGCTTCTTTCAGGGTTCAATGAGAGTTGGTAAAAATAAGTCAGGAAATTCAGGACTTCATTGGCACTGTCAAGTTATAGTCTGAATTTTAGCACAATTTATAGAGAATTTGTTATTAGTTAGTCTAAATGGAGCTGTGTGACAACGCGACTTCACATGTTGTATCTACCCAATTATTTAAACTTACTCAAAGAACAGAACAATAAAATAGATACAGCTTCCTAATAAAAGCACTTTCTCAAGCACAAGGACAACTCCTGTGCCAGTGTTGTCCAAACTCTAAATCTCTGTTCTCTGTGACTTCTTAGAGAATTTATGTTCATTCCAACTAGAAGTGTCACTAGGAGACTGAGGTGTAGGACATTTGGAAGAGGTGTATGTATATTCAGAGTAGCACACATGTCAGCTATATTACAGAATCAAAAACTATTTGCAGAGTGAAGTAATGAGCTTCTCTTCTCCATTCTCTAGCAAACAAGATATGAAACTTGTTTTTAAGTTTTCAGATAATAAACGGCAGAAAGAATTTCACCTACTTTGCACCTAAATACCTACCAATAATAAATAAACAGGTTAACGTTTGCACATAGAATCTTCCAAAGTATAACTGCCAAATGTCAGAACACTGAGAAACCCTTAGATTGTACTCACTCCTGTTTTTCTCATAGATTCTTTTACGAAGCCTGGGACAATTGTGACTATTTTCAGATGATGAGGCGTACAAATCTTCTAGCACAGAAATAATCAAACGGCAAACTTTTATAGACCAGCAGTGCTGTAGGAACGTAACACTAAAGTCAGAAGAGCTTTAAAGACTCAGAAATTCATTCTGATATTACAGAAAGCTAAGGAGTTCTAGATCTAATACCTGGGAGAGGCCATTTTTGTTTTTCTAGTAATAACAGTTTTGTAACGTAACATGGTAAACAACAAAAGTAGAGCAAAGCACTACATCCCTTCTGATAATGGCACTGTTCCCAGACATAATGATCACATTTTAATGATAGAATCCACTCTTAAAAGCCACACCACCAAATACTATATTATTGGGAGATGGAATGTTAAAAGTGAATGAATGTACCTATGTCTCATGCTTTAAACTTTTAGCTGATGAGTTATGTAGCTTTGTACTGGATCAATTAAGGCTGTAATTTGCTGAAGCCCGGGGTTCCAATAAAATGCTTTGTTAAGGTGAGAGTTTTCATTCTCACTTACCTGAGGAATCCAAGCATTTTCTTTTCCTTTAATGGGTGGTAATGACCTTAATTTAAATCATGAAGAGTTCAATCAAAATTGAACAGAAATTATATTTGGAATTAAGACATAATGAGATTGTAAATGTGCTAATATTTAGATCCTTGCTAGATATGACCTCAGATATGACCTGTGAGATAATAGCAGTGTGTAGGTAATAGGATGGGAAGGTAAGACAGACATTTGACATAGTTCTACTCTTTTTAAGGCTGAGAGAAATACAATATTGCATTGTTTGAAAAAGAAGGTTATAACACAAACAGTGAAAAGGATGATTAAGACAAAAAGAGTAAATATTTCATAAATGTACAGCTTACTGATAAAAAAGCATATTCGTGTATGTGTTCATGATGAGTGAGTGAGTGTGTGTGAGTGGTGATGTTTGTGTGTGTGTCTGTGTGTGTATGTGTATGACTGTAATGTATTGGATTTGGAATGAATATATTCAATTTTTATATTTGTTATTATTATGTTTTTGTTTTGTTGAAAATAGAATTTTTCTTATGTAGCATATTCAGTTCTCAGTTTGTCCTCCCTTTATTCCTCCTAATTCCTCTTCCTCTTCCCGCCTGTTATTAAAAAAACAAACAGACTTCTATGGCAAAGTAATACCAAAATAATCAGATCATAGATGTAAAGAACAAACAAAAGGAAAGAAAAGCCTAAGGGAAAGCACAAGAAATAGAAATTCACTAGTTCACATATTCAGAAACACCATAAAATACTAAACTGGAAGTCATAATATATACAGAGACAACTTGGTGTAGATCCATGAATGTTGCTTCAGTCTCTGTGAATTCATATGAGAATTGATCCTGTTGATTAAGGGACCTACTTGTCTTGGTGTCCTCAATCCCCTTGCTCTGACATACTGTTGTCTTCCTCTTGGTTCACTGACCCTGAGATTAGGAATTTGATGCACACATCTCCTTTAGTCCTGTGTGTTCCAAGGTCTTCAATTCTACATAATGTCTGGCTATGGGTCTCACTAATTGTCCCCGTTTGCACAAAATATGCTTCTCTGATGATGGTTGGAAAATGCACAGGTATATAAGGAGTATAACAGAAGGTCATTGGAGCCATGTTATTGCTACGCTCATATTTATTTATTTTAGAAATTAAATACTTGGTTTAAACCAAGATCCCTGGTTTGCTCATATTTTCTCAGATTTCCTGGATTTTTGTGTCAGAAGATTTTTAGAACAATTTCTTTGCCTGAGGTATCCATATCTTCTGTTGTGTCTTCAAATCCTGAGATTTTATCTTTAATCGTTTGTATTCTGTTGGTGGGGTTCATGTAGAGTTTCTAAAATTCTTCTTGTCATATTTCCTTGAGTTTGGGTTTTCTATATTGATTCTATTCCACTTTTAGGTTTGAATCATTTCATTAGTTTTCTTCCACTGTGTTCTCATAGATTTCTATTTCTATGTGTTCTCATTTCTTCATTTCTTCTTTAAGGACTGTCATCATATTCATAAAATGCTTTTAATAATCTTTTTGCTTGTGCTTCAGCTATGTTGTAATACCCAAGGTCTGCTCTATTGGGGTTGCCCAGTTCTAATGTCGACATATCTTGGCTCTTACTATTCATGTTTAAAGGATAACATCTAGGCATCTATCCAAGTTTGGAAGATTATAATTCTAGGTGCTGATACTTGACATTGTCATTTTGGGTAGTTTTTGTTCTTCGGATTTGTTGCACCCTTGGTTCTTAGGATAGTGTGGTTGCTGTGTGTTGTTCATAGAGAATTCTTCTGGAATTCTAATATGTGTGCCCCCTTGGAGTTCATGGTAAAATCTGTTCCTAGGTATTGAGAGCTGACAGACTGAGAAGATCCACCCATGATTGTGGAAAACAACGTTTTCACCAGGATCTGCTTTATATCCTTGAAATGTGGACAGAACCTGTGGAGATGATACCACATGGAGTCTCCTACAGAGCTGAGGATGAGAGTATGGGATTGGACATGAAAGACAGGATGTAGAGTAAAGACTTGCAACCTGCCTACCAGCTTTGCCTACTTTCATGTTTCTCTGTATGGCTTAACTAACAATGTTTGCAGGATTGGTGGGCTAGGATAAAGTAATGAGTTGGTGGAGTGAACTTTCTAGGAGAATCATTGTGTGATCCATTGGAGCTGGCTTCAAGGGGTAGGATGCAGTAGGTGGTCTGCTGCAGATCTCAGGATGAGGCTAAAGTATTGAATCTAGAGAGAAGGGAGAGCTGAAGATCTATAGGTAGCCTGCCTATTTCCCTAGCCTGAGAGATAGAGAGTGTCTGCTAGTGTTGGAGATTGGGATAATATGTTGAGAGTGGGACAAGGTCTACATGATCTTTTTAGGTTAGAGTCAGAGAGGAAGCAGAGACTACAGTAGGTGTTCAGCTACAGAGCTCGGAACAAGATCGAAGGATTGGATTTCTGGGAATGGAGGACATGGTAATAATATACAGTGAGCCTACCTGCTTCCCTATTTTAAGTTGAGTATATTACAAATTATAAAATGATTTGAGGAAAATTATTTTAAAAATTAACCTTCAGATTTATTTTATATTTATATATTTTACACATATGTTTGCATATATTGTATACAATAACAAGATTACAATAATATTTTGTGAATTTTATGTAAGTCACAGATCATAACATTAAATTAACTAAATAAATTCATGTTATATTTATAAGGACTATACTGTTCTATCTGAATACTTTCAATGGTAGTTCTTCATTAAAAATAATCCAACACTAAAATTAAATCTGAGTCTATCTATATGACTCCAGACAAGAATTTTTCCTTTTATCCTTCTTTTTATGTAGAACACAAAAACAAACATACATAATTATATATATCGGTTTTGTTACATATAAATATGTAAAGATTTCCTTAAAGTTTCATTTTTGTATAATAGTAGTCACTAAAATGGATTTGGAAACAGAGGCCTTACCTCTCCATTTGATCCTAAACTCCCCTCTGAGAGATGTTTTGAATGTTAGACCAGTGTTGGCTGCCTTTCTGCTTACTGTTTCGTCTTTCACTGATAACTTAAAGTAGTTTACTAACCTACTCCAGATAGATTAGTTGTTTTCTTTGCTTTTTCTTCCATCTCTCTAGGGAGCCTATTTTCTGAGCTTTGAATTATTCCATATCTATAAGAAAGTAGATTTGTTTATAAATACCTAAGGCTCTTGTCACTCTTTGCTAGAGATCCCCAGGACCAGAACACAGTTCACAGCTGTTTTCTGTATATCAAGCATGTGTGACACCAAGAATTCTTGAGGAAGTAAACTGTAAATATATCAAAGATAGACTTCAATTGCTTAAAATTCATGCAGAGATAAAGACTTAAAAAGATTTATTTTCCTCCTCTTGAAATACTAGGGGAAAATTACCTATGTTGGAAATGCCTGACACATGGGACATTTACAGTGTCATGTCTGTGAGCAAAGGTGCCTGCTTTCATTTACATGCAAACTCAAGGAAAGTCCCCTAATAGACTGTTAAATAAAGATGTTAGAAAGTTAATATCTAAAGAATAATTTATCCTTAATATCAGTCACATGTAGATTCTAAATGTTTCCTAATCTAATTATGATTGTCAAAACTGCTCAAAAAATTGTGTTTGAAATGGATTGTAGTGTTTTCTTCAGAATATTCCCAATGGTAGTAAAACTTTATAGTATAAAATCAGCTCTGTCCCTAATTGTATGTCCAGATCTAATCTGAGCGTGTGAAATTTGGCATGATGCCTTTCTGCCTAGTCTTACCTAAAGAACTTACTCTGGGCAACAGAAATACCTCATTATAAGGCTTTTTCAGCTGCAAGATAGGCCCGTGGCATGAATCACTAACGTTTTTCCAGATAATCTTTACTTGACACACTGGTGAAAAGTTAAATCACTGTATGCTTTAAATCTGCAATGGGAATACCCCGGAAAGTGAGGAAAAGTTCTTTGAGATTTGCACCATCAACTCATCAATCACTCATTAGATAAATGATGCATTTACTTTGGGCATGTCCACAAAGAGGTCAGTTAACATTATCAAACTTCTCTGTGAGAACACTTGTGAGTGATGGTTTCTCCTAGCCCTATTCAGAAACTAATGTTTCCCTTACATTCATCTAACCAAATAGCCTCTCTTGGGGCTGAGGAGATGGCCAGGAGAAATGCTTACCATGCAAGCATGAAGACCTGATTTTGATCTCCAGGACTCAAGCAAAACAACAACAACAAAACAAGACAAACAAACAAACAAAAACCCACCTGAGTATAGTATAACATGGTGCAACTTTAAAATTAAAAAGGCAGAACCTATGAGCAAATGACTTAGCATGCCTAAAATACACAGATAACTTTAGAGAGAGGTTCTGTCACCAAAACCAAACTGGATTGTGCCATGAGGCATGACAAATGACACTGACCTCAAGAAATTTATAAATATAAGCACCTTTTTTTTTTTTATGGAGGACTTTTTAAAACGTTGTACAAACCTTTGATTTAAACTTCTCCTCTAATTATTCTTTAATAATTTTTTGAGACTGTGATTTATTTATATTATTTGTGTCTTCTCCTTCAACTACCAAAACCATCCCATATGTCCCTTTTGTTTATAGATAACTAGCAAAGTTACATGCTTCACATTCTTCATCTTTTAGTGTCTTAGAGTCAGATTGGAAATTTTACAAACTTTGACTGGAAAAAAAAGTAGTATATATTTAAATAAAAACCTACTGAAAAGCATATTGCATATTTTCATGACTTGGTATCATAAACACCCCAATTTCTCCTTGTTCTGGTTGGGTTTTATTCAGTTTCCTCATCTTGAGACAAGCTACAGTGTCAATGAAGAAGGAATCACAGCTTCTATAAGACCCAGGTGTAAGCTAGACAGTGGTGTATATTTTTTTAATGAATGATTGATGTAGACAGGCCTTGTCCATTAAGAGTGGTACCACCCTGGGGAGGAAATCCTGGGGTATATAAGAAAGTAGGTTTGAAAGCTACAAAGCAAATAAATAAATGAAGGAATTAATGAAGGAAGGAATGGATGAATAAATAAGTAAATAAATAAATAAATAAGCAAACCAGTAAAAACATTCTACCATGGTCTCTGTTTCAGTTTCAACTCCCATGCCCCTGGAGTAGGTTCTTTTTTTGCTTCCTTCCCTGCACTGTGACCTAGGATATGTAAACATAGTGATCCCTTTCCTCTTTAATTGCTTTCAGTCATGATTTTCCTCGATTTTGTATGTTATTTTATCTATATATGCACAGAAAGAATCTTTTAAACAATGCTGGCAAAAAAAAAGCTTTGCTTATAAAATCATGCATTTATTTCATCAATTTCTCTACTAAATATTCCTTATTGGACTGGATCAGTAAAAGCAAGACATATTATTCTCAATAAGATTTAAACATTAATAGGAATGAGTTCACATGAATAATACACATAAGGCTGTGGTTGTGTCAAAAGCAATGGGGTTATTATGCGACTTGTGTTGAATAATATCTTTAATTTCATGCTTGTTGCTGGACCTCCCTGATTAAAATGCATGTTTTAAAAAATCAAGAGCTCATCCTAGACACATTCTCTTAGCTGGTTTGGTGTTTATTTTGTACCTTTGGTAGCATGTAGAGTAGCTTCCAATACAATGAACACTAGTTCTTAACAAAGAAGACTCTCGGTAGGCACAGGGTCCAGTTTTCCAAGTTCAATGAGTTATGTATATGTTGTTTCCAAGCAATGGGGACAGAACATCACTTTGTGGAGACCAACCAATACCATACCCAGCAGCCTTTATTGTTTGGGGGTCCCCAGGGACTCTTTGACAATAATTTGATTGTTTGTCGCCCATTGTTGGTACCAGAAGATTCATTTGGTGCCAAGAAATATCCAGCTCAAGCTGGATATATCCAGCTCAAGCTCTCCTTTGTTAATTTGCAATTTCATTCAGATCACCTTTATATATGTATATATTTTAGAAGGCTTTTAGTGCATTAGTTTTCTATCATATAGTTCATTCTTGAAATAGGAGTATTTAAAACAACATCAGTCATGCTAATTCCAAAGAAAGAATTTAATGGCGCTACAAACCCTATGTTCTTTAAAATAACTGCAGTTAAAAATAACAATCAGAGTCTCAATTGTAAGTTAAAGAGTGTTCCTGTGATAATACATATTTGTTTCTAGCATCCAGAATGCTGAAGCAGGAAGACTGGAAGTTCCCAAGCTAGCCTGTGTCCATAGTGAGATCCCATAATCATCAACAACAAATATGCTTTAGGGTGTATATTTTTCTTTCCCTACATGCTTCTATTTTTATTAAACCTTACCTTAAACTCTTAAACATGTGTTATATTTTATTTCAAATAAACTCCAATTCTTCTACCTAAAAATCAAGCCAGTACTTTATTAGTAGAGAAGGTTAGAAAGGGCATTGACCAACAGAGCAGTTAATTTTTTAAGCCACAAATAAATAGATAAATGGCAAATATCTGAGAAATATGACAATAAAAATAGCTCAAATTATTCCACATTTCATAGCAATCATCATGAATTAGAGCCAAATCTTTGTCCTGAATGCAGGATTGAATATAATATAGCACCTTAAATTTGCAGATTTGAACATAATCTAAAACAAAATTTGATTTTCCTTCAAAAGTTTGAGCAAAAGGCTAGGTAGGTTTTGTGTGTGTGTGTGTGTGTGTGTGTGTGTGTGCGTGTGTGCAAGTAAAAAAGCACAAAAAATATGAAAATTTATATTTTACTCATTTAGTGTAAAATTTCTGACTCATTTTAACTTGTAAGCCATGTAAAAGCTAGGAGAATGGTGGGTAAAGTGTTAGTATGGAGATATATATATATATAACTACTTTATAAAAATAAATGAATATTTGCATAATATATAATATATAAATGAAATAATGATGTAACATATAAATAACTATGTATAATATAAAATGAATATATATTATAAAATGTTTGTGGATACAACCAATGCATACCAGCACCCTTCATGCTAGGTTACCCCTAGGACTCTTTGAAATAATTATTTGTCCCCAGCTGTTTGTCATGAGTGTTCCAGAGACCCTACTATGTATAAGTTATTATATTTCTCTTCATTGCAACAGAACCTGTGATGAAATTAATTATGATCAGTTCTGATTATGAAACATTTTCTAATACAACATGGAAAACAAAATTTGGTGGTGACCTGAAGTTTCTCTCTAGTTTTTTGGCATCAGAAGGTGCTATAAAGGCTGCCAAGGGAGAAAAGTAATCAACCTTTTTACCCAGCTGTGAACTGCACTATTGACTAGCATTCTTGATGTGTCCAAGGATGCAGTGGTGTCTTACATGTTCTGACATGATCTTCAGCTTCTTCATTGAATTTAAATCCAACTACCAAGGAGGAAAACATATGGCTACTACTATAAATTTTCCCAAGAACTCTTGGATGGATCCTCATAAGTCCTATGTCTAAACCCACTGCTATTTCTTTGATAAATATAAATCGTATCAATTAACATTTAAAATTCATATCTTTATACTTAAAATATTAGTTCATCTCTAAGACCTCATCAGAGAATTTTCTTTGTGTGGTGAATAGGGGAGAAACTCACAACCGTTCAGGGTGCATAGAATAAATGTCTCTGGTGTGCTGTGGTAAAAACAGGACAGGTATTTCATCCATCTTCCATTACAGGGCCCAGGGATCATGTCAGAAAAGGGACTGCAAGAGACAGAAGGTAGGGAGGATCACACTGGAACTGTGTCGTCTGGACATGACATGAGTGTTGCACTCACAATCTCATCGCAGCTGTAGTTGCTGACACAAGATCAGTAAAATAGTAGACCAGACCAGCTGCATTCCAGCATAGAGAGTGTTTGTCTCAGGAGTACAGACCTGAAGTGGAGGTGCTATTGGCAGTCGATGACTGCTGATAGAAAGAGAGTCAGTATATTTTAACATGTAGTCCCTGTTAGTTCAACCAGACTCCAGTGGATGACTCTACACCAGCTAATGCGTGGAAGGCACAAACAGAGATGAGTGGATTTATTAAAATTATAATAATAGAAGAGGAAAGGGCTGCATTTATAAAGAGTAGGGTCGAGGAGTTGGGTAGCTGAATGTAATTAAAATGCAGTGAGTACTATATGAAATTCCCAGAAAAGATAAAATATCAAATTAAAATATTTCTGAAATAAGATAAAACTCAAAATGCTTTTCCCCCTGCTTGATATACCCCTTTATCTACAGTATATTAAAAGTGATGAATTCGGGCAGCTGTTTGATAAACTATAGATAACTTTTTAAAGAATTGTAATTATATTAAAATTTTAGGGCAAATACTTCTTTCTAGAAGTCTTTGGTTTTTCTTGAATAAATCTCATCAATTCCAGCCTAGACAGTAACGGTTCAGAAAGATATGAAAATTAAACATACAGTTTGAAAGAGAATCATAACAAGCAATTTGATGATAAAATGTGGGAAATTGAAAAGGAGAAAGAAAAGATTTTGAAATTCATAATATAGGGGAAAGATTATTTTGAGAATGTATGAGTGCTAAAGCTCATATTTTTCATATGGAAGGAGATGGATTGGAAGGATTAACATAGTAATAACAGCCATCTTACCAAAAGCAGTCTACAGATTTGATAAAATCTCCATCAAAATTCCAACACAATTCTTCACAGACATGGAAACATCAGTCTCAAGCTAATGGATGCCTTATTAAATCAAGCTAATGAAAATAACTGTTTAAAGAAGTAACTTAAATGTAGCTTTTAGAGTAAAGTCACAAGCCAAAGTCAGAGTCAAGCTTTCAGTAGTCACAGTAGTGTTCTTTAACACTAAAAATACTTCAAGTACAGTTTATTTTGACATAGCAAATATAGCAAATTACAACCTTTGATTAAGTATAAGATACAGACAATTTTACAAAGAAACACACACACAGACATCCATATACACAGGTGCACACATACACAGAGACACACATACACAGGACACATACACAGACTCAGACATACAGAGGCAAACACACCCACAGACACACACAGATACACAGGCACATACACGGAAGTACTCATATACGGAGGCGCACACATCCACAGACACAGACACATACACAGGCACATGTTGGACTGCGTAAGGGTATCTTGGTTCTTGGCTGGGCATGGGCCTGGAACCCCGAGAATCCAAGGGAGAAAGGGCAGGAGTTCGGCCACATTCCCAGAACCCAGGGTCCTGACAAGCAGTCTCATCTCCATGGACCTACATTGTTCAGTCAGGTAGGCCATTACAGCCCCTCCCAAAGTGCACAGGTAAAGGGTGTGGCTACAGGCCTCAGGCCTAGAGATTTACATACTAATGAAGGTCAGAGGGCGGAGCCAATTAAGCATTCCTCCCAGACCCTTCCCACTTCTCCCTCCCTATTTAACTCAGGTCTGCCCTGAGTTGGGGGGGGGGGGGCGTGTACATGCAGATCCATCCACCACCCTCCATGAAAATAAACCCTTTTGGAACCAAAGACTTCCTCGTATCATTGAGGCCTGCAGTTGCCAAAGCTTCCAGACTTTGGAACTCCAGACCTTTCTCCTGTATGTGGGACCCACCACCTGGAAGCCTCCGGACTCCTCCACTGCAGTGCCTTTTCCCGCAGGCACACACATACACATGCAGATAAACTGCAGTTATTATGTTGCTACACACCACTTTTCAAAGAACCTGTAAGTTAAGTATATAACAAAATGAAAAGGATGTCAGAATTAGAAGATGCCAAAAGATCTGTCAACAGACAACTTTTGGAGAGTTAGTCTTAAAGATGCAAAAACTACAGAATACATGAGAAACATTTTCTAGGAAAAAATGTGCTCTGTGGGGGAGAAGAATATCCATTTGGTATGACTGAGATTTGAACAATATTTACTTAACATTGTGAAAAGCATTGAGCATATTCAGGGCCCAAATTGTATGATAAACACATTTTTAAACGTGACAGAGGACAAGGCCAGCCTGGTCTACAGAGTGATTTCCAGGACAGCCTGGGCTACACAGAGAAACCCTGTTTCGAAAAAACAACAACAACAACAACAAAAATAAACAACAATAACAAAAAAAAGTGACAGAGGAGGACACAGATAAAGATAACTATGAAGTCCCTAACAGGAAGACTGCTGATAACACTTAGACTGATGAGAGAAGTCTAGAAGGGCTGAGCCATATTAGCATCTGTTTTAGAGCAGAAGCAAGCAAACCAAATAATAGAAAGAGAAGCAAAGGTTGACTTGAAAGAGTGACATGGGGAAAATTCCCATATAGAGTTTCAACAAAAATGAAATTTTCATTTCAAAACTAAACTGCAATTTTAAGTCTGAGTTACCTCACTGAGGACTATATTTTCTAGTTCTATCCATTTACCTGCAAAACTCATGATGTCCTTATTGTTAATAGCTGAGTAGTATTCCATTGCATAAATGAACCACATTTTCTCTATCCATTCTTCTGCTGTGGGATATCTGGGTTGTTTCCAGCTTTTGGCTATCACAAATAAGGCCACTATAATCATAGTGCAACACGAGCCCCTGTGGCATGGTTGGACATCAGTTGGGTATATGCCAAGGAGTAGTATAGATGGGTCTTCAGGTAGATCTATCTCTAATTATCTAAGGAACTGCCAGACTGATTTCCAGAGGGGTTGTACCAGTTTGCAATCCCACAGGAAATGGAGGAGTGTTCCTCTCTCTCCACATCCTCGACAACATGTGCTATCACCTGAGTTTTTGATCTTAGCCATTCTGACTAGTGTAACGTGAAGTCTCAGGGTCATTTTGATTTTCATTGCCCTAATCACTAAGGATGATTTTGACAGAAATGAGTAAACTAAATTTAGAGAAAAATGACAATCACTTTAGCAAATCTCCTTATCAAATATTCTTTTAGATATTCTGCATATGATCTAAACCTCATGAAGCTAGGTTTCTTACATCCTAAGAGTTAGTATGGCCGCTCAGTGTTGAGAAGTAACTGAGACATTGCTGGTGTTTCCTTCCCACGAGCTGCACAGTGTTAACGGGACAGACTATGAGGTGATGGATGATGATTCCTGGACACTCAGATCCATAATTGACTCAGTGAGGAAGAGATAAGACGGTCCCAGGAAGCATAGGATAACAGACACATTCTCCCCTATTCTATTTCAGGAAAATGAACATTCCCAGCATAAGAACTTCCCTCATGTCTTCTCCTTTCTGCATTCTGTTATCCTCAATTTCCCTTTCTCCATTATCTTCTGTCTTTTTTTTCTGCTTCCTCTTTTTCCCTCAAAACACAGTGTCCCTTTGTATAATAGCCTTAAATTGCTAAATTGTTAAGTTCAATAAAACTTCTATCATCACTGATGTGACAGTCCATCTCCTACTGGGTCAGTTTGGAAATAACACTAGCAGATGATTGATTCCTAAAATATAAGGGATATTATAACATGAATCTATACATCATTCATGCTTCAAACTAACTTGGAGCCTTGATCTGAAGAGATTAGAAAGGTGCTTAAGAAGAGATTTAACAAAGGTTTTTTTTTTTCCACTTTCACTACCATGATTCAGAAAAAGACAGAATATTTTTGTTTTATTTGTTATCTCTTATAGTGACCAGTTGTACAAAGCTCCGTGTACACCCAACTAACATGCAGTTTTATCTACAATGCTTTATATCAATTGATCATGATATTACTTTATTATTCAATTTGTTATTTATGATGGTGTTTAGTTAATTTCTACACATTTCAGAAAAAAATTTCAATGGTATCTTTTTGTTGAAGAATAATTTAGTGTTCTGTTTTTACATGGTATTTGAAATTTTTTCATGCCTTCCAATGGAAATTTAAAATTACCATGAGAAGGGCTAGTAGAAATAGCTCAGTAGTTAAGAGCACTTACTGATCTTGCAAAGGACCTGTGTTCAATTCCCAATATACAAATCCTAACCACCTATACATTTGGCTAAAACGGAATCTGACCCTTTTGACTTCTGGAGATACTTGTTTTTATGTGCAGATAAACATGTATGTGCATAATTAAAAATATAAAAAATACACACTATAGATATGATGTAATTTCCTGAAATTAAAGGAACAACTGTCTATCCTCAAATGTTGAGATATAGAATAGAACCCAATTTTGTAGGAAGGAAGATGTGATCTAATTTATATATGATATAAGACAAAAACCAACTCTAAATGCCTGAACTTTAATATTTTATCTGTAGTAATGGCATATGGAATGAAACAAATTGCAACATTATTAAAGAGAAGACAATTACATGTGTCAGTTTGATTTTATACCATAATTGGAATCCTAGAAAAATAACTAAATTTATGGACTTTAGTAGCCTAATTAGTAAAAAGAATGCATGGTGCCTACTCATAAATTTATGCAGACATTACATAAGAAGATACGTACAGAAGAATTGTTTAGCACAATCTACATGCATTAGTGGTATTTCTTATAAGGAGAAATAAAATAGATTTCCAACATTGAATAAGACTAACAACATCATTGGAATTAAGGTAACATAGCCACCCAAGGAAAAGTCATTGGAGAGTTTAAAATTTCCAGAAAGACAAACACAGAGAAGTACATGAGTTTACCTGTTGGAAAATTTGCAAGCTTATTTCTGATTACCCCTGTAATCCTTACTTCAAAGACACACACTATTATGATGTTTCATAGCTAAAGGCCAAGACTAGACAATGGGAGAATAATTAAATTTAGGATGCCCTCTGAAGATTTTGCTGGTTACTGGAAGATAGTTATTGCCTTTTGGTGGTTTCTGGATTGAGCAGTAATTTCTAAATTTGGAAGCCTTAGAATTGACAAGAACTGTTTGTAATGCTCATTTTCTTTGGATGGACATTAGCATAGAATTCTAGTAACTGAGGTGTATCATAATCTGTGAGAAGTTCTAAAAGCAAGTCTCAGAAGAGTATTTGAGCCTGAGACTTAGAAAGCCATGGTGGTCACAGGGAATCATGAGTGAAACTACTCCCAACTTAGTTGATGGCTTTATTTCTCAGTACACATTAATAGTTGATGCCAGTCTTACTGTGGATCTCTATCTAAAATTCTCTACCAAATATCTTATTAAGTTTTCCTGAAAATTGAATTTTATTTCCATCCCTTTCATGTATGGTGTACACCTCTAAACACATATTTTAGTTTTCAGAGGTTTTGTAAGTCTATTTATCTACAATTTACAATCTGAAAGCTGAAACTAAAAGTAAGCAAGACCAATCAGTTGCATATCATTGTAGAGATTTGCATGGAATTCAGAATAAAATTTTGTGTAGTATCCCTTGACTAGTGTACAGCATATGAACCTTGGTGATGTTTAGTATGATTTCTTCTTCCTAATTCATGTTATATAAATACAGTGAAAGAAAATCCGTACTATTTCATGTTATGAGGTTAAACTTTGAGAATGAACTAATGTGTATCTTCATGCTAAGTAAACATTATGGTTGGATAAAAATGAAAAAAAATAAACTGAATGGACCCATGCCATTTCTAATTATACTGTAAACAAAATTTATGAATTGTAGGTTGTATCCTAGACCTGCATAACCTTCACAGAATTGTTTGATGTCACGATAATTGGGCCATGATAAACACAATTCATTTTAAATCTCAAAGGCACAGATTCTATATAGGATGATTTTTTGAATCTGTAATATAGTTTAAAATTGAATGAAGTTCAGTTTAAATGGAAGACAAAAATAGCTACTTATTTGAAGTTTTAGAAACAGCTTGAAGGGATTTAGTTTTTTATCTAAAATGAGTTTGCAGTCCATAGGCAAAATAAAATACAATAAATGAAATAAAATAAAATATCTATGTTTCTATATAGATTGCTTTCTTTGTAGTCTGTCCTCCTCTTGATTATGTATTCCTTAGTGCTGCTTCATGATCATACAGCAGCATTTTTAGAATTATATTGCCTTTCCTTAACTTGAATATATTTGAACATATTTTTACTGTTTCAGATTACAAAAGAATATATTTTAGACTGCAAACACATGTAACTTCAGTGCTCAAAAGAAATTCTTCAGTCAAATAGACAAAAGCAATAGGAGAATAAATAGATAGGCAAATGAAAATACATTAAATTTATGTTCACAATTATGGGATTAATGGCTTTCATATTTGAAAGTTATGAGACTACGACAAGATAAACTTAATTCAAATCATAAAATATGGTCAAGAAATATGATCAAAGAAATAATACTATAATTTCACATGAAAGAGATCCTATCAATATGGTTTTACCACACTATATTTATAAATTTTAGGATGTTTTTATTACCCTAACCTCATAAATATATCCTGGAGTAATAAATCAGTCTCTGAATGACTGTGCTCATAGACACATTAATACGAATATCAATCCAACTGAGTATTTACATTACAACATCTTCTTCTCACTTACCTATGCTTACTCAAGTGCAAAACATGATTTGTCTCAGGGAACCAAATAAAATCACACTACTGACTATTTCAGGATGGAATGTGGAAGACTGAAAATGTAGAGTGCAGAGGCAATATGTAGGCCTTTATTTGCTAATCACAATAAATCAGTTCTTTGTTGCTCTGCTAATCATCCTTTGCTGGGTAGTTGATATGATAAACCTATAGGAATTCATTAGGGAAGTTTGGGTAAGTCTTTTTGGGGTAGACCTATGACATGTGTCTTAAGGAGTCTACTTATGTTGAGAGAACTAAAACTACTGACCTTTTCCAGATGATTTAAAAAAAAAAAAAAAAAAAAAAGGATGGATTAACCTACCAGAAATGTTCATGATGTGCTTGTCTGTAAATAGCATCCTGTCCTGAGTGAAACTAAAGAAAAGTAATGTAATGGGATAATTGAAATAGCAAATGTCTTAGTCAGAGCTGAAACTTTTGTAGATAAACTGAAAGGACACATGTACCATAGGAAGCAAGGCATTAAGGATACTCCTCCACTAACTTTCTTCAATAAGAAAGAAATAATCTTGTACTATCTCATAACTCATTGTATTAAAAAAAAAAAAAAAAAACTTTAAGGACACAAAACATCCAATTCTTCTCACCTGAAATGTCAGATGTGCAAAAAGCAGAAAAGTGATAAAATCGCTGTCCCAATAAGAAAGACAAAAGTGCCATTAAAAGTACAGCCAGAATTGTGCAATCAAGACAAACTGTTAGAACTAACTTGAATTTCTAAAAAGAAAAATAAAAGGAATATATCATTTATGGCTTAAGTGGGTTCAAATGTTATAAACATCATATATTAAATATAATGTTTCAATAGTATTGTATCTGCTAGAAATACCATTGTCTTCCTCTCAAAAGAGTGTTCTATTTCATAGTTCTATTTCATGTGAACTATTTTATAGTTCAAAACAAAAATATAGCTACTACATGTTTTCCTGCTTAGTGGTTTTCCAAGCCCTCATCTCTGGAAAAGACTCCAATATATGATCAAAAATCTCACTCTGTGAGTGTTTTCAGCCTTAATGAGACCTAATGAATCTGAAACCCTGGAAAAGGACTACAGCAGTGTATGATTTGAACAATTCTATGGCTAAATGTTCTATTAACTATGGAGATTAGTATCATGGCTGTGACTGACCCAATAATGTCTGGTACACCAACAAAAGAAATATAAACACAAAATAGATTAATTTTCCAGGAATTACAAAGGATACATTTTCTAAAAATTTGAAAAGAACACAACAATTGGAATAAAGAAGACTCAAAATTTCCTGGAAAAAAAGTCAACTATTTTCTTAAATCATTGAGTTAAATATGCACTGTGGTGTGTGTGATGAGTTTCTGGATTACTTCCCTATCTTAGATATAATTGAATCAAAAATTTAGGAAACCTTCACGGTTTGTGCTAGATGTTCTCCAAAGCTCTATTGTTCCAGACCATAGAATTTTATTTTCTGGAGAAAGATGACTGTTGAACACCCAGTAACGGGATAGAAGAAGTATGTAAGAATTTACTATCTTGTAATTTGAAGATTTAGTTCAGTGGAAGAGGACGTTCACAGTAAGCACAAAGTCTTGGCTTTCATACTCAGCACTAAATAAGCAAATATTTACAACTCAGAAGCAGAAGTAGAAGTAAAACCATCAAAGTTTTTTCTGGGAAGTAGTATCAGGACTCATATTGTGTGTTCTGTTGAGAAAGTACTTTTAGAAATGTCAGAAGACACCCAAGAAAGAAACCTGGGGATACACATCTTTCAATTCTTATTTTTTAAAATTAGTATTTTGGGTATATATAAAATGACTTCTAGATTAATGTTTTTGGGGGGTTCCTAAATGTGCAAATAATAGGTCTGACTCTTGTGCTTTCTCTTGGGTTCTTTTTCTGATTTTATTTTCCCAACTTCATTGTGACAGTTTTTCTTTTATCTTATTGCATAATATTTCACTATTAACCCTTAGAAGCCTGTTTGTTTTCTAGAGAGCAGGAGAGAGACCAATTGCAGGACCTGGGTGAAGTAGGGATATGGCAAACCATAATCAGGAGATATGATAAGACAAATAAATATATTTTCAATGAAAACGTGTTTTAATTTAGCATCCAGACTTTAGCATTCAGGTTTCAGTAAGACACTGTCATACATATTTTTTCTGGTCCTCCTCTTTTCTCCTCCCTCCTCATCCTTCATGCCTACAATGTGTTGGGCAACGGCATGACTGTGAGGAATTGTATTACTAAGTTAGTTAACATGAACAGCCTCAGCCTACAGTGGAAAGAACCACTCTCTAGACATAGAGATGGTGAATTGTAAAAACAGTGAATAAATTAAGCTGTGTTCAAGCAAGCAAACAAACAAATATATTTATTTTTCTGTTTTTGAAAGTGTATATAATATACAAGCTGCTTCAAGTTATGTAATAGTGAATCATAACCTTGAATCAGGAGCTGCAATAAACTCTTCTTATGTGTTATTTGTCAGGATATTTTATTGTAGCAACAGAAATGAATCTAGGATATTGGCCCACCATGCTGTTAATTTTGGAGACCTGTCCATGAGCTGTGGAGAAAGTGCTTGCACTCTATTTGTTGAGTTTAATATTCTATAAATAACTGTTATATCTGATTGGTTTATGATATGACTCAACCCTGAATTCTTTGCTATGTTTTAGTATGCAGGACATACCTTAATATTACACTGAGATATCTAAATCTCACACTATTGTATCAGTTCCAATTTTACAATTTATGCATGCCTGTTAGTGTTTGTTCATGAGTTTGGGAGCCCAAACACTTGGGTCATAACAATTTACAACTGTTAATATGCCATGTTTATCAATCTATAGTGTTCTTTGTTTCTTCTGACTAGTATTGTTTGGAAGGGAACTTAATTAGATACAAAAATAAACTTTGACAGCATATTTACAGCTTCCTTTGACTAAGAATATTGGAGTCCTTCACGTCTATTATTAATGTTTTTACGAGTAAGTATGTTTCTTGTAAAGAACAGATACGTAGATCTTGGGTTTTAATCAAGTCAATTACCCTGTGTGTTTTTTTATTATTTATTTTTATTAATGCTTAGGTGAGTTTATATGTAATTAAGGATATTATTGAGAAGGTATGCTCTTTCCAATGCTTAATTTTTATTTTGTTCTGTTTGTTTTGATTATCAGTAGTTATTTTCCTTCTTCTCTCAGTACTCATGATTTGGTGATTTACTGATGGGAAAAATAGAGTCTTTCTGAGCTCTCCTATTTCCATATATTACTTTCATAATATATATTCTTTTCTAGACTCCTCTGGTTACAGGTGTCTTTCATTTTCTTCCTCTGTATATAACATGTTTTACACTGCAGTCTTGCCTTGGTTGTATAAATTGGCTTAATTTGCACTTATATTAAAATGTTGTTATTTATCAATCAATTTTTTTCGTTTAATTTTATTTTTTTATTTATTTCTTTTTTAAATTTTTTTATTGGAACTTTTATTTACATTTCAGGTGTTTTCCCCTTACCCCATTTCCCCCCTCCCTCCCAGGAACTCCCTATCCCTTCCCCCCTCTTCCTGCCTCTATGATGGTCTACCCACACCCACCCTCCCCAGAACCTCACCTCCCCACCCTCAAATACCACCTCCCACGATGTCCAGCCTTCATGGGACCAAGAATCTCTTCTCCCACTTATATAAAGCTCCCTTGCATATATAGCTGGAGCCATGGGTCCCTCCCTAAGCGCTCCCAGGCTGGTGGTTTAGACCCTGGGGGCTCTGGTTGGTTGGTATTGTTGCTCTCCTCATGGGGTCCCGTATCTTTTCTACTCCTTCAGTCTTCACTCTATCTTCTCTGTTGGGAACCCCATGCTCAGTTTAATGGTTAGCTGTGAGCATCTGCCTCTGAATATGTCAGACTCTTGCAGACCTCTAAGGAGACAGTTATGTTAGGCTCCTGTCAGCATGCACCTCCTGACACCCACATCATCATCTACCTTTGGTGACTGCACATTGTATGGATACCCAGGTGGAATGGTCTGCAGACGGCCCCTCCTTCAGTTTCTGTCCTGCACTTTGCATCCATATTTGCTCCCTTGAGTATTTTGTTACTTCTGAGAGGGACTGTAGCTCCCCCCCCCACTTGGTCTTCATTCTTCATGAGCTTTATGTGGTCTGTGAGTTGAATCTTGGGTGTTTTAATAGTTACCATTACTGTATGATTTCACTTCTCTTATTTAAATCTTCTAAATGTTTACTGATCATTTTGTAGATTAATATTCTGAAATAATTTTCTGTTGCAGGAGATATTTAAAAACAGATATTGATCTGTCTTGTGTTATAGATCCACCATGTTCCCGAATAGGCTAGGCCTGAAGTCATGAGCAGCAGTTTGTTCTCGCTGCTGCCGCTGCTGCTGCTGCTGCTGCTGCTGCTCAGGCAGCTGGCTCAGTCCGCAGGCTCAGGTGGCCAGAGACACCAGCCCTGCCACCCATGAGATCCTAATGTGGGAGATGGCTCTGCCAATCTTCCACGCTGTCTCCATAAGGCTGGGCTGAGCCAGACCATTCCACCATCCATGAAGCCTGGTTGGAATGAGACTGTAATGCTTAGATTATCCAAAGACTTTATGTGTTTGATAATGCTCAATAAACAAGATGCTCACACAATTGGAAGTGTTAACCAATTAACTAACCTAGATATAAGTTGTTACCCAGGACTGCTCTAGGTCCAAGAATGGTTATCCATCCTCCTACCTCTCTGCTCCCTAGCTCCTCCTCCTCCTTCTCCTCTTCCTCTCTTTACTCCTCTCAACTTAGCTCCTCTCAACTTGCGGGAAAAATACACTGCTACAATTTTCTGCTATTTTAGCCCTTTAGTTATCTTTAAGATGGTATGAGTCTGGGATATCAGAGAAGTTTGGAGGAAGAAAATGGGGAAAGAAAGAGAGAGTAAGGTCAGTGCATGTTTTAGAGATATAAGAAGCAGGAGAATAATTGCTACAATTAAGTAGATACTGTAGAAATATCTAGAAGGATTGATTATGGTGATACAAGTTAAAATACAGCTGAATAAACTAAAGCACAGAAGGGTAAGTAAAATTAAATACAAAGAAAATGAAATAAATCAAAAATATAAGTATCAGGCATTATTACGCCTTTCACTATCTTGTCATAACTGGGAAGACACACATCCCATTGAATTTTACCTTTTATTCATTTGTACAGAAGTGGTAGACAATTGCTAGTCTCAATGGCTCAATAAGTGAAGTCTTCTAGGTGAGAGAATCTCGTATGATACAGATACATCATTGGTCAAAAATTCCCAGTCTAACACCAGTGCTACATGCATGGATATTAAAATGATGTCTCAGGAAATTGGAGAATCAGCCTTTCTTTCCTTTTAATTTAATTACCTGGCTAAATTATTCATTATTTATCTATATGTGTATGTGTGCATGTGCGTATGTGTGTGTGTGTGTGTGTGTGTGTGTGTGTGTGTGTATTTTTAAGTGTACACATGCATGACATGACATGTACATGGAGATCATAAGTCAATCTAGAGGAATTTGCTCTTTCCTTGGACTATGTGACTCAGGAATTGAACCCAGGGCCAAAGCCTTTACAGCAACTACATTTATCCCACAGGTCACCATCCACCCTAGGATCAGTCATCTTTCTTTGTAGGATGCATTGTGACTAAGGATTTGGAACCATATGAAGTATCTCCTGGGTATGTTTCCCTCGAATTTTGTCCACCAGAAATGGTTCTAGATTCTGTTGTGAGGCCATGTGGCTTGTTCAAACCATGGACACTAATGCTACAATTAAGTAGATATTGTGGAAAAATCTAAAAGGATTGATTCTAGTGATATAAGTTAAAATACAGCTGAAAACTAAAGGACAGAAGTTAAGTAAATTAAATACAAAGAAAATGAAATAAACCAAAAATATAAGTATTGGGCATTATTACCTCCTTCACTATCTTGTCATAACTCACTCATGTGCTCTCCTTGTCTCTGCAAACATTCTGCATCAAATCTTTTATTTGGTGTCCAAGGCCTAGTTTCTTTCTCTCTGCCTTTTGCACTGCCGAGTACCTATATTGGTTCTCCTTGGCAGCTAAAGTTGGACCAGGAAAACACATTTTTATGTTTTTCTTGCTGTCATTTTGTAGTGTGTAGCCAACCAAATGAGAGGTCAAGTGAATTTTGAAACAAAGACACAAAATACTGTGGATTGGATTTATTGCCAAACTCATCTGTGCCATGGACTCAGATGGTTCAGTATTTTTACACAGAAAATAATACTGGAGGCAATTGCTTATTCATTATTTTTGGCAAGTGTGGTATGGTGCAAGGCAGTCTCTTTAGGTAGCAACAGGTGCTGAGAATTTCAATGGCTGTCTCTCTTTTTTAAGCAGTTGTAATTTAACCTGAGTTCCAGCTATTAATAGACAGACATCTGGGTAGCAATCAGCTAATTACCCTGTTTTATTTGCTTTCTGTAGGAACTGAGTGTGAACAATTAGGACTAAGGTGTGACTTGTCACCCAACTATTTAAAAAAAAAATAAAGAAAGAAGGAAGCAAGTGAAGCAGAACTATGGAAGGACAGCCATCTTTAATTATTTTACACTTAGAGAATGAGTTACAGTTTAGGAATTGCTTCATATGATGAAGAAAGTCTACCTGGGAAGCAGTTTATTAACAGTGATATGTTTGCTTCCTACTGCTGGAGTGCACATTGCTACAAAGTTAGAGCCTAAAAAATTACAAACCTCAAAGACCTGGAGAATAGAGTTACAATATTGATCTCCTAGAACTGAAATCAACATGTTGATAGGACTGTATTCCTTTTTAGAAGATTTAAAAGAAAATATGTTTGTTTGTTTTTTCTTTTTCTACCATATGGACTTGTCCATAGGTATTGGCTCTTGTTCTCTTATCCATCAATAAGTCCTAAAATCTTCAGGCTTTTCTGAGAATTCTTATGAAGTTGTGTATCTCTCTCCTTGTCTTTTTCTACCTCCATTGCTATTAGAGCAGGCACATATGAGGAATTCTAGATTTCCTCACCATCACAGACTCCCCATGTCCATTTCCATTTTAACCCACATTTTATCGTTCAGAATTGCAGATAGACACATACCAGAAATTCAAGAATGAGCCTCTGTGAAGGAGTCTTACTGGGAAACTCACCAATAAGTAGCCCTGCTCTACTTGTCTACATTTGAAATTTGCTTTATCCCTTTGAATATTGCATTTCCAAAGCTGGCATCATAATTCTTTATTTCAAACAGAATGATGATATTGTTTCATTATATTCTTTAAGTTTGAACAAAGGCATTTTGTGCACAAATTTATATTAAAAGAAATGGAAGCATTTCTTTCTTTTTCTTTATTATTATTTATTTTTTCTTTATTGGAACTTTTATTTACATTTCAGGTGTTTTCCCCTTAACCCCTTTCCCCCCTCCCTCCCAGGAACTCCCTATCCCTCCCCCCCTCTTCCTGCCTCTATGATGGTGTACCCACAACCACTCTCCCCAGGAACTCACCTCCCCACCCTCGAATACCCCCCCACGATGTCCAGCCTTCATGGGACCAAGAATCTCTTCTCCCACTTATATATAGCTCCCTTGCATATATAGCTGGAGCCATGGGTCCCTCCCTAAGCGCTCCCAGGCTGGTGGTTTAGACCCTGGGGGCTCTGGTTGGTTGGTATTGTTGCTCTCCTCATGGGCATTTCTTAAAACATGATTAGAGATTCACATGGATTTATTTTCATCTATCTTTTGATAATATAAAATTATAAGTATGAATTCTTATGTTCAGTAATGACCAATGAAGCTGTCAGTGCTTCAGAGGTCACAATATTTCCACCCTTGATACTGCAGGTTAAAAAATACATTCAAGGAAAGTTTGGGTCTCTTAGGGTCCTGTCTTGGAAATCACAATTCTTAGTGGCATTTTTTTGACCTGAGCACTGGTCTTTGTTTCCTAATCATTTGCCCTCTGGACTCCTTCATAGAACCTCTTTCAACCTCAGCTGTGTGTCTGTCAAAGTGTATACTTTCTAAACATTTCAGATTATAAGAAGAGGAAGTTTTCTCTTGTGCCTCATTTATTTCACCTTCTCTGCAAGTGAGCATACTGGTGTGTAAGAGTGACAGTCAAGTTCTCCATCAATATAACTCAAGATTTGACCAATGAAGAATTTCCAGCTACACAGAGCTAGCAGGACCTCACCAAGGTAAACTGAGACTGTCTGAAAGTTCTGAAGGATTTGTGTCACTAAGTTACTATCACAAAGAAGTCACTTGAATATAGAGCAAATCAGGAAGTCCTGAAAATGTGAGAAACAGAAAAGTTTGTTAGTTTGTGTTCATATTGGATTCATAGCTATTGAAAACAGAAAAACAGCTAGTGCTGGAGACTAGGGTCTTTTGAATGAAGAAGGTAAAGGCTCAGATATTGTAATTGTGTTGAGAGATGAATGTGAAGATTTTGTTTTTCTCACTTCTTGTTAGGAGAGCAGGCCAACAACACCATAACCCCTTCCTAGAAGGAAATCACAGTGTGTAAAGAGGGAAATGAGTCGTTAGACAACAAAAGAAAAATATAGTTTGCTACTGGTTTGTATAAGAAAAGACAAAAATGTATCAATTGCTGGCTTTATTGTTAAAGCTCAAATTCTTACTTTTATAAACCAACTCATTTGAATAGGATATACAGCATCAATCTGTAGTTCAAACACCTACATAAATACTCTTGTATACTTAACACATTAGTAACTTTTTTTTGCTAGATGAGTAACAAAAGTAGCTGTCTTAACTTCTTGTGTCAAAACTATTGAAGAAGCAGCAGTGCTAGCAATTAATGTAATTAAAGCTGTTATACCAGCAATAATCAAGCCCACTACCCTCTTGCTTCTGCTTAAAGCTTAACTCACTTCTTCCAGCACTTTCGAGCTTTTTTCAGAGAATCAAAGTTTTCTAATACTCAGGGCAGTAAGACAAAAGCTGGTTGATAGACCCCCATAACAGACATGTCAGTTTTCAACACACTAATACAATTAAAAAGTATATAGTCAATGCAACTTACAATAAATGCTGTAGAAGAGACTAAGCCAATTTTACCTTGACAATTATAAGAGCCTTAACACATGCACTAACCCTTGTTTGAAATCCAGATCCTGTCCCAACTTTATCTCTTACTATCATAAAATCATAGAAAACTGAAGCTAACTTCCAAATATGTTTCTTAAAATGACCAGATTCTGCCTTCCAAATGAAGACTCTTATTTCCAATATTGGATTGATTTCTAGACCAGTACATGATTTAGACCAAATAACTGGTCATCTTTAAGAAAAATAAAAGAGTAATTATAATTTCTCTTTTTGATTCTCTGTCCCACAACGTCTAAAAACTTGAGGCAAGGCAACTTGTCACATCTGGGATATAGGCAAGTAAAAGTGGGTTGGGAACATATGTCCAATGCAGCCAGAAAGTCCTTCCTCCAATGTCTGCTCCACACTTTCTCTCCATACTTGCTCCTGTGAGTATTTTGTTATTCCTTCTAAAAATGACCAAAGCACTAACACTTTGGTCTTTTTTTTCCCTCTATATCCTATTCAAATTATCAGAAGGAGATTCAGGGTTTAAGAGTTAGGAGTCATCTCGAGTGTCATGACAAATACCATTGGAGTGGTGTTACTTCTAAAATTTACAATGATAGTCATTATAATTAGAAAAAAAGTTTAAAGACACCTGTAAGGTATTTGGCATAATTCTGACACCTCTATGGATGCTTTAACTTTATATAGTGAGATTATGTATTTAAAGAAAGCTGCTATGTTGAGCTTTGAGATTGCATATAATGTTGATAAAATTTTCCATGGCTTGAGATCAGTATTTGCATTTTGGTCAAACCTCGGGAATGACATATATAAAGTTTGATCAGGCTAGCGCACTTTGTCCTGGGAATTCTTTTATTCCTGCCCATTGTGTTAAAGCTTGTCTCTAAATACATCAACAGGTTGGCATCCAAAGTACATGACTTGAAACTGAAAATGGACCCCCAGACAGAGCTATTAATTTAACAGGCTGGAAGCCAAAGGACAGGTAAGATTATGCACAGTGACTTACCAACCTAAGACATAAATGCATTGCTTTTGATAACACATATTCGATGATGGGTAAGGAAGGCATTCTTGTCAGAACAACCTTAAACAGGCTCAGTCTGATTTATGCAATAAAAAAGGGGAGATGAGGAGAGCTTTCAGGGAGCTGCCTGGCAGGAATCTGACATTGGTCAAGGACAAGGAAATGGGCTGCCTGTAAGGAATCTGACATAACCAAGGACAAGGAAATGGAATGCAGGCAGGATTCTGACATTAGGTTAGAACAAAGAAGTAACCTCAGGCAGATATTTAAATCCTAGGCTAGAACATAGAAGTAATTACAGGCAGGAATCTCAAACTTAAGCTAGAATAAAGAAGTAGGCTTCAGGCATGAAAATGACTTTGGCCTAGGAGAGGGAAGTCCTAGTAGGTTCAGATATTTTAGTCTTCCTGATAAGTCCTTAGAAATAGTGATCACAGTAGTTATCATGGGACACTGTTTATTTTCCTGTGTGTTCTTTGACTATCTGGGTGTATTGCCTTGCTTGTTCTTCACTATTAGCATCTGTTGTATTGCTAGTGCCTCAACCTAAAAATGACCTTAATAGTTGCATGTAATTTAAATGATATAAAAGCTAAAAAGGAGGAAGCATGGGATAGGGGATTAATGGGGGGGAGTAGGAAATAACATCTGAAATGTAAATAAATAAAATATCGAATAAAAAATAAAAAGAAATAAAATCCCACCACCAAAAAAACCCAACTCATTATTTTGTCTTTGCAGACTTTTGACAACGTATACATATTTGTGGATATAATTTTAATTTATGTTATTTGTCTATATATAACATATGTGTGTGATTATATAATGCTTAGTATATAAAATCTATGTTTACCTCATAATTTTTACTTTATTTCCAAAATGTAAATATAAATAAGAGAATACGTAGCATCCCAAGTAATTTGTTGTTAAATATCCCTATAACCTGTGAACCCATAAACACTGAAGAAATTCAAAATAGAGTGTAAAGAAATTGTCCTTTAATTAGAAGAAAATAATTGAAACACATAGACTATATCCCACATTATGCTTCAAATTACCAGTGTGACATGTCTGTTTGAATCACAGGCCAGTGTTACTACATGATCTCAGGTCTTATGTCTTCACATAAGACTATTCATTTCAACTGTTTCATGTGATTGAATTGCATGATACACACCATGTTTAACCTACAGTAGGTCCTAGAGAATATGTAAAATTATGTCAGATAATATTGAACATTGTGGATCATAAATGTCAGTAGTATGGTTTAAGTAATACATTTCAATTTCAGCAAATTTGCTGAAGGGCTGGGTCTAAAATAAACAGAAAATAATCTTCTGTGAGCAGCATTGCGCTGATGGTAATTGATACTGTGAAAATTGGGAACAGGAAACCTACTGCTCATTACAGCATGTTGTTTCTGAGTGCCGAACACTGAAAATGCTGAGCTCTCTAATCTAGAATAAAGACAATTTGACCTCCAATTTTATTACCATCTTTGTTATAGCTAGCTGAAAATATCTTCTCTGTAGCAGCCACACAAAGTAATGTAATGTTCCTCTGTTCCCAGTTAAGCTGGAAGAGACAGCATTGATTTAACAGGCAACAATTTTTATGTTTTGTAAGTTGTCTCCAAATGTATGCAGATCCAGAGCAGTGATTGGGGACTCTGCAAATGTGTTTATATGAAGACTAAAGGGGGTACCTTCTACCTATAAAGTTTTTTTGTTGGGATTTTTTTTTTTTTTTTTGGTGTGTTTTGGTTTTGGTTTTGGTTTGTCATTGCACAGCTTGATTTAATACAAAATGCTTTACATGATGAAAAACCTGCAAAAGCATTTAAATATATCATCCTTTGAACTCAAAATATGAGTTTCAAAGAAAGATTTTTAAATATCCCTGTGATGGATATGATCATCTTGGAAGTAATTATAGTATTTTTTCCCCTAAGAAATTCCTTCATCTTGAAATGTTTTGGATGTCATGACCTTTACTGACCCATTGCCATTATCTGGGAGACATCTAAAGATAGCCAGATTTTGGTAGGCCTCACATCTACTCTGCAATATTGTTTCATTAAGCACTTAGGGAATGAAGTTTGTGGAGGGGAACCTTGGGGCATAATCATATAGAAAGGTTAGTTCACACTCGCTTTTCAAAATTACTTTCCAATTCTATGGATTGTTTTTTGGAGGTTTTCAGGTCAGGAATTCATAAGATTTATAAACATTTTTCTGCCCATAGAAAATCAATAATGGGAAAGTAGCATATTCCGTGGCTTTATAAATCAAAATGAGAGAAAGATGTTTTATTCTGTAATATATCAGGATAATTCCATTGCACATCATGAGAATGTAAAATTTTTTTCACCTCACTTAATTTCTTGGTTAATTTTGTGCAGAAGGTTTCAGCAAAGATAGCATTGTGTTGCTAGATTTATGTTCATGATATATTATCTTAAAAACAACATACCTTATTGAAAAGCAAGTATATATATTATATATATATATATATATATATTATATAATTTTGCAAAAGCTTTGGGAAATTTGTTTTCTTCAGATAAAATTTAATAAGAATTTACAATGTTACCTCTAAAACTGTAAATTTAGTTCTATGTTTATAGAATAATATTCAGAAACTAAACAAACCCAGGCAGGAGCTGTTTCTGATCATAACTGATGAGTTGAATGAAAGTGAATGTGAACTGTGATATGTTTTTACACATCTGAGCTTATCATTAAAAAAAAAAATCATACCTTCAGCACTGGTGTAAAAATGGGAAGATATTTGCAATTTAAGGACATTATACAAGTTCAATAAACATCACTGAAAACAGGATCTTCTCTACAAGAATAAGAATCTCTTTAAGGATACCTATCAACACTTCTAAAGATATGGTCTGAGCACATTAAAATTTTTCAGATACTTTTGTGGCAGCAGACCCATAATTCCTTACTGCTGAGATCCCTGAACTCCAAAGGTATGCTTATTAATGGCTTTTTCATGCTCTTAGGATACCAATCCCATCTGACTGACAGCTGGGTGCTAGGAAGAATGCAGTCCTTAGCATACTAAAGGATTTTAATGAAGGAATGACTTCCCCAGTATATATAGTCCCTGACCCTTAAGGACACAGAGGGCTCGGCAATTTGAGCGCACCCCTCATACTTTTACCCATACCTATCTTTTCTTTAATTAATGAATTTTTCTGACTATTCTACCATGATACACTATACCATCTGTATTAGTCAGTTCTCATTGCTAGGATAAAAGACAGGACACAAGTCACACAAAGGAGTATGATCTTATTGTTCACTGCATAAAATTATATCATCTCTGATGGTAGTTTAGCAAGGGACCTGGAGCATCATGTAGCTGCTTGATGTACCCACAACTACTGGATAGACATGAATGCTGGTACTTTTCTAGCTTCCCCTCTTTCACGGTGTTGGGACTCAGGATCCCACTGGATGGTACTTCCAATTCAAGATATATCAGCACTCAGTTTCACCTTTAAAGAAAATACTCTCATACACACTCTGAGGCTTGTTTTCTGGATAATTCAAATTCTGTCACTTTGAAAAGCAAGATGTATTATTCCAGCATTGCATTTTCAAATACAATAACTGTAAAACTGAATTAATATTTTGCATTGTGATGAATTTAAATAAAAATTTGATAGAGCAACTTGTCCAATACAGAGTGTAGATAGAAGAGTGACTGCATGCTTGAATGACTACTTCACTCCTTCCCAGATGTGTTGCCTCAGAATGGTCTGTTACAGCATTTTAATTCTCTGTTTTTGTTATACAGAGGAAGACTTCAAGGCATATAACACATACCAAACAAATGTTAGCTGCATTTGTCCTGTCCTTTCTTCTATGAAATGTAATCATAGCAATGCGTTTGGCAACTTTAAGCTGGGGAAGATGGGTAGTTATGACCAAAATAGCCAGTGAAGTGGGTCATATATGAATCTTAGGCAGTGCTAGTGGATAACAAAGTTTTATATGAAAATGCAGTCACAAAGATGTATACATCTTCTTTTCACCTTTATCAGAATCAGAGAAAGGATGCAGAGACACATTTTTGTCTTTCATAGGGATTCTCCGCTTGTTAAACCCCTCTAAAATATAGGTGCTCTCTCTCTCTCTCTCTCTCTCTCTGTATCTCTCTCTCTCTCTCTCTCTCTCTCCTCTCTCTCTCTCTCTCTCTCTTCTCTCTCTCTCTCTCTCTCTCTGTATCTCTCTGCTCTCTCTCTCTCTCTGTACACCTCTCTCTCTCTCTCTCTCTCTCTCTCTCTCTCTCTCCTCTCTCTCTCTCTCTCTCTCTCTCTCTCTCTCCTTCCCTCTCTTAGTAGATTTCATTTGGGGAAGAGGTAGGGAAAACCAAATACTATTTCATTGATTCATATATTTATGAAACGAATAACTATCTGTTCTACTGATGTATTATCTATGGAAGAAGATATAAAGATAGAAGTCATAGATATTAATTCTTTCTACTATGTCTGGCAATAAGAAAAAAAGAAATCAGTAATTAAAGGAACAGAGATAATGGATGCGTGTTGATGTTCTTCTAAAAACACTAAAATCCTGGGCATCTTTTCAGCAGGGAAAGCATAGAATTCTGAGGCAAGTGATATCTTAGGGGAAAAGCTAATTCAAAGAAGAAAGGATATCTCAATGACAAAATAAAGTCTTCAAAAGTTTCCTAGAAACACAAAGACAATTCCAATTTTTAGAATATGTAATCCAATATAATATCAATGAAGGACTGATCTAAGAATTAATTAGGAATATTATGAGACAAGTCTCAGAGGCTTTGTTAGAATTTGTGGATCATTTGAAGATAACTGTTGGAAGTAGAAAGATACCCAGCACACATGACAAATTATATTTTGTTTTGAGAAAGAGGAGGCATCTTTAGAAAACAACTCTTTATTTTCCAAGTATATTAGGTTGGCATGGTGTGTGTGGAGGAGTACTTGACCAATATATATCTTTTATAATGTGTCTATATATTGAAATAAATCTCTATCCTCTTATTATAATGTGCCTAAAACTCAAAACATGTAAACAAATTTTTTTTCCAAATTTGAATATAAAAATCAGTAGTATTAACTGTGAGATTTTCTCTCTGTGTAAGAATACTTGAATTAAAAAGAATACCTGAATCAGGGTCTCTAGCACCCACTGAAACAACAATGTGTAAGCACTGAGGATATGTTAATCCCATGCTATTAGAATGTCAGTGACACAGAGACAGGAAGGTTGCTGGGGCTTGTTGATAGCCACTTCAGCCAGAGGGTCACTGTGAAATTGTATCACAAGAGAAAAAGACAGAGAGTGACAGAACAAGACATGATTTCCTACTCAAGCCTACATGTAAGCATAGGTGACATGAACATATACATGCATATATATATCTCCAATGAAATATATATCATGTGTGCATATAACATATACACACAGTACTCGCACACACAACCCACAAACATACACACCCAAAAATAACAAAGGGGAAACTTAAGGGTTTTTTGTAGTACAGAGGGAAATACCATCCATGGAAGAATGTTTTTGTTAAATGGAAACAGGTGTGAAAGCTAAGACAAATTGATGTTAATTTGTCTGATATGAAAGGAAACAGAGTTTTACAATAGAAGATAGCTTGTTTTCCTAGGTCATAAAACTTGCAACCAATCTAGCACACTATTTCCTAATAGAAGATAAAAAAAAAATCATAAAATATTTTTTATATATATTTATATACTGTCTGTTTTCCAAAAACAAAAACAGCATCATAAAATACTGTGTCACAAATTAAAGTCACGGGATTTTTACTTCTCACATCTTGATAAAGAATATTGAAATGTTAACTTTCTCTGAATTTTTAAAAGCAGTATGAGATTTATGTCAAGAATACTGCCATGCCGTGATGCTAGAAAAAATGCTTAGGAATATCTGTCATTGAACTGATCAACATTTATTCTATATCTAGTATCCTAGTTTCAGTCTTTGGCTTAAATTCATGAATATTGAATTATTCCATTCTATTTCTAGCTATCATTAACTATAAATTGAATAATACTATTTTTTACCTTAAAATAGATTTAGCCCATTGTGACATCAAACTCAGGAGTCACAAAAACCATAGACACTATAATATGATAAAAGGCAGATCAAAGTTGTTATGTTTTCATTCAATAGTCCCCTTCCTGATTTGAAAAGTGTTTATTCTTTGGAACATATTTTGATTCAAAGACTGAATATATATCACCTGTTTTCTAAGGCATCGAGACTACTTTAATTCTCCTTTTATATAGATCATTTGAGAAGATGAAAGATTAATGATATATTTTATATCTTGCTAAGAGTCACAACTTTATATATATATATATATATATATATATATATATATATATATGTGTGTGTGTGTGTGTGTGTGTGTGTGTGTGTGTGTGTTGAAGGAGATATTTAAAATGGTGTCACCCGATCTTTCTTGTTCTTTATCAACCGCTATCTTCCTAACTAGCCTAGGCCTGCTGCCTCAAGCAGCAGATATATATATATATATATATATATATATATATATATATATATATATATATAAAATGTATGTATTATTGGCCACTATAGAATACAAAATTCAATAGACATATATAAAATGGCACTATAGATAAGACATTTCAGGACACTTTGAATGTAGAATTCTTCTTTTGATATAATATTTGCAATGTTATCTTTCATCAATATTGTTAACTATGGACTTGGAAGTGAGCACATACCATGCATGTCCTTTTGGGAATCAACTACTTCATTCAGGATGATGTGATCCTGTATGCCACTGTGAAGATGTACCACATTTTTCTGTATCCATTCCTCAGTTGAGGGAGATCTAGGTTGTTTCCAGTCTCTTGCTATTACAAATAAAGCTGATATGAATATAGTTTAGCAAGTGTCTTTGTGGTAGAGTGGAGAATCTTTTGGATACATGCCCAGGAGTGAGGGACTGCATAAGGGTATCTTGGTTCTTGGCTGGTAATGGGCCTGGAACCCCAAGACTCCAAGGGAGAAACGACAGGAGTTAGGCCACATCCCCAGAACCCAGGATCCTGAAAAGCAGTCTAATCTCCATGGACCTACATTTTCAGTCATGTAGACCATTACAGCCCCTCCCAAAGTGCACAGGTAGAGGGTGTGAGTATAGGCCTCAGGCCCTAGAGAGATTTACATACTAATGAAGGCCAGAGGGTGGAGCCAATTAAACCTTCCCCAGAACCTCCCCCTTTCTCCCTCCCTATTTAACTCAGGTCTGCCCTGAGTTTCGGGGGAGGGGGGGTACATCCAGATCCATCCACCATGCTCCATGAAAATAAACCCTTTTGGAACCAAGGACTTCCTCGTATCATTGAGGCCTGCCATCACCAAAGCTTCCAGCCTTTGGAACTCCAGACCTTTCTCCTGTATGTGGGACCTGACGCCTGGAAGCCTCCAGGACTCCTCCATTGAGGCCCCATTTGCCACACAAGAGTGGTATAGCTAGGTCTTAAGGTAGAAGAACTATTCACAGGTTTATGAGAAACAGCCAAATTCTTTTCCAAGTAGTTGCAACAATGCATTCAAGGCTATCTCACACTTTCTCTTCTATGTAATTTAGTATATCTGATTTTATGAAGTTTAGAATTGCTCTTTAAAGGTCTATAGAGAATTGTGTTGGAACTTTGATGGGGATTGCATTGAATCTGTAGTTGATATTAGCCATAAAATACAGGCTACCCATGCTATATTCTGCAGACCCAAAGAAACTGAAGAAGTAAGACACAAAGGAAAATGCTTGAATTTTATTTAGAAAAAGGTATAAAATAGTTATAAGAAGCAGATAGAGGAAGGGAACTGGGTGGGAGAAGGGATGAGGAAGGTAATGAGATGAGGTCAGGATCTGGTGTGGGGAAGGACAGGAGAGATGGCCAGATGGCCATGAGAATGAGCAGAAATCTGCAACTGACATGGATGGGAATTTGGGGGCATGTCTAGGTCTTGATGGAGACCAGGGATAAGGGTGGCACCTAAGAATCAGTAGGGGTGACCTTAGCACTAGGGACATGGAACCTGAAGAGGCCACCTCCGGTAGCCAGGTAGGAACCCCAGGAGAATGACAGAGACACCAACCCACCCAAAAAACTTTCGACTTAAAATTTATTCTATCTACAAGTAAAGAATGGATTGGGGATGGGGCAGAGACTGAGGGAATGAAGCAATAATCGGCCCAATTTGAGACCCATCCATAGGCAAGCTCCAAGTCCTAACTATTAATGATACTCTATTATGTTTGCAGACAGGATTCTAGCATGGTTGTCCTTTAAGAGACTCCATCCAGCAGTTGATTCAGTGGGATGCAGACACCCACAGTTTAAACAGTGTATATAGCCTGGGAATCTTTTGGAAAAGTAGGGGGAAGGATTGCGGAGCCTAGAAGGGGATAGTAACTATACTGAAGACCAACAGAGTCAACTAACCTGGACCCTTGGGGCACTCAGGGGCTGAACCACCATGCAAAGAACGTACATGGGTTGGGCCTATGCCTTCCTGCACATATGGAAATTGGTCTTCATGTGGATCCCAATCAACTGGAACAGGCTCTATCCCAGAAGCTGTTGACTGTCCATGACACATGTTCTTCTACCTTGCTGCCTTTTCTGGCCTCAGTGGAACAGGATTACCTAGGGCCACAGAAACAAGATGTGCCAAGGTGGAGGAATACCCAGGGGGTTCCTCACAATCTCAGAAGAATAGGGGGAAATTGGGGAAATGGTTTTTGGAGGGGGCAAGTGGGAGGGGGCAGTGAGCAAGATGCAAAGTGATTAATTAAAATAAATAAATAAATAAATAAATAAATAAATAAATAAATAAATATTAAAACGATGGCTTTCATATAGAATGTTCTACTAAAGTGATATATATAAAACCAGTTTAAGTAGTAAAGATTTATGAATGGAAGAAATCTTTTGGTATTGTATGCTATCTTCAAGGAAATGTTCTTTGTTATGTAAAGAAAATCTATTCCCACTGAGAGACTGAGACTGAATATAACTTACTTCTTTTAAATTCATGAATCCTATAAGGACAATCACATAGAGGATGCCTAGTGAAATAGTAAATTGGAAGAGGGGGAACTAACAGTGAGATGGCTGCTTCCTCCAAAAAAGCATTTAAGTTCTCAATCCCTATGCATTTTACATTTGCCCTAAAGTTCTATTTTACTTAAATATAAAGGGTAACACTTATCATAGTTTAAACACATTAAAGATACTTTATCCTTGTTCCAGAGTTTTGCTAAAACAAATGTGAAGACCCTATTATATAAATCATAATCTTTTGTGTGCCTATTGAATAAAAATGGAAAAGCTAACATAGGAGCATGAGATGCTATATTCTAGTAAGAACAAAGTATTAATGTTCTGAATTGAATTAATGAACTGAGTTTTATCATATACAGTTAGTGTTTAAAACTGCTCACCACTATGCTGAATGTAGGTTCAACTTTTTACCTGACTCAGAACTGAAGTTCTCCTTTATGGCAATACCCATTTCACATCAGTCTTATTGTACAGTTAGTTTAATTTTGACATTAGTCCTTAAATATGTTTTCAAGGATAAGCACAACTTCAGAGACCCAGATTAAGGTTGGTAGACCATTCTTTCCGATGGGTAACAACAATTGTTTTTAGAAATTATGCTTGCCAAAGCCCTTGAAGATATTTTCTGGGGACTGCTTTCCTCATTTGTAAAAGGTAGCCATGTTATGAAATAGTTTTCCCCTGCCTCTAGTTTGTTTTCAGAAAAGATGTGAGTGCCATAATTTTAAATCCACTTTGTTCAAAAACAATACCAGCATATATTTAGCAGGATCTCAAGAGCTAAGAGAACAGTAAGGGGAAATAATGTCAATGGGACTTCTAGATTAAGTTAACCTTGATGTCTTTCCTACTTTTGAATTTTTACTTACAAAATTCTGCCCTTTCTCTGGGAAAGCCTTGAGCCTAGATGCTGTTTTTCATACTCAAACTCATTCTAGTAAATAGAACTACTTATCCATTCTTCAAAGTTCAGCTAATACAGACTCCTCTACATCGATACTCATTCTCACTTATGGATTAATTCCTGCATAATAGAAACTTACCTAGATACCTCATATAGATCAACTAATTTTCTTTCAACCTTACAAAACCATGATATTACAAGCTAATGCCCACAACATCAAATGGGAGTTAAGAAACATGCTCAGTGACAGTGGCAAGGGTCAGTCATTGCTCGGACATAACAAGAATATTAAGGCTTTGTGTAATTTTATCACCTAATGAAATTATCACTAAGTGTGTTCTTATGAAACCATTCAATTATATATAAAATGACAAATTTACCTAACAGAGCATTTCTTAGGACTTATACACATAATTAAATATTATATGACTATAGTAGAGAAAACAAACAAAACCAGAAGTGTCTCCTTTGGTGATTGTTGCACACTCTACGATGTGCTAATGCTCACATAACTGCTGATCAACTATTTATTTATTGTTTTGTTTAATCAGAATTACACAGCATATTTTAAATCATTCTGTCCTGTTTCATTGCAAATTTTATAACTTGTGTTATATTTATTTTCTCTTGAATGTATTCTGTCATTTCTGTCCTACAAATACTTTCAAGTACATATTCTTCTAAGATTCCTTATTCTCTCTCTGAACAATACCTCACTCTCAAAACCAAAGTGAGACTCATTAGAAAATAATTCCTTTAACAACCTTATCTACTTGTGGGAGATGACTCAACAGGTATATCCAATATTTAAATATCTCTCAATTATCATGTATAAGCCTTCAACTATTATAAAGTCAAACATCTAAATATCTAAAATTCAACACACACACACACACACGCACACTTGAATAACTACAGAGAAGCCTTAAATTAAAAGTCCATGGGAGACAAAGGAATTGTATGAAACTACCTACTTCTTCTTTATTAATAAAAGATATCTCTTAGTAAGTGTTGCTGTATTGTTTATCTAACCAGGGAAACCCATTATTACCTTAGAGCTGAACATTTCCCACAGCCTATGTTATTTAAACTTGCAGTACATTTAATCAAGTTTGATAGGCTTCATAACAGAAGAAGGATTCCAGATAGTATTAACCTTCATTCTTTTATTCCCTTGACAGAAATACAGTTAAGAGGTAAAGACATGAGTCCGCAGCATGAAGATTTTTAACATAATACACTGACCTCCAGAGCAAACTCATTCCACGTGAAAGTGTTCTTGTTAATACAAAAGTTAGCATCCTTAATTTCATGATCTCTTGTTTTGACAGCCAGGAAGAATCCGTCTGTTTTCTTATACATTCTATCTTCCTTGCTGAACAGGGTTCACTTTCACAGTGATGGCAGGGAGTCAGTTCATACAGCCGTGAAAGGAATTATGTCATCATGACCGACAGATCACTCAAGAGAGCATTTGAGACATTAATAATTACATCAGACTTTATAGAAATTTCACAACTGTCTTTAAACTTCCCTCTAGGTCTTTCTTTTATACAGATACATCATTGTGAAGTCCCTGTGAAATCAATTGATACTATAACTAACCTGTATTAAATGAAAGCAGCTATGGTGGAAGATGAATGACCTTCTCTTCATAGTACAGTCTAAACATACAAATTCCATTAGAATTGGTTATAACCTGGAATCAATGTGTTTAATTTGTAGAGCATGTAGATGTGAAGAGCTTATGATTGTATTTTATGTTTTTCAGCTCAGGCTAATTGATATCTAAAACCGGAAGCATCATTAAGAAAATTCTAAATCACTACCTTGGGGAATATAGAAAAAAAAAAAGCCAGATTCCAAGGAAGAAGACTAGATGGTAGAGAAAGATGGCTTTTGATATCTCCATCCTCTTACTGGATGTACCATTCTGGTAGAGAAGCGTAGGATCATGAGAAGTGGCAGAGAGGGTGAAATGTATAAGATGAATTTTTCTTAGAGAGATAGGCCATAAATAGCCATAAAGAGACATAAAGAAGATATGGAATGATTAGAAAGAAAATGAACACATTCTCTAATTTAGCTTATGGTCATTAATATGAACAGACTGCTTTCCACTGTAAAAACATAAATCTAACAAATTCCAACCATCATACTGCAACCTGATATTATCAATATGATTTGAACCAATACAAATCTGGCTGTCCTTTTCTTTCTGTTTCTGTACCCCTTCAGCCATTTCTACCATATTCTCTTTACTCTCCTTACTGTGAATTAAAAGAATTATCCTGTGATTTTTCTTAGGTATATGTGAACACCATGAATTAACTTTAGATAGAACATGGATGAGAGGGAAATGGGGCATAATTCCAGTCAAGAATGACGTAGTGCCCCAATGAGATTAAGGGTCATGGATAACTCAAACACAGTTGCATCTCCAGAGGTCCCATTCCAGAATGAATGGTGACTCAGGAATATTGTCTTCCTTTCTGTTACCTTGTGAACCTGTAAGAAGCTTAACAAAGTGTCCTGTGCCAACAAATTATTTACTATGCATGCCACCTGGTGACAGATCTCATGAATTCATAAATTCTGAGGTTCTTAGTTATATGAGTATACTTAGGTTTCTGAATCCTATGATCTTTCCATATCCCTCCATAAGAGAATATTTCAATGGAAAGACAAATGCCTTTCCATTGCCTTGAGATATTTTCAGTTATAATAGCACTTAACTAAGTGCAAGCCTCTGTCTGAGAAGTAAGCAGAGTTCTGTTAAGAAATATGGATTCCCCCCAACCTGTAGGAGATATGTGTCCAGAGCATCACAAGGAAATAGATTAGTTAAAAAAAAAAAACAAAACAAAAAAGGCCAGTAAGCCTAAGATATCAAAGACAGAAGAAATAGAACTCTCTAATTCATCACTTGATAAATATGGACAAGCAAAACCAACTTGCATATTAGTTGTGGACAAAACTTATCTGCTGAATGTTTATTATACTTTAACTTGGCTTTCTGAGTTTTGCAGCTTAAGATTCAAGGTCTTTTCATATAAGTATCTTCCTATTTTATACATTATATATTATGTAATTTAGTTTATTAGCACACAACTCTAGAAATGAGATATGATTTTGACAGGCTTGTGAAAGTGATTACTTAAAGAAATGCAGCTCATGACAATTTAAAACCCACATAAATCTGTTATGATAAAAATATCGCATTTACAGACACTATTTCAAAAACGTTGGTGAATATTGCTTTTCATCTTTACTGTCTCACTTATCATATTTTATCAACTTTGTAGCATCACTGAGAGTCTGCTTGCCCTCTCATTATTCCCTGTAGCAACAATAAAAGGATTATTTTTGTTTCATGAATTGTGCCACTAGAAAAGGAATGTGAAATATAAAACATGTGATTCTATCTTGCCATACAGTAAATCAATTTAATACTTATATATTTTATGGCTCAGAATTTGATAGACATCTACAATTATAGAGTGTCAACACCCATGGCCAACTTGATTTGATTATGCATAGTCCTATATACAAGAGTGAGAAGCCTGAGTTTCAAACTTGTAATGTTTACTAACTACTCGATCCAAATAATTGTACCTTTCTCCACTTAATTTTCATCTTCTCTGGCATACTGTTGTTAAACAGTTTAAAAAGAATCTTGTAAATAATAGAGTGTAGAACATGGTGCCTAAAAGGCATTTAGTACAAGTCCATAACTTTCTTTGCTTCCCCCCAAAACTGTACATTTGTTTCAATTGTTATTGTGAAATGATTTATAATTACCTTTATTGCATAGGTACCTAAGGTAAAATACAGAGTTCAATTGGTTCTGGAAGAGGAAAAATACATTTACATCCATGTATCTCATATAAATCACAACTGATAACAAAACTAGTGACAATTTCCAGATGATATAGTAAAGACTAAAATTGAGTACCTACCATATACTTAATATTCTGCTAAACACATAAATGGAATATTTTTTTAAACTACCCCAAAGCACTCTGAACTAGCCTAAACATTGATCCTTACCATTTGACAAATGAAAACCCAGATTTCCAGTTTCACACATCAGCCATTTTCCCCAAGAATTAATTATTTATTCATGTTACATCCCTATTTCAGCTCACCTCCTCCCAGTATACCACTCACAAGCCCCCTTCCCTCACCCCTTTCTCTTGACCTCTGAGAAGGGGTAGTCCCCCATTGTGTACCAAATCACTCTGATAAATCAAGTCTCTGCAGCACTAGGCAGAGTCTCTCCCACTGAGTCCAGAGGAGTCAGCTCAGGTAAAAGAACACGATCCATAGGCAGACAACAGTGTCAGGATTAGCCCCCACTCCAGGTCTTGGAGGACCCACATAAAGACAAAGAGGCTACATACATGCAAGGAAAGGGGGCACCTATGTCCAGTCCTTGTGTGCTCTTTTGTTGATAGGTCAGTGTCTGAGAACCTCCAAGGGTCTAGGTTAGCTTACTCTGTTGGTCTTCTTTTGGAATCTTTATTCCCTCCTAGTTCTTTAATCCTCCCAACACTTCTACAAACTTCTGAGCTTGGTCTAAATATATTTAGCTGTGAATCTCTGCATCCATTTCAGTGAGCTACTGGGTAGAGCTTCTCTAAAGACAATTATGCTAGGCTCATGTCTGTGAATCCAGGCAGACAGATAGACACATAGCCTGGGACTCTAAGGTAGTTGAAGGAAGAAGGCAAACCTCCAATGTGTCCCTATTGATCTTCTGAGGACAGCTCAGCAAAATTTCCCCAAATTGGCAGTGCTTTCCATTGCATTCCCTTATGTCTGTCTCACCCAAGTCACCTGTGTATCCAGGCTGACAGTAACAATATAGCTGTCAACAGTGTCTTCATATGTTTTACCATTGTGAAGGCTTTGACCAACTATGTTGCATCAAAGTCTCACAGTGTGTCCCTGTGAATCTACTGCACATGCAAGCACAGTAGTAGTAGATGTTTCCTGCATACACACACAGCCATGGAGACATGCTGACTGGCACATTCATCAAAGTTGAATTTACAGTGGTCACCAAGAAATCCAGGTGACATATGCCATTATTTTAACATTTAATTATTCTCTTTATTTAAATTTCATCTGCTGTCCCCTTTCCTCCTGGCCCCTGCTCCCATAATTCCTTATCCCATCCCCTCCTCCTTCCCTCTGAGAGGGTGCTCCATTCCCCACTCCACCTGGAACCTCCCTTCCTTCGGACCTCAAGTCTCTCAAGGATTAGGTATATCTTCTTCCTACTATGGTCAGACCAGGTAGTCCTCTGCTATATATGTGCTGGGGGCATTGGATCAGCCCATGTATGCTACCTAGTTGGTGGCTCAGTTTCTGGGAGCTCCAAGTTGTCTGATTTAGTTGAGACTGCTGGTCTTCCTATGGGGTCCCTCTTCCATTCAGCTCCTTCAATTCTTCCCCTATTTAGTCCGTAGGAGTCCCTGACTTCAGTCCAATGGTTGGGTGTAAGTATCTGCATCTGTTTCAGTTAGCTTCCTGTAGGGCCTCTCAGAGGACAGCTATGCTAGGCTCCTATATGTAAGCATTTCATATCACTAGTAATAGTATCAGACAGGTGACACCCTCCCTGTTCCGCCCGAACTGCTGCTCTGGTCTGCGGGTCAGGGTCTAGCAAGAGAGACAGTGGGGATGGAAGGGCAAGAGACGTGAAAAATGGAGACTAGACAGAGAGTCTGTTCAAGTCACGTTTATTGAAAAGAAATCTTGGGTGTATATATAAGCACAAGCGGGGAATGCAGCTGAAGACACTTTACCATGTACACCTTGCAGCTGGGGGCGTTAAATAACAAAACAAGATATGTGAGAAAAACAAGATGTTTATCAAAGTGTGCTCAGCTGTTGTAGGCTGTTGAAAAACAAGTCTTTTGTCAGGGTAGGTGGCTGCAAAGATGATAGCCGCTTTCTGCAAGGAGTCGGCTCCCAACACTCCCCCATAAGACGGATTCCAATTTCGGCAGATCACTGGACAGCGTTTCCACAATCTCTTCTCCATTTTCATTCCTGCATTTCTTTTAGACAGGAACAATTTTGGGTAAGAAATTTTGACGGAAGATTGATAACCCAGTCCATCCACTTGGGGCTCTGTTTATCTGCTGGAGGAGGGCTCTTCGGGTTCCCTCATCCCACTATTGGGCATTTTGGCTAAGGTCACCTCCATCAATTCCTGGGAGTCTCTCACCTCTGAGTTTTCCTCAGAAGGTGGGCATTTCCATTCATTCTCCTGGTCCTTGAGCTTGTTCCTGTTTTTCCCCACATATAACTGATCCTGTTCCCCTCGCTCCGCCCCACCCCACCCCCACCTCCACTCTTCCAGCTAGGTCACTCCCTCCCTCACCTCCTGTGATTGCTTTGTTCCACTTCTAAGTGAGATTGAACCATCCTCACTTGGGCCTTCCTTCTTGTTAAACTTCTGACAATCTGTTGGTTGAATACTGTGTATTCTCTACTTTTAAGTAATATCCAGTTATCAGTTAAGTATATACCATGCATATCCTTTTGGGTCTGGGTTACCTCACTCAGGATATTTTCTCGTTCCATCCATTGCCTGCAAAACTCATGATACACTCGTTTTTAATAGTTGAATAGTATTCCATTGTGTAAATGAATCACATTTTTTGGTATCCACTCTTTGGGTGAGGGATATCTGTTTTTTTTTTTGGTTGGTTTTTTTTTTTTTTTTTTTATCATTTTGCACAAAGCTCAAGTTCAAGAGGATCAATGACCTTAATATAAAACCAGATACACTGAATCTTATAGAAAAGAAAGTGAGAAAGACCTGGAATTCCTTGGCCCAGGGGGAATCTTCCTAAACAGAAAGAATACCAATGGCTCAGGCTCTAAAATCAGCAATTTATAAATAGGATGTCATGAAACTTAGAAGCCTCTGTAAGGCAAAGGACACCACGAATAGAACAAATTGGCTACCTACAGATTGGGAAAAATCTTCACTAACCCTTCATATGATAGAGGGCTAATATCCAAAATATATAAAGAACTCAAGAAATTAATCTCCAAAAAAAACCATATAACCCAATTACAAAATGTTCAACATCCTTAGCCATCAGGGAAATGCGAATCAAAATGACCCTGGTATTCTACCTTATACCAATCAGAGTGACTAAGATTAAAAAACTGAAGTGACAGTACATGTTGGCAAAGATGTAGAGGAAAAGGAACACTCCTCCATTGCTGATGGCATTGCAAACTGGAATAACCACTCTGGAAATCAGTCTTCTGGTTCCTCAGAAAACTGGGAATAGTTTTACCTGAAGACCTATCTATACCACTCATGGGCATATACCCAAAAGATGCTCCACCATACAACAAGGCCTGTGCTCCACTATGATTATAGCAGCCTTATTTGTAATAGGCAGAAGCTGGAAACACTGGCCAATTTTTAATAGCTTATTAAAGATGGGCGATATGTATGAAATCAGACTCCAATGTCCACTTGGCAATCTTTACAATTTTCTGAGAGAGAAGGCAATATCACATAATCGCTCAAATGATTAAAAATGGAGGAAAAGTCCCAATAAAATATTTTACCTAAAATCATTTTTTGTCACATTCTCTTTTTTTCTATTATTCCTTCCAATGAGAATCTAATTATTTCCATGTGGTAGGTAGTACAATTGTCTTAAAGAGCATGTGGCAATACTAAAATGTACAATTTTGATTTCTAAATTTTACTCATATATGTATGATATATATTCACAGTGTGTGTATCTACTCATTTGTATGTTTACTACAGTTTGTTTAGTATCCATGATGGCTAAGGCTCTGGATCCCTTGGAAATGGAGCTACTGGCAGTTGTAATTTGCCCAATTGGGTACTGGGATCTGAACTGGAATTTGCTCTTACCCTTGGTGCCATGTCTTCAGATGCAGATTCTCATAGTTTTGGTTGAAATTAAATCCAAGTTGTGTTAATTAACTCAATAGCGCTTATGAGATGTCAACATTTAGGCTCATATGAACTGACCTATCTAGAAGTAGGCCAGAAAACAAAACAGAAAAACAACAAATAAAATCTACACACCATTGACTTCAAAAGAATATTTCATAACTTATACTTGAGGATATTTATGTGACCAACTTTTTAAAAAAACAAAATATAAATTGCTTGGTTTTATACATTCATATCCCCAGCAGTAACTACAAGTATAAATAAAGTATTTCTTAACGTGCAATGCATTTTTTTTATAAAAATTTAAGGTGCATACGGGCTATAGGGAGGAAGCCTTATAAATCACCTGAGCTGTCTGACTATTGGCATGTCTCGCAGTCATTATGTATAATTGGTTAATGGTGTATTTATTCACCCATTATTGAATCAGCTTCAGGGATAACCGCTGATGAGTTTCAAAACTCCAGGGGGATTTCAATGCAGAGGTAAATGAATTAAAACATAAGATAAAAACTAATTACTTTTATTTAAATTCAATTTTGGGGTAATTGTTCTGTCTTGGGGGGTCTTGCAGCAGTTTTCAGAAGTGATAAATCTGCTTTACTTTCCTAACTTGCATTTCCCTAGAGCTGAGAAATTAAATCATTGGGATGAAAATCAGAAAAGAAGATTCTCAAACTATATTTTGTGTGGTGCAATTCTCTTTCCTTACTTCATTAGGTTCTCTTCTTTTTGATCTTCTTTTTATTTAACATGGCCCCTGCAACCTGAAGTAACCTTTTTTCAGATTCAAAGTCAAGTGCGTGTAAGTGCACATTACTTAATGTATTTAAATATTCAGAAATTAAATGACACAGTAGAATAGAGCTACATCATTTTTTAAATACTTTGAAGACATCCCTGGACTCTGAAGGAGTTGGGGGTCTATACCTTATATAACGCTATATATTTTGTGTAACATAAGTATAAACATAAAATAATAATAAAGACATTAATTGTAGGCATTATGGTTTAATATAGCACCTGGGATGGTTGCAAAGTCGTATAACTAGCACCTGATGATGTAGGCAGCTGGCTTCCAGCGTGGTCAGCTCAGCTAAACTGGTAAACAAGTCCTTTGTGCATGCTTGGCCTGTACCCCTCCTGAGTGGGCTTATGCTAATGAGGTATTGGCAGCTTAACCTATCCTGAGAGAACACGTCACCAGCTGCCTTGGGAAGATATATAAGCAGCGGTTTCTGCTGCTGGGGGTCCCTGTCCCCGTCCCTGTCCATAAGTCAAGATTCGTTCCTGGAATAAAACTGTCTGAGAAGGATCCAACCTTGTCGTGTCTTAATTGCTGGTCAAGGTGGACGCGAAAATTAATCAAAACTTTAGTGTTTTCATCCATATACTTGAAACTTACTATTTTGTTTATATCTGGTGTGATAACATTACAGCCAACTTCCTTTGACATAGTTTTGTATTTTTCATGGGTACACGAATATCTCTAAAATATTTATGAATTTAGCATTACACTCTTATGATTTAGATACATCTTTAGTAAAATGTGATTTGGTGCTCTAGCTTGCTTCGGATGCTGTGACAAACATCTTGACCAAAACCAAGTTTGAGGAGCAAAGGTTTTATTTCATCTTACAAGTCTAAAGTCACATTGTATCAGTGAGAATAGCAGGAGTAGGAACCCATTATTCAACAGATTGCCTCAGAAAGGATACAGAAAGAATTAATTTAATTCATATTTCTGGAATCTTTCCCAAGGGATTGTACCTTACCTCTAGAAAGGGAAAGGATAATATTTGCAACATCATTTCTCTGTAGGTACCCCTGTGTTTCACACCAATGAATCTCAGCTTAATTCTTTTACTCCCCCACCTCTCATTTCTCTATCTCAATAAGATAGAGGCTTAGATGTAATCGCCAGCCATGTTTATGAGTTACCTAGTGGCTGTGTGTTTTGATGTGCAAAATAGCCTGGTCTCTAAAAGGAAATTACAACTAAACTCTATCTCAATTTTAAATAGATTCCCCTCCCTCAGAGACAGACCACTGCTGTGTTCAGGAAATGAAAGACATTTCATTTTTATTCCTTCTTGTCAAAAAGAGTTAAACCCAAAGAAATGTATATGTTTAAATGTGTGTACCATATGCGGATGACTTATCTCCAAAATATCCTTTAAAAGACCAAATATGTAAATGTTAGATAGGACCTAAAGATGGCAAATGCAAGAAAGAAGCTGCTGTAGGAAGCACAATGTAAATTCTTACTTTCTCTTTATTATTCCAGTCCAAGACCAAAAGGCACAGATTTTTGAATGATTGCCAGATCTTAGATCTTTTATTTTATTCGTGCTTTTAAAATAGAACTTGATAAGGTATGATGATTACTTGTAAGCTTTAATGTCAGAAATCTTACATTTGGATAGTGACACAAAGAGAATTGCAGAGGGAACTGCAAATGCCTGTTTGTTTCACATGGGATGCAAGAAAAATACCAAGGTCAACTTCCTGTTCAACTACACAATGAGCTGCTTATTTACTGATATTACTCCTGTCATTCAATTCAGGGACACAGAAGTACAGATAAAGGGATGCACATCATACAAAGAATAAGTTGCTCATTGATAGCTATAGTTCCTTAATGTTCCCTTGAAGAGTTGGGAAATGCTTGGAAGAGATCAAAACTTTCATCCAACTGTTGCAATATTTCAGGAAGATTTGTGTGTCTTAGTATAAAAAACATCTTCTCTATACCTTTTAAAGAAGATTCACACCCAAATAAACTTGATTATATGGATGTGAAACAAAAATGGTAATGTTCAATAGGTCTTATAATTTTAATATAAATAGGCCTTAGATGACATTAAGAAATAAAGTGTAATGAAAAGAGAACAAGAATATGTTCTATGAGATGGAGAGTGATCATTGTTTATATTTTAATACAAATTTTCTTTTAAAATGATCTTTAAAGATTTGCTTAGATTTTAAGATTTATAGAATAAGTATGATGATTATGGTTCTCAACCTTTCTAAAGCTGATATAGTTCCTCATTTTGTATTGAGCCCCAACCCTAAAATTACTGTAGTTGCTACTTCATAAATCTACTTTTGCTATGGTCAAGTTTTGTAATCTAAATATCTGTGTTTTCCAGTGGTCTTAGGAGACCCTGTGTTAGAGTTCACCTTTTTGACTCACCCGCAAGGATCAGCACAGTTTGAGAACCACTTGTAGGATAAAGCACATTCTTCATCGAGTTGCAAAGGACCACAAATGTACAAAGAAGAAGAGTTTAAATGATAACTTCTTAGTGTGTGATGTGGCTCATTACAAATTAATTCTTTAAATGTATTTGAAATCTATTTCAAAGAAGATTGGAGGCATATACTTATTCTAGCATTGGGCATATGAAAGCATTTCATTTTGAATTATTCCCTGCTGTGACTCCTAGTATTCATTTAAGTGTATTAAAATAAATAATAAGTCTTATCCTGGAAACCTGATGGCATTGACAATAGGAAGAAAGGACTCAGAATCTCCAGCATTGGATAAGTGGGAAGGTGAACTCTAATGGAGATGTATCAGCAACAACAGCAATCAGGAAACTCAGAACCCTTTATTTTATATATTGAATCAAAAAGGCAGGTTTATGGTATACAGTAGAACAAAAAGGAAGGTTTAGCTAGTCTCTGTAGAAGGCCTCCAGAGGGCCAAAGTGTCAGAGCAAACACATCTGAGAGGAGAAATCTGCAATGTATAATTTCTCTATACTATGCCAACATTTGCACCTAGACCACAGAAAGGTGTGCCAATTCCCTGACCCTGACCCAGGAAGGCTTTTGTGACTCCTGTGGTTCTGAGCCATTGCATTTCTAGGCAACAATCCACATTCCATCTTTACTATCCAGAATACCTAAGTGTACAACTGAGCCATCCACTGACACATACAACATAGTACCAGGGAGCAGAAAAAAAGTCTTTTCAGAGGATGTTTTACAATAATCGTATCTATCTAGAAGCTTCCATAATAAACATTATCTATTTTGTGAAGTCTCTAGAACACCTGCTAGAAGGCCTGAGGTGTTTTCTTGTGTGGGAAAACCAATTCTGCTAACATATATATTGGAATGTTTATAGTCTATTTAAAGTTAGCAACCATTAGAGTGATTTGCAGTTCTCTGCATTCTTCACATGTCAAGAGCTTTAAAGGAAACATGTTTTCACACTCTGTCACACCTACCCACAGTAGCTGGACTTGTGTCCTATTCGTTTCTTTCCCTTTGGTCTATATTAATGGAATGCTTAGGAGTGGTTAGAAAATAAAACAGCTCTTAACAGAAGAATAAATTATTTCTCAGTTATGTACCAGACAATTGTTTGTGTGTGTCACAGAATCATATGTGACCCCATTTTAGTATAAACTCTAAAACTATTTGCATTCTCAGCAGGGAAGATCAATTTACAAATTCATAAATCACATATGTCATGTTAATTTGTTTAAATAGAATGTTACTGTACTCCTTTTTGAGGACAAAGTATAGATAATAAAATATTGAGGTCACAGTTCCTATTTTAAAGAAATCAGTTATTGTATTTAATGAGAAAAAAATGACTGGAAGAATTTGTAGCAATTCTAGTAGCTCAGCATCTAATATCCCATATTATGTTTCCTTGTCACTCAACCCTGAGTTATATTGATAAATCTATTACTCATCATTTATGTTATTCATAGGTGATGTGATATCCTTTATTTATATTTCACTAGAATGTAAGCTAAAAATCATAATCTAAATATTGACAGAATTGTTTATAAATTCGTGGTTTTATATTTTATTTTCTTGTATCTTTTTGTATATGTGAATGTATATTTATACTGGAACTCTTGTGTGAGGGTCAGAAAAAAACTTGACAGAGTCTTGTTTCTAACACTTGGGTTTCAGGGATGGAAATCAGGACATCAGCCTTAGCAATAAGTGTGGGACTGTGTAATGCTATCCTGGTTCCTGGCTGGGAATGGGCCTAGAACCCCGAGACTCCAAGGGAGAAACGGCAGGAGTTCGGCCACGTCCCCAGAACCCAGGGTCCTAACAAGCAGTCTAATCTCCATGAACCTACATTGTTCAGTCACGTAGGCCATTACAGCCCCTCCCAAAATGCACAGGTAGAGGGTATGACTGCAGGCCTCAGGCCTTAGAGATTTACATACTAATGAAGGTCAGAGGGCGGAGCCAATTAAGCAGCCTTCCCCAGAACCTCCCCCTTTCTCCCTCCCTATTTAACTCAGATCTGCCCTGAGTTGGGGGTGGGGGGGATACATCCAGATCCATCTACCACGCTCCATGAAAATAAACCCTTTTTGGAACCAAGGACTTCCTTGTATCATTGGGGCCTGCCATCGCCAAAGCTTCCAGTCTCCTGAAACCTTAGACTTTCTCCTGCATGTGGGACCCTCCAGGCAGGGCCTGAAAGCCTCCAGGACTCCTCTGCTGCAGCCCCCTTTCCCCACAAATAAGTTCCTTTATTCACTAAGCTATCACGTCAGGTCCACTTTTAATTATAAGGGCTTACTTCTACTAACTTACCCTAAAATATAAACTAACTCTCATTTTCAGGTGCATGGAAAGACTATCACACAGAGAAAACTATAATTTTATTTTTAAAAGGCTTGACATTTACCCTCAAGCAAGTCATTTGCATTCAACCCATCTGCCTCCGTAATAAAAATTGGAAGCTAATTTGATTTTCTTACCTGCGAGTCACATGAAGCAACAAATGTAAAAATGGTACATTAATTAGAAGGTTCAAGAAAAGAGCTTCATAATAAGTAACAAAGCAAAGTCTTAACAGTAATTAGTTCAAAAAAATATAAGATTGTGTATTTAATCATCTGTCTATGCATGCAAAAGTCTTACAGTGATAACTAGGAGATCCATTGCAGTAAAATAAGCTATAGCTATGTAGTAGTGGCAGTTGAAGCATTTTCTATACAGTTTTACCTAAATAAATTTCCCCAAGTTTCTCATATTTCTTTGAGTTAAAAGGAAGCATCACTTTAATATATTCATTCCTTAAGGGTCATTTTCCCCCAGGGAAGGATGCATATGGCAACATCTAGAAGCAGTTTTGATTGTCACAGCTCTGAAGTGGATGGGAACTTGCATGCGGTGATTTAGTCAGAGATGCTGTTAAACTCTATAACTCAGAGCATAACCCTTCTACCATATCACCTCATTATTCTGTATGTTATGTGGAAGTTGGAGGGACCACACTTTTAACTGAATGGAATTACTACAATATTTTTTTTGTGAATGAGTTGCCTGAAAGAATGGGAAGACAGTAGCCTAAAGAAGGAGTTCAATTCTCCCATTCCCCATTTCTTCAGAAGTCACCAAAGAAGAGTCTCATTTATAATGCTGTCCTGGGAATTGTGCATTCTCTTCCAGCACTGTCCCTGTATTTCCATATTGTCCCGTGGAAAGTCACTAACCTTTCTAAGTAGATCCTTAAATTTAATGAATAGCACTAGTCATTTCTTTTTATTTTTTAAAAGATTTTTATTTATTTATATTTTTTATTTTATTTTTTTATTTATATGAGTACACTGCAGGTGTCTTCAAACACATACTAGAAGAGTGCATTGAATCACATTCCAGATGTTTGAGCTACCATGTGTTTGCTGGAATTGAACTCAGGACCTCTGGAAGAGCAGTCAGTGCTCTTAACCTCTGAGCCATCTCTCCAGCCGCACTAGTCATTTCTATGGTTATCCAGGAAGTCTGGGCCAGAGGAGGGAACTGACTTTGGTGTGTGTGTGTTTTGGAAATGTTTGTTTTGACTGTCTCATGGCTGACTATCAGCCCGAGGGAGTTAGAAATGTCACTGGTGTGCAGTGGAATAATATTCCTGCAGCTCCGAAGCATCTTCAGTGTTAATCTTCTCTCATGCCTGGCAACTTTCAAAGTAGAAGTAATAGGCAATTCCATGGAGCTGTGAAAAAGATTCCAAGTCCTCATCTGTCTTTGTAAGGACAGAGAAA